>NW_021027483.1:454139-486838 GCF_004153795.1 Camellia sinensis | reverse complement strand
TTTTGAGAGACAAGAAGTTGTACGCCAAGTTGAGTAAGTGCGAGTTTTGGCTTTCCAGCATCTCATTTTTAGGGCATGTGATTAATGAAGAGGGTATATCAGTTGATCCGAGTAAGATTGAAGCCGTTGTGAATTGGCCGACGCCGACCAACGTGTCCGAGGTTCGTAGTTTTCTGGGCTTGGCAGGTTATTACAGAAAGTTTGTGAAAGACTTCTCAAGGATAGCAGTACCATTGACACAACTAACTAAGAAGGGAACAGCATATGAATGGACCGATGATAGAGAATCGGCCTTCCAAGAGTTGAAGACAAGGTTAGTTATGGCACCAATTCTTATACTCCCGTCGGGTAATGAGGAATTTCAGATTTTCAGCGATGCTTCACATAAGGGTTTAGGTTGTGTATTAATGTAGGGGGGCAGAGTCATAGCATATGCATCTCGTCAGTTGAAACTTCATGAGAAGAACTATCCAACCCATGATCTAGAGCTAGCAGCCGTAGTGTTTGCTTTGAAGATTTGGCGCCACTACTTGTATGGAGCCTCTTGCCAAGTTTTTACGGATCACAAGAGTTTGAAGTACTTGTTCACCCAAAAGGAACTGAATTTGAGGCAGAGAAGATGGCTTGAATTATTGAAAGATTACGACATGCAGATTTAGTATCATCCAGGTAAAGCGAACTCAGTAGCCGACGCATTGAGTAGGAAGTCAGTGGGAAGTTTGGCATGCCTAGCCATGATTTCAGTGGAGCCGACTACTATTGGGGAAGTGAAGGCAAGGCAAATGGAGGATGGATTCCTGAGGAAGGTAGCCGACGAGATTACCACCAGGCCGAGGTCGGGTTACACCCTCGAGAATGGAGTGCCTAAGTTTGAAGGAAAATTGTGCGTGACCGACGCCCCAGAATTGAAAAGAAGGATTTTGCAAGACTCTCATGGATCCAGATTTGCAGTTCATCCAGGGAACACCAAGATGTATCAAGATGTGAAACAGACCTTTTGGTGGCCGAATATGAAAAGAGAGATAGCCGAGTTTGTGTCTCAGTGTTTATATTGTCAACAAGTGAAAGCGGAACATCTTTGGCCAGCAGGACTTCTCCAACCTTTGCTGATTCCTGAGTGGAAATGGGAAGACATCTCCATGGACTTTGTGATTGGTTTGCTGAAGACACAGAAAGGAATGGATTCGATTTGGGTTATAATCGACAGGTTAACTAAGTCAGCGCATTTCTTGCCGGTTAGGACTTTGTTCAGTGCGGATCGACTTGCTGTGTTGTATATGAATGAGATCGTTAGACTTCATGGTGTGCCGATGTCCATCGTGTCAGACCGAGACCCAAAATTTGTTTCTAGATTTTGGCAGAGTTTACAAAGGGCTTTGGGGACCGAATTGAGGTTTAGTACAGCTTTTCATCCCCAGACCGATGGCCAAACAGAGAGAACAATTCAAACACTTGAAGATATGCTTAGACTGTGTGTATTGGACTTCAAGGGAAGTTGGGAAGTGCATTTGCCATTAGTAGAGTTCGCTTACAACAACAGCTACCAAGTTAGCATTGGCATGGCACCGTATGAAGCCTTGTATGGAAGAAAGTGCAGATCGCTGATATGTTGGACCGAAGTAGGAGATAAAGCTTTGATCGGCCCCGATTTAGTCCAAAGGACAACCGAAAAGATTAAGCTTATCCAACAGAGAATCAGAACCGCTCAGAGCCGACAAAGGAGTTACGCCGACCAGAGAAGAAAGGAGTTAGAATTCGAAGTAGGGGATCATGTGTTCCTGAAAACCTCGCCGATGAAAGGAGTTTCAAGATTTGGAAAGAAGGGTAAATTGGCACCCCGTTACATTGGACCGTTTGAAATTCTTGAGAAAGTTAACCCGGTTGCCTACAGACTTGCTTTACCACCGAGATTAAGTCAAGTTCATAATGTGTTTCATATCTCGATGTTGAGAAAGTATATACGGGATCCACTACACGTGATCGATCATTTCGGGATTGTGGTTGATGAAGGCCTAAGCTATGAAGAAGAGCCGATACGCATCATCGATAGACAAGTGAGACGATTGAGAAATAAGGCAATACCGATGGTGAAGATTGAATGGAAAGAGCATCACGGCAAGGATGCTACGTGGGAAATGGAAGAGGAAATGAAAGTCCGATACCCGAAGTTAATCTCGAACCAAGGCAACTCAAGTTTGGGGACCAAACTTCTTTAAGGGGGGGTAGGATGTAATAACCCTCACGCTATCCTAACCATACTCTTATGCATTCATGTGAGTCTGTCTTGTAAGCTTGCGTTTCTAGTCTTGTCCTTGTTCGTTTAAAGTGTTTTTGCATGTTTTGTACCTTGCTTGGTGTGAGTTTAGCCGAGGTCATCTTCAGTCTAGAATTACCTTGGAACCACTTTATTTGACCTCCGCCTCCGCCCTGACATATTGGCCGAGATGTCATTATCTAGGCTGAGGTGTTCATCACCAAGGCCGAGATGTGAATCATCTAGGCCGAGATGTTTCCTTTGCACCTAAGTGATCTTGTCCCGGAGAGGTATGACCTAGACCGAGGTGTGGCACATCGAGGCCAAGGTGTGGCACAGCTTAGTCAAGTGTTGTCCTTCCTAGCCGAGGTCATTGTGCCCTTACTTGCCGATGCCTTGCTTTTAGCCGAGATCATTGCCTACCGAAGTGCCCATGCCATCTTGCTTGTTGAACACACTTTGTCATAGTTTTGTCTTGTCACTCAGCCACCTTTTTGAGTAGCACCAACCAGCCGCTGCCACGTGCCCTGTAGAGGGTTAAGTCAGCCAGCAGACCTAAAAATGTATCATTTTGCTATATGTCTTTTTTTGTGAGGAGAGAGAAGCTCTAGAAGAAGAAGAAGTTTAGAGTGAGAGAGTGGATTTTCGAGCTTGATTCCTAGAGATCAAACCATTAGATTCGCGTATTGAGGTTAGATTCTTGATTTACTCTTGTCGTTCTTATCGATCATCTAGCTGCATTGCATGATCGAGCCTGTCCTGTATGTCATGCATCGATTTAAAATTGGTTTAGGGAGAGAAAAATAGTGTTCATGTGTTCATGAAGAAAAAGTCTTGTTTGATCTGAAAGTTTGCATTTAGATTCATGTTTTTGTGTTTGTCCTCACAAGATCCTTGAATATGGGTACCCAGGTCCATGTTTTTGAACTCATAGCAAGCAAATCATTATCCTTGCACCCATCTTCCTCATGATCGTGTTCTTCATGTTCATCATGTTCTTCAAGAGAGGGAAACCCAGATTTTTCCCGACTTCATTCCTTTGAATGTGGCCATCGAGGCCACACCTCGGCAAGGGGGTGTGGAACCTCGGCCTAGACCTGGTAGTTGCCCAGCACGTTTTTCCGAGATAAAGAATTGTGCTTGTTTCGATTTGATTTAGCCTTGAGGAATGCCGAGATCATCTGCATGCATGTGAAACTTGTTTGAAAGTGCATTCAACAGACTTTGCCATGTGTTTGTAGGGTTTGGACTTGCCTGGACCCCGACGTTTTAAGAACTAAGTGAGTGGTATTTTTAATAAAGCTATGTTATAATGCTTTGATAAAAGCCTTGTTTTGCTTCATTTTGGAAAGTATTTGTAAGCATGAATGGTTATTCCTAATTAGAAAATATATATATTATCTTGTTTTTGATGACATTCTTGGAAAGTCCGTACGTGCTAAGGGACTATAAGCATTTGTAGCACAAAGTTTGGAAGTCCGTACGTGCTAGGGGACTCTAAGCATTAGTAGCACAAGTCCTTAGTGTTAGGGGACTATAATGCAACGGCACCATTGAATTGAGATATCTCCCTTGTCTTGCCTTGTCTTGTCTTGTTTGCCACTGACGGTTTACCGCGTGGGTTTTGTTTGCCGAGATGTCATCACTCGTATTATAATGATGTTAGTAAGCATCCTTTGAAACTTGACAGATCTGGAAGATGGACTTGGTTCATCCCTTGACTTGCATTAATTATGTTATGTATTGTTTGATAAAGATCTTGAATACCAGTCATGCAAACCCCTTTATTTCTTATACCATTCACTGAGTATCCAAGCTCACCCTCTCTATATATATGTGTAGGTGATGAGCAGGAAGGCGGTGACGCCTAGGTGTGACTCGCAAGCTTGTTTTGGGTTTTTGTTATGTCGGCCTAACCTGTATTCATGTCGGCAGTCTTGAAAATTATGCTTCTCGGCTTATAATGCTTGTAATTTACACATGTCGGCTGGAGAAGCCTTTTGATCAAGATGTAATATGTATTTTGTACTTTATTGTATTTGTACCCAAGTTGTAATATTATGTAAAGTTGTATGCCATTCCATGTAACTTACGCACTGCTCTTATGGACCACTTGTATTTTTAAATTATTGCTTTCGCACTTGTGAGCCCCATATATATTTATACTCTGTTTGTGTGTGGGTTTTGAAGGTAGGCCTTCGGTAATCTCGGATTACTGGCCATCACGGCACCAAACTAGTAGGGGCGGTTTGGGGTCGTGACATTTACAGAGCAATTTAGTAGGAATTTGTTGAGTAAGTTACTGGGAATTGATTGAGCAATTTACTGGAAATTTACTGATTAATTTACTAAGTAATTTTCTGAGAATTAACTATGAATTTTTTAAGAAATTTACTGGGAATTTACAGATAATTTACTGAAAATTATTTGGAATTTACTGATTAATTTACTGGGAGTTTACTAATAATTTACTGATAATTTACTAGGAATTTACTGAGTTATTTATCAAGATTTTACTGGAAATTTATTGTGAAATTTAATGAGAATTTATTGCGAATTTACTGAGAATTTACTTGGAATTTACTGGATAATTTAATGAAAAGTATCTGGGATTTTACTGAGTATTTTACTGAGAATTTACAGAGAATGTACTAAGTAATTTGCTGAGAATTTACTACGTAATTTACTGAAAATTAACTGAGAATTTACGGAGTATTTTACTTAGAATTTACTGAGTTATTTACAGAGAATTTACAAAGTAATTAACAGGTATTTTACTGTAAATTTACTGAGTAATTTACTTGGAATTTACTAAGTAATTTACTGAAAATTTTCGGGGAATTTGCTCAGTACTTTATTGGGAATTTATTGTGTAATTTATTTTGAATTTATTGGGAATTTACTGAGTAATTTACTTAGAATTTACTGAAAATTTGTTGAGTAATTTACTGAGAATTTAATGGGAATTTACTGAGCACTTTACTGAGAATTTACTAAGTAATTTACTGAGAATTTCCTGGGAATTTTCTAAGAAATTTACTGGGAATTTACAGGGAATTTGCGGAGAATTTACTGATAATTTACTAAGGAATTTCCTGAATAATTTACTGAGAATTTTCAGGCAATTTAGTATGTAATTTTCAGGGAATTTACTGAGAAATTTACTGAAAATTACAGGGACTTTACTGTGAATTTGCTGGGAATTTACTAAGTAATTTTTTGGAAATTTACTGGGAATTTACTGAGTAATTTACTAGGAATTTGGTGAGTAATTTACTGAGAATTTATTGCAATTTACTGAGTAATTTACGGAGAATTTACTGGGAATTTATTGAGTAGTTTATAGAGAATTTACAAGGAAATTACTGAGTAATCTACTTTGAATTTAGTTGGAATTTATTGAAAATTTATTGAGAATTTATAGAGTAATTTACTAGGAATTTACTGGGAATTTATGGAGAATATATTCAGTAATTTACTGTGAATTTACTGATAATTTACTGGGCAATTTACTAAGAATTTATTGAATAAGTTACTGGGAATTAACTGAGCAATTTACTGGGAATTTACTGATTAATTTACTTGGAATTTACTGAGTAATTTGCTGCGAATTTACTGGGTAATTTACCGAGTAATTTACTGAAAATTATTTGGAATTTAGTGATTAATTTATTATGAATTTACTGGTAATTTACTGAGTAATTTACTAGGAGTTTACTAATAATTTACTGGGAATTTACTGAGTTATTTACCAAGATTTTACTGGAAATTTATTGAGAAATTTAACTAGAATTTACTGCGAATTTACTGATAATTTACTGTGAATTACTTGGAATTTACTAAGAATTTACTTGAAATTTAATGAGTAATTTACAAAGAATTTACTGGTACTTTACTGAGTAATTTACTAAGAATTTGCTAAGTAATATACTGGGAATTTACTGAGTAATTTACAAGGAATTTTCTGGGAATTTACTGAATAATTTTCTGATAATGTGCTGGCAATTTACTGAGTAATTTATTAAGAATTTACAAGGAATTTATTAGTAATTCACTGAGAATTTTCTGGGTAATTTACAGAGAATTAACAAGGAATTTACAAAGTAATTTACAAATAGTTAACTGGTAATTGACTGAGTAATTTTCTGAGAATTTAAAGGGAATTTACTAAGTAATTTAATGAGAATTTATTGGTAATTTACTGAGTAATTTACAGGGAATTTACAGAGTCATTTACTGGGAATTTTCTGAGTAATTTACAGGTAATTTACTGAGAATTTAATTGGAATTTACTGAGTAATTTAATGAAAAGTAACTGGGATTTTACTAAGTATTATACTGAGAATTTACAGAGAATGTACTAAGTAATTTGCTGGGAATTTACTGAGTAATTTACTGAAAATTAACTAAAAATTTATGGAGTATTTTGCTTAGAATTTACTGAGTAATTTACAGGGAATTTACAAAGTAATTAACTGGGAATTTACTGAGTAATTCACTTGGGATTTACTAAGTAATTTACTGAAAATTTACTGGAAATTTGCTGAGTACTTTATTTAGAATTTATTGAGTAATTTACTTAGAATTTACTGAAAATTTACCGAGTAATTTACTGAGAATTTAATGAGAATTTACTGAGTACTTTACTGAGAATTTACTAAGTAATTTACTGAGAATTTACTGGAAATTTTCTAAGAAATTTACTGGGAATTTACGTAGAATTTACTGATAGTTTACTAAGGAATTTCCTGAATAATTTACTGAGAATTTTTAGGCAATTTAGTACGTAATTTTCTGGGAATTTACTAAAACTTACGGGGATTTTACTGTTAATTTGTTGGGAATTTACTAAGTAATTTTCTAAGAATTTACTGGAAATTTACTGAGTAATTTACTATGAATTTGATGAATAATTTACTGAAAATTTACTGCAATTTACTGAGTAATTTACGGAGAATTTACTGGGAATTTATTGTGTAGTTTACAGAGAATTTACAGGGAAATTACTGAGTAATCTACTTCGAATTTAGTTTGAATTTGTTGAAAATTTATTGCGAATTTATAGAGTAATTTACTCAGAATTTATGGAGAATATATTGAGTAATTTACTCTGAATTTATTGATAATTTACTGAGCAATTTATTAGGAATTTATTGAGTAAGTTACTGGGAATTGACTGAGCAATTTACTTGGAATTTATTGATTAACTTACTGGGAATTTATTGAGTAATTTGCTGCGAATTTTCTGGGTTATTTTCTGAGAATTTACAGGGAATTTAATGAAAATTATTTGGAATTTACTAATTAATTTACTGGAAATTTGCTGAGTAATTTACTAAAAATTCTTTGGAATTTACTGATTAATTTACAGGGAATTTACTGGTAATTTACTAATAATTTACTGAGAATTTGATGAGTAATTTACTGAGAATTTACTGCAATTTACTGACTAATTTACGAAGAATTTACTGAGTAATTTACTGAAAATTATTTTTAATTTACTAATTAATTTTTTAGGAATTTACTTAGTAATTTACTGAGAATTTACTAGGAGTTTACAAATAATTTACTGATAATTTACTAGGAATTTACTGAGTTATTTACCAAGATTTTACTGGAAATTTATTGAGAAATTTAATGAGAATTTATTGCAAATTTACTGATAATCTACTGAGAATTTACGTGGAGCTTACTGAAAATTTACTAGAAATTTAATGAGCAATTTACAGAGAATTTACAAGTACTTTACTGAGTAATTTATTGGAATTTACTGAGTAATATTCTGGGACTTTACTAAGTAATTTACTGGGAATTTAGTAAGTAATATTCTGAGAATGTGCTGGCAATTTACTGAGTAATTTATTGAGAATTTACTGAGAATTTACTAGTAATTTACTGGGAATTTACTGGGTAATTTACAGAGAATAAACAAGGAATTTACAGAGTAATTTACAGAAAATTAACTGGTAATTCGCTGAGTAATTTACTGAGAATTTAAAGGAAATTTACTAAGTAATTTACTGAGAATTTACTGAGTAATTTACAGAGTTATTTACAGGGAATTTTCTGAGTAATTTACAGAAAATTTACAGAGTAATTTACTGAGAATTTAATTGGAAATTACTGAGTAATTTAATGAAAAGTAACTGGGATTTTACTAAGTATTTTACTGAGAATTTACAGAGAATGTACTAAATAATTTGCTGGGAATTTACTGAATAATGTACTAAAAATTAATTGAGAATTTATGAAGTATTTTACTTAGAATTTACTATGAATTTACTAAGTAATTTACTTGGAATTTACTAAATAATTTACTGAAAATTTACGGGAAATTTGCTGAGTACTTTATTTAGAATTTATTGGGAATTTATTGAGTAATTTACTTTGAATTTACTGAGTAATTTATTTAAAATTTACTGAAAATTTACTGAGTAATTTACTGAGAATTTAATGGGAATTTACTGAGTACTTTACTGAGAATTTACTAAGTAATTTTCTAGGAGTTTACTGGGAATTTTCTAAGAAATTTACTAGGAATTTACGGGGAATTTACTGATAATTTAGTAAGGAATTTCCTGAATATTTTACAGAGAATTTTCAGGCAATTTAGTATGTAATTTTCTGGGAATTCACTGAAAATTACAGGGATTTTACTGTGAATTTGCTGGAAATTTACTAAGTAATTTTCTAAGAATTTAGTGAGTAATTTACTGCAATTTACTAAGTAATTTACGGAAAATTTACTGAGAATTTATTGAGTAGTTTACAGAGAATTTATAGGGAAATTACAAAGTAATCTACTTTGAATTTAGTTGGAATTTATTGAAAATTTAATTGGAATTTACAGAGTAATTTTCTGGGACTTTACTTAGTAATTTACTAGGACTTTACTTAGTAATTTACTGGGAATTTGTGGAGAATATATTGAGTAATTTACTGCGAATTTACTGATAATTTACTGAGAAATTTACTAGGAATTTATTGAGTAAGTTAATGGGAATTGGCTGAGCAATTTACTGGGAATTTATTGATTAATTTACTGGGAATTTACTAAGTAATTTGTTGCGAATTTACTGGGTAATTTACTGAGAATTTACAGGGAATTTACTGAAAATTATTTGGAATTTACTGATTAATTTGCTAGGAATTTACTGGTAATTTACTAGGACTTTATTGTGAGTTTACTAATAATTTACAGATAATTTATTGGGAATTTACTGAGTTATTTACCAAGATTTTACTGGAAATTTATTGAGAAATTTAATGAGAATTTACTGAGAATTTGCTGGAAATTTAATGAGTAATTTACAGAGAATTTACAAGTACTTTACTAAGTAATTTACTGGGAATTTACTGAGTAATATACTGGGAATTTACTAAATAATTTACTGGGAATTTAGTGAGTAATATTCTGAGAATGTGCTGGCAATTTATTGAGTAATTTATTGAGAATTTACTAGTAATTTATTGGAAATTTACTGGATAATTTACTGAGAATTAACATGGAATTTACAGAGTAATTTATAGAAAATTAACTGGTAATTTACTGAGAATTTAAAGAGAATTTACTAAGTAATTTACTGGGAATTTTCTAAGTAATTTACAGGGAATTTAAGGATTAATTTACTGAGAATTTAAAGAGAATTTACTAAGTAATTTACTGGGAATTTTCTAAGTAATTTACAGGGAATTTAAGGATTAATTTACTGAGAATTTAATTGGAATTTACTGAGCAATTTAATGAAAAGTAACTGGGATTTTACCGAGTATTTTACTGAAAATTTACAGAGAATGTACTAAGTAATTTGCTGGGAATTTCCTGAGTAATTTACTGAAAATTAACTGAGAATTTACGGAGTATTTTACTCAGAATTTACTGAGTAATTTACAGGGCATTTACAAAGTAATTAACTGGGAATTTACTGTGAAATGTAATGAAAAGTAACTGGGATTTTACCGAGTATTTTACTGAAAATTTACAGAGAATGTACTAAGTAATTTGCTGGGAATTTCCTGAGTAATTTACTGAAAATTAACTGAAAATTTACGGAGTATTTTACTTAGAATTTACTGAGTAATTTACAGGGAATTTACAAAGTAATTAACTGGGAATTTACTGAGTAATTTACTTGGAATTTACTAAGTAATTTACTGAAAATTTATGGGGAATTTGCTGAGTACTTTATTTATAATTTGTTGGGAATTTATTGAGAAATTTACTTTTAATTTATTAGGAATTTATTGAGTAATTTACTGAGTACTTTACTGAGAATTTACTAAATAATTTACTGAGAATTTACTGAGAATTTTCTAAGAAATTTACTAGGAATTTACTGGGAATTTACTGATAATTTACTAAGGAATTTCCTAAACAATTTACTGAGAATTTTCAGGCAATTTAGTTTGTAATTTTCTGGGAATTTACTGAAAATTACAGGGATTTTACTGTGAATTTGCTGGGAATTTTCTAAGTAATTTTCTAAGAATTTACTGGAAAATTACTGAGTAATTTACTGGGAATTTGATGAGTAATTTACTGAGAATTTACTGCAATTTACTGAGTAATTTACGGAGAATTTACTGAGTAGTTTAAAGAGAATTTACAAGGAAATTACTGAGTAATCTACTTTGAATTTAGTTGAAATTTATTTAAAATTTACAGGGAATTTACAAAGTAATTTACTGGAATTTACTTAGTAATTTACAGGGAATTTATGGAGAATATATTGAGCAATTTACTGCGAATTTACTGAGAATTGACTGAGCAATTTACTGGGAATTTACTGATTAATTTACTGGGAATTTACTGAGTAATTTGCAGCGAATTTACTGGGTAATTTACTGAGAATTTACAGGGAATTTACTAAGTAATTTACTGGGAGTTTACTAATAATTTACTGGGAATTTACTGAGTTATTTACCAAGATTTCACTGGAAATTTATTGAGAAATTTAAAGAGAATTTATAGCAAATTTACTGATAATTTATTGAGATTTTACTTGGAATTTACTGAGAATTTACTTGAAATTTAATGAGTAATTTATAGAGAATTTACAAGTACTTTACCGAGTAATTTAATGGGAATTTACTGAGTAATTTACTGGGAATTTACTGAGTAATTTTTTGAGAATGTGTTGGCAATTTACTGAGTAATTTATTGTGAATTTACTGGGAATTTACTAGTAATTTGCTGGGAATTCACTGGGCAATTTATAGAGTAATTTACAGAAAATTAACTGGTAATTCACTAAGTAATTTATTGAGAATTTAAAGGGAATTTACTAAGTAATTTACTGAGAATTTACTAGTAATTTACAGGAAATTTACAGAGTTATTTACTGGGAATTTTCTGAGTAATTTACAGGGAATTTACAGAGTAATTTACTGATAATTTAATTAGAATTTACTGAGTAAGTTAATGAAAAGTAACTAGGATTTTACTGAGTATTTTACTGAGAATTTACAGAGAATGTACTAAGTGATTTGCTGGAAATTTACTGAGTAATTTACTAAAAATTAACTGAGAATTTATGGAGTATTTTACCTAGAATTTACTGAGTAATTTACAGGAAATTTAAAAAGTAATTAACTAGGAATTTACTGAGTAATTTACTTGGAATTTACTAAGTATTTTACTGAAAATTTACGGGGAATTTGCTGAGTACTTTATTTAGAATTTGTTGGGAATTTATTGAGTAATTTACTTTGAATTTATTTGGAATTTACTGAGTACTTTACTGAGAATTTACTTGGAATTTTCTAAGAAATTTATTGGGAATTTACAGGGAATTTACGGAGAATTTACTGATAATTTACTAAGGAATTTCTTGAATAATTTACTGAGAATTTTCAGGCAATTTAGTATGTAATTTTATGGGAATTTACTGAAAATTACAGGGACTTTACTGTGAATTTGCTGGGAATTTACTAAGTAATTTTCTAAGAATTTACTGGGAATTTACTGAGTAATTTACTAGGAATTTGATGAGAAATTTTTTGAGAATTTACTACAATTTACTAAGTAATTTACATAGAATTTACTGAAAATTTATTGAGTAGTTTACAGAGAATTTACAGGGAAATTATTGAGTAATCTACTTTGAATTTAGTTGGAATTTATTGAAAATTTACTGGGAATTTATAGGAAATTTATGAAGAATATATTGAGTAATGTACTGCGAATTTACTGATAATTTATTGAGCAATTTACTAAGAATTTATTGAGTAAGTTACTGGGAATTGACTGAGCAATTTACTGGGAATTTACTGATTAATTTACTGGGAATTTACTGAGTAATTTGCTGCGAATTTACTGGGTAATTTTGCTGAGAATTTACAGGGAATTTACAGAGTAATTTACTGATTAATTTACTGAGAATTTACTAGGAATTTACTGAGTAATTTACTAGGAATTTACTGGGAGTTTACTAATAATTTACTGATAATTTACAGCGAATTTACTGAATTATTTATCAAGATTTTACTGAAAATTTATTGATAAATTTAATGAGAATTTATTACGAATTTACTGATAATTTATTGAGAATTTTCTTGGAATTTACTGAAAATTTAAGGAGTAATTTACAGAGAATTTACAGGTACTTTACTGAGTAATTTACTGGGAATTTACTGGGTAAATTACTGAGAATTTATTGAGTAATTTACTGGGAATTTACTGAGCAATATACTGGGAATTTACTAAGTAATTTACAGAGAATTTACTGAGTAATTTTTTGAGAATGTGCTGGCAATTTACTGAGTAATTTATTAAGAATTTACTAGTATTTTGTTGGGAATTTACTAGGTAATTTACAGAGAATTAACAAGGAATTTACAGAGTAATTTACAGAAAATTAACTGGTAATTCACTGAGTAATTTACTAAGAATTTACTGAGTACTTTACAGGGAATTTACAGAGTTATTTACCGAAAATTTTCTGAGTAATTTAATGAAAAGTAACTGGGATTTTACTGTGTATTTTACTGAGAATTTACATAGAATGTACTAAGTAATTTGCTGGGAATTTACTGAGTAATTAACTGAGAATTTACGGAGTATTTTACTTAGAATTTACTGAGTAATTTACAGGGAATTTACAAGGTGATTAACTGTGAATTTACTAAGTAATTTACTGAAAATTTACGAGGAATTTGCTCAGTACTTTATTTAGAATTTATTGGGAATTTATTTAGCAATTTACTTTCGATTTATTGGGAATTTACTGAGTAATTTACTTAGAATTTACTGAAAATTTACTGAGTAATTTACTGAGAATTTATTGAGAATTTACTGAGTACTTTACTGAAAATTTACTAAGTAATTTAGTGAGAATTTACTATGAATTTTCTAAGAAATTTACTGGGAATTTACGAAAAATTTACTGATAATTTACTAAAGAATTTCTTGAATAAATTACTGATAATTTTCAGGCAATTTAGTATGTAATTTTTTGGGAATTTACTGAGGAATTTACTGAAAATTATAGGGACTTTCTTGTGAATTGGCTGGGAATTTACTAAGTAATTTTCTAAGAATTTACTGGGAATTTACTGAGTAATTTACTGGGAATTTGATGAGTAATTTACTGAGAATTTACTGCAATTTACTGAGTAATTTACGGAGAATTTACTGGGAATTTATTGAGTAGTTTATAGAGAATTTACAGGGAAATTACTGAGTAATCTACTTTGAATTTAGTTGGAATTTATTGAAAATTTAATGGAAATTTACAAAGTAATTTATTAGGAATTTACTGGGAATTTATGAAGAATATATTGAGTAATTTACTACGAATTTATTGAGCAATTTAGTAGGAATTTATTGAGTAAGTTACTGGGAATTAACTGAGTAATTTACTGGGAATTTACTGATTAATTTACTAGGAATTTACTGAGTAATTTACTGAAAATTATTTGGAATTTACTGATTAATTAACTCGGACTTTACTGGTAATTTATTGAGTAATTTACTGGAAATTTACTGGGAGTTTACTAATAATTTATTGGGAATTTACTGAGTTATTTACCAAGATTTTACAGGAAATTTATTGAGAAATTTAATGAGAATTTATTGCTAATTTAATGATAATTTACTGAGAATTTACTTGGAATTTACTGAGTAATTTATTGAGAATTTTCTTGAAATTTAATGAGTAATTTACAGAGAATTTATAGATACTTTACTGCGTAATTTACTGAAAATTTACTGAGTAAATTACTGAGAATTTATTGAGTAATTTACTGGGAATTTACTGAGTAATATAATGGGAATTTGCTGAGTAATTTACAGGAAATTTACTGGGAATTTACTGAGTAATTTTCTGAGAATGTGCTGGCAATTTACTGAGTAACTTACTGAGAATTTACTGGGAATTTACTAGTAATTTGCTGAGAATTTACTGCGTAATTTATAGAGAATTAACAAGGAATTTACAAAGTAATTTACAGAAAATTAACTGGTAATTCACTAAGTAATTTACTGAGAAGTTAAATGGAATTTACTAATTATTTTACTGAAAATTTACGGGAAATTTGCTGAGTACTTTATTTAGAATTTGTTGGGAATTTATTGAGTAATTTACTTTGAATTTATTGGGAATTTACTGAGTACTTTATTGAGAATTTACTTAGTAATTTACTGAGAATTTACTTGGAATTTTCTAAGAAATTTACTGGGAATTTACAGGGAATTTATGAAGAATTTACTGATAATTTACTAAGGAATTTCTTGAACAATTTATTGAGAATTTTCAGGCAATTTAGTATGTAATTTTATGGGAATTTATTGAAAATTACAGGGACTTTACTGTGAATTTGCTGGGAATTTACTAAGTAATTTTCTAAGAATTTACTGGGAATTTACTGAGTAATTTACTGGGAATTTGATGAGAAATTTTTTGAGAATTTACCGCAATTTACTGAGTAATTTACATAGAATTTACTGAAAATTTATTGAGTAGTTTACAAAGAATTTACAGGAAAATTACTGAGTAATCTACTTTGAATTTAGTTGGAATTTATTGAAAATTTACTGGAAATTTACAGGGAATTTATGAAGAATATATTGAGTAATTTACTGCGAATTTACTAATAATTTACTGAGCAATTTACTAAGAATTTATTAGGTAAGTTACTGGGAATTGACTGAGCAATTTACTGGGAATTTACTGATTAATTTACTAGGAATTTACTGAGTAATTTGCTGCAAATTTACTGGGTAATTTTGCTGAGAATTTACAGGGAATTTACTAAGTAATTTACTGTAAATTATTTGGAATTTACTGATTAATTTACTAGGAATTTACTAGTAATTTACTGGGAGTTTACTAATAATTTACTGATAATTTACAGAATTATTTACCAAGATTTTACTGGAAATTTATTGAGAAATTTAATGAGAATTTATTATGAATTTACTGATAATTTATTGAGAATTTATTTGGAATTTACTAAGATTTTACTGGAAATTTAGGGAGTAATTTACAGAGAATTCACAGGTACTTTACTGAGTAATTTACTGGGTAAATTACTGAGAATTTATTGAGTAATTTACTAAGAATTTACTGAGCAATATACTGAGAATTTACTAAGTAATTTACAGGGAATTTACTGAGTAATTTTTTGAGAATGTGCTGGCAATTTACTGAGTAATTTGTTGAGAATTTACTCGAAATTTACTAGTATTTTGTTGGGAATTTACTGGTAATTTACAGAGAATTAACAAGGAATTTACAGAGTAATTTACAGAAAATTAACTTGTAATTCACTGAGTAATTTACTAAGAATTTACTGGTAATTTACTGAGTAATTTACAGAGTTATTTATTGGGAATTTTCTGAGTAATTTACTTAAAATTTAATTAGAATTTGCTGAGTAATTTAATGAAAAGTAACTGGGATTTTACTGTGTATTTTATTAAGAATTTTCAGAGAATGTACTAAGTAATTTGCTAGGAATTTACTTAGTAATTTACTGAAAATTAACTAAGAATTTACGGAGTATTTTACTTAGAATTTACTGAGTAATTTATAGGGAATTTACAAGGTAATTAACTGTGAATTTACTAAGTAATTTACTGAAAATTTACGGGGAATTTGCTCAGTACTTTATTTAGAATTTATTGGGAATTTATTGAGTAATTTACTTTCAATTTATTGGGAATTTACTGAGTAATTTACTGAAAATTTATTAAGTAATTTACTGAGAATTTAATGAGAATTTACTGAGTACTTTACTGAAAATTTACTAAGTAATTTAGTGAGAATTTACTGTGAATTTTCTAAGAAATTTACTCGAAATTTACGAAGAATTTACTGATAATTTACTAAAGAATTTCCTGAATAATTTACTGATAATTTTCAACCAATTTAGTATGTAATTTTTTGGGAATTTACTGAGGAATTACTGAAAATTACAGGGACATTCTTGTGAATTGGCTGGGAATTTACAAAGTAATTTTCGAAGAATTTACTAGGAATTTACTGAGTAATTTACTGCAATTTACTGAGTAATTTACGGAGAATTTACTGGGAATTTGTTGAGTAGTTTACTGAGAATTTACAGGGAAATTACTGAGTAATCTACTTTGAATTTAGTTGGAATTTATTGAAAATTTACTGGAAATTTACAGAGTAATTTACTAGGAATTTACTTAGTAATTTACTGGGAATTTATGGAGAATATATTGAGTAATTTACTGCGAATTTACTGATAATTTATTGAGCAATTTAGTAGGAATTTATTGAGTAAGTTACTGGGAATTAACTGAGCAATTTACTGGGAATTTACTGATTAATTTACTGAGTAATTTACTGATTAATTTACTGGGACTTTACTGGTAATTTACTGAGTAATTTGCTGGGAGTTTACTAATAATTTATTGGGAATTTACTGAGTTATTTACCAAGATTTTACAGGAAATTTATTGAGAAATTTAATGAGAATTTATTGCGAATTTACTAATAATTTACTGAGAATTTATTTGGAATTTACTGAGTAATTTACTGAGAATTTTCTTGAAATTTAATGAGTAATTTACAGAGGATTTACAGGTACTTTACTGAGTAATTTACTAAAAATTTACTGAGTAATATAATGGAAATTTGCTGAGTAATTTACAGGAAATTTACTGGGAATTTACTGAGTAATTTTCTGAGAATGTGCTGGCAATTTACTGAGTAACATACTGAGAATTTACTGGGAATTTACTAGTAATTTGCTGAGAATTTACTGCGTAATTTACAGAGAATTAACAAGGAATTTACAAAGTAATTTACAGAAAATTAACTGGTAATTCACTAAGTAATTTACTGAGAAGTTAAAGGGAATTTACTAAGTAATTTACTAAGAATTTAATGTTAATTTACTGAGTAATTTACAGGGAATTTACAGAGTTGTTTACTGGGAATTTTCTGAGTAATTTATAAGGAATTTACGGAGTAATTTATTGATAATTTAATTGGAATTTACTGAGTAATTTAATGAAAAGTAACTGGGATTTTACTGAGTATTTTACTAAGAATTTACAGAGAATGTACTGAGTAATTTGCTGGGAATTTACTGAGTAATTTGCTGGGAATTTACTGAGTAATTAACTGAGAATTTACAAAGTATTTTACTTAGAGTTTAATGAGTAATTTACAGGGAATTTACAAAGTAATTAACTGGGAATTTACTGAGTAATTTACTTGGAATTTACTAAGTAATTTACTGAAAATTTATGGGGAATTTGCTGAGTACTTTATTTAGAATTTATAGGGAATTTATTGAGTAATTTACTTTGAATTTATTGGGAATTTACTGAGTAATTTATTTAGAATTTACTGAAAATTTACTGAGTAATTTACTTAGAATTTACTGAGTACTTTACTGAGAATTTACTGTGAATTTTTTAAGAAATTTACTGGGAATTTACGGATAATTTACTGATAATTTACTAAAGAATTTCTTGAATAATTTACTGAGAATTTTCAGGCAATTTAGTACATAATTTCTCTGGGAATTTATTGAAAATTACAGGAATTTTATTGTGAATTTGCTGGGAATTTACTAAGTAATTTTCTGGGAATTTACTGGGAATTTGATGAGTAATTTAGTAAGAATTTACTGCAATTTACTTAGTAATTTACGGAGCATTTACTGGGAATTTATTGAGTTGTTTATAGAGAATTTATAGGGAAATTACTTAGTAATCTACTTTGAATTTAGTTGGAATTTATTGAAAATTTACTGGGAATTTACAGAGTAATTTACTGCAAATTTACTGATAATTTACTGAGCAATTTACTAGGAATTTATTCAGTAAGTTACTGGCAATTGACTAATTAATTTACTGGGAATTTACTAAGTAATTTGCTGCGAATTTACTGGGTAATTTACTCAGTAATTTATTGAAAATTATTTGGAATTTACTGATTAATTTACTGGGAATTTACTGGTAATTTACTGAGTAATTTACTGAGAATTTACTTGGAATTTACTGAGTTATTTACCAAGATTTTACTGGAAATTTATTGAGAAATTTAATGAGAATTTATTATAAATTTACTGATAATTTTTTGAAAATTTATTGAGTAATTTACTGAGAATTTACTTGGAATTTATTAAGTAATTTACTGAGAATTTTCTGAGAATTTATAGGTAGTTTACTGAGTAATTTACTGGGAATTTGCTAAGTAATTTACAGAGAATTTTCTGAGTAATTTTCTGAGAATTTACTGACAATTTACTGAGTGATTTATTGAGAATTTACTGGGAATTTACCAGTAATTTGCTGAGAATTTACTGGGAATTTACTGGGTAATTTACAGAGAATTAACTAGGAATTTACAGAAAATTAACTGGTAATTAACTGAGTAATTTACTGAGAATTTAATGGAAATTTACTAAGTAATTTATTGGGAATTTACAGAGTCATTTACTGGGAATTTATGGAGTAATTTACTGAGAATTTAATTGGAATTTACTAAAAAGTAACTGGGAATTTACTGAGTATGTTATTGAGAATTTAATGGGAATTTACTAAGTAATTTACTAAGATTTTACAGGGAATTTATAGAGTCATTTACTGGAAATTTTTTGAGTAATTTACAGGGAATTTACGGAGTAATTTACTGAGAATTTAATTGGAATTTACTGAAAAGTAACTGGGAATTTGTTGAGTATTTTACTGAGAATTTATAGAGAATGTACTAAGTAATTTGCTTTGAATTTACTAAGTAATTTATTGAAAATCAACTGAGAATTTACGGAGCATTTTACTGAGAATTTACTAAGTAATTTACAGGGAATTTACAAAGTAATTTACTGTGAATTTACTGAGTAATTTACTTGGAATTCACTATTTAATTTACTGAAAATTTATTGGGAATTTACTGAGTACTTTATTTAGAATTTATTGGGAATTTATTAAGTAATTTACTTTGAATTTATTGAAAATTTACTGAGTAATTTACTGAGAATTTAATGGGAATTTTTTGAGTAATTTACGGAGTATTTAATGGGATTTAACGGACTAATTTACTGGAAATTTACTGAGTACTTTACTGAGAATTTACTAAGTAATTTACTAAGAATTTACTGAGAATTTTCTGAGAAATTTACTAAGAAGTTTCTGAAATTTACTAGGAATTTACTAAGAAATTTCCTAAATAATTTACTGAGAATTTTTAGCCAATTTAGTATGTAATTTTCCAGGAATTTACTGAAAATTACAGGGATTTTACTTTGAATTTGTTGGGAATTTACTAAGTAATTTTGTGAGAATTTACTGGGAATTTACTTAGTAATTTACTGGGAATTTGATGAGTAATTTACTGAGAATTTACTGCAATTTACTGAGTAATTTACGGAGAATTTACTAGAAATTTATTGAGTAGTTTATAGAGAATTTACAGGGAAATTACTGAGTAATCTACTTTGAATTTAGTTGGAATTTATTGAAAATTTACTGGGAATTTATTGAGTAATTTTCTGGGAATTTACTTAGTAATTTACTGGAAGTTTATGGAGAATTTATTGAGTAATTTAATGCGAATTTACTGAGCAATTTACCATGAATTTATTGAGTAATTTACTGGGAATTGACTGAGCAATTTACTTGGAATTTACTGATTAATTTACTGGGAATTTACTTAGTAATTTACAGAGATTTTAATGAGTAATTTACTGGGATTTTACTGGGCAATTTATAGAGATTTACTGGGTAATTTACTAAGAATTTACAGGAAATTTACTAAAAATTATTTGGAATTTACTGATTAATTTACTAAAAATTTATTAAGAATTTATTAGAAGTTTACTAATAATTTACTGATAATTTACATGGAATTTACTGAGTTATTTCCCAAGAATTTACTTGAAATTTATTGAGAAATTTAATGAGAATTTATTGCGAATTTACTGATAATTTACTGGGAATTTACTGAGAATTTGCTGGGAATTTACTGAGTAATTTACTGAGAATTTACTGGAAATTTAATGAGTAATTTACTTAGAATTTATAGGTAGTTTACTGAGTAATTTACTGAGAATTTATTGAGTAATTTACTGAAAATTTATTCAGTAATTTACTGAGAATTTACTAGTAATTTAGTGAGTAATTTATAGGGAATTTACTTAGAATTTTTTGAAAATTTACTGAGTAATTTTTAGGGAATTTACTGGCAATTTACTGAGTAATTTGTTGAGAATTTACTGGGTAAATTACAGAGAATTAAGTAGGAATTTACAGAGTAATTTACAAAAAATTAACTGGTAATTAACTGAGTAATTTACTGGGAATTTACTAAGTAATTTATCGAGAATTTACTAGGAATTTACTAAGTAATTTACTGAGAATTTACATTGAATTTATAGAGTCATTTACTGGGAATTTTTTGAGTAATTTACAAGGAATTTACGGAGTAATTTATTGAGAATTTAACTGGAATTTACTGAGTAATTTACTGAAAAGTAACTGAGAATTTACTGAGTATTTTACTGAGAATTTATAGAGAATGTACTAAGTAATTTGCAGAGAATTTTCTGAGTAATTTACTGAAAATTAACTGAGAATTTACGGAGTATTTTACTAAGAATTTACTGAGTAATTTACAGGGAATTTACAAAGTAATTTACTGGGAATTTACTGTGAATTTACTGAGTAATTTACTTTGAATTTACTGAAAATTTACTAGGAATTTACTGAGTACTTTATTTAGAATTTATTGGGAATTTATTGAGTAATTTACTTTGAATTTATTGGGAATTTACTGAGAATTTAATGAGTAATTTACTGAGAAATTAATGGGCATTTATTGAGTATTTAATGGGATTTTACAGACTAATTTACTGGAAATTTGCTGAGTACTTTACTTAGAATTTACTAAGTAATTAATGAGAATTTACTGGAAATTTTCTGAGGAATTTACTAAGAAGTTTCTGAAATTTACTAAGTAATTTACTGGGAATTTACTTGGAATTTACGGAGAATTTATTGATAATTTATTAAGGAATTTCCTGAATAATTTCCTGAGAATTTTCAGGCAATTTAGTATGTAATTTTCTAGGAATTTACTGTGGAATTTACTTAAAATTACCGGGATTTTACTGTGAATTTGCCGGGAATTTACTAAGTAATTTTCTAAGAATTTATTGGGAATTTACTGCAATTTTCTGAGTAATTTACGGAGAATTTACTAGAAATTTATTGAGTAGTTTACAGAGAATTTACCGGGAAATTATTGAGTAATCTACTTTGAATTTAGTTGGAATTTATTTAAAATTTACTGGAAATTTACAGAGTAATTTATTGGGAATTTACTGGAAATTTATGGAGAATTTATTGTGTAATTTACTGCAAATTTACTAAGCAATTTACTAAGAATTGATTGAGTAATTTACTGGGAATTTGACTATGCAATTTACTGGGAATTTACTAAGTAATTTAGAGGGAATTTACTGAGTAATTTACAGAGAATTTAATGAGTAATTTACTGGGAATTTACTGAGTGCTTTACTGCGAATTTACTGGGTAATTTACTAAGAATTTACAGGAAATTTACTAAGTAATTTACTGAAAATTATTTGGAATTTATTGATTAATTTACTGGTAATTTACTAAGTAAATTTACTGAGAATTTACTGGGAGTTTACTAGTCATTTACTGGTAATTTACTGGGAATTTACTGATTTATTTACCAAGAATTTATTGAAAATTTATTGAGAAATTTAATGAGAATTTGTTTCGAATTTACAAATAATTTACTGGAAATTTAATGAGTAATTTATTGAGAATTTACAGGTAGTTTACTAAGTAATTTACTGGGAATTTACTGAGAATTTATTGAGTAATTTACTAAGAATTTACTAGGAATTTACTGAGTAATTGACAAGGAATTTACTGGGAATTTACAGAGAATTTACTAGGAATTTACTGAGTAATTTTCTGAGAATTTACTGTCAATTTACTGAGGAATTTATTGGGAATTTACTAGTAATTTGCTGAGAATTTACTGGGTAATTTGCAGAGAATTAACAAGGAATTTACAGAGTAATTTACAGAGAATTAACTGAGTAGTTTACTGAGAATTTAAAGGGAATTTACTAAGTAATTTACTGAAAATTTACAAGGATTTTACTATGAATTTGCTGGGAATTTACTAAATAATTTACTGAGAATTTATTGGAAATTTACTGAGTATTTACAGGGAATTTACAGAGTCATTTACTTGGAATTTTCTGAGTAATTTACAAGGAATTTACGGAGTAATTTACTGAGAATTTAATTGGAATTTACAAAGGATATTACTGAAAATTACAGGGATTTTACTGTGAATTTGCTGAGAATTTACTAAGTAATTTTATAAGAATTTACTGGGAATTTACTAAGTAATTTACTAGGAATTTGATGAGTAATTTACTTAGAATTTACTGCAATTTACTGAGTAATTTACAGAGAATTTACAGAATTTATTGAGTAGTTTAAAGAGAATTTACTAAGAAATTACTAAGTAATCTACTTTGAATTTGGTTGGAATTTATTGAAAATTTACTGGGAATTTACAGGGTAATTTACTGGGAATTTATTTAGTAATTTACTGGAAATTTATTGAGAATTTATTGAGTAATTTACTACGAATTTACTGAGCAATTTACTAGGAATTTATTGAGTAATTTACTAGGAATTGCTGAGCAATTTACGAGGAATTTACTGATTAATTTACTGGGAATTTACTGAGTAATTTACAGAGAATTTAATGAGTAATTTACTGGAAATTTACTAAGTAATTTACTGCGAATTTACTGGGCAATTTACTTAGAATTTATAGGCAATTTTCTGAGTAATTTACTGAAAATTAATTGAAATTTACTAATTAATTTACTGGAAATTTATTGGTAATTTACTGAGAATTTACTGGCAGCTTGTAATTTACTGATAATTTACTTGGGATTTACTGAGTTATTTACCAAGAATTTACTAGAAATTTATTGAGAAATTTAATGAGAAGTTACTGATAATTTACTGAGAATTTACTAAGTAATTTACAGAGTAATATATTGAGAATTCACTGGGAATCTAGTCAGTAATTAACTAAAAATTTACTGAAAATTTAATGAGAATTTACTGGGAATTTACTAAGTAATTTATAGAGAATTAACAAGGAATTTTCTGAAAATTACATGGGAATTTACTGAGAATTTAAAGGGAATTTACTAAATAGTTTACTGACAATTTACTGGGAATTTACTAAGTAATTTTCTCAAATTTGACTGAAAATTTGCTGAGTAATTTATTGAGAATTTACTGGAATTTACAGAGTAATTTAAGGAAAATTTCTTGTGAATTTACTAAGTAGTTTACTGTGAATTTATAGGGAATTTACTGAGTAATTTACTTTAACTTAGTGAGAATTTACTTAGAATTTACTAAGTAATTTTACTTGGAATTTACATAGTAATTTACTGATAATTTACTGGGAATTTACTAAGTAATTTACTGGGAATTTACTGAGAATTACTGAGTAATTTACTGAAAATTTACTAGGAATTTACTGAGTAATTTACTGAGAATTTACTAAGTAATTTACTTGGAATTTACTGAGAATTTACTAAGTAATTTACTAAGTAATTTACTGAGAATTTATTGCCAATTTAGTCAGTAATTTATTGAGAATTTATTAAAAATTTAATGAGTAATTTACTGAGTAATTTGCTGAGACTTTATTGAGTAATTTACTCGGAATTTATTGAGTAGTATACTGGAAATTTACTGAGTAATTTACAGAGAATTTATTGAGAATTTACTAGCAATTTACTGAGTAATTTATTCAGAATTTACTGGCAATTTACTAATTTGCTGAGAATTTATTGGAAATTTTCTGAGTAATGGACCAAGAATTTACTTGAAAATTATTGAGTAATTTAATGAGAATTTACTGCGAATTTACTGAGAATTTACTTGGAATTTATTGAGTAATTTAGTGAGAATTTACTGAGTAATTTACAAAGTAATATACTAAGAATTTAGTGAGTAATTTACTGAGAATTTTCTAGGACTTTACTAAGTAATTTAATGAGAATTTATTCAGTAATTTACAGAGAATTAACAAGGAATTTACTGAGTAATTTACAAAAAATTAACTGAGAATTTACTGAGAATTTACTAAGTAATTTACTTAGAATTTACTGGAAATTTACTGAGTAATTTATTTAGAATTTACTGTGTAATTTACGGAGAATTTACTGTGGCTTTACTGAGTAGTTTACTGAGAATTTACCAGGAATTTACGGAGTAATTTACTTGAATTTATTAAGAATTTACTCGGAATATACTAAGTAATTTACTCTGAATTTACATAGTAATTTACTGGGAATTTACTGAGTAGTTTACTGAGAATTTACTGAGTAATTTACTTGGAATTTACTGAGTAATTTACTCGGATTTTACTGAGAATTTACTGAGTAATTTATTTCATATTTTACGGAGAATTTACTGAGTAATTTACTAAGTAATTTAATGAGTAATTTTACTAGGAATTTACTGATAGTTTACTGAGAATTTACTGGGAATTTACTGAATAATTTACTGAGAATTTACTGGAAATTTTATGAGAATTTTCTAAGTAATTTACTGGGAATTTGCTGAGTAATTTACTGAGAATTTACTGGCAATTTATTAAGAATTTACTAGGAATTTACTGAGTAATTTACTGAGAATTTACTGGAAATTTGCAAGTAATTTGCTGAGAATTTACTTGGAATTTACTGAGTAATTTACTGAGAATTTACTATGAATTTACTGAGTATTTTACTAAGAATTTACTGAGTAATTTACTGAGAATTTGTTGAGTAATTTACTAAAAATGTACAGAGTAATTTACTGGAATTTTACTGTGAATTTACTGAGAATGTACTGAGTAATTTACTTTGAATTTATTGTGATTTTACTGGTAATTTACTGAGTAATTTACTGAGAATTTAATGGGAATTTATTAAGTAATTTACTGAAAATTTAATGGGATTATACTGACTAATTTACTTGGAATTTTCTAAGAATTTATAGGAAACCTACTGAGTAATTTACGGAGAATTTATTGGGAATTTACTGAGTAATTTACTGGGAATTTACAGGGAATTTACTTGGAATTTATTGGATATTTACTAAATAATTTAATGAGAATTTACCTGAAATTTGCTGGGCATTTACTAAGAATTTATTCATAATTTACTGGGAATTTACTTAGTAATTTACGGAGACTTTAAAGGGAATTTACTGAGTAATTTATTTTGAATTTTTTGGGAATTTACTGAGAATTTACTGGGAATTTACAGAGAATTTACTAGGAATTTACTCTGTAATTTACTGAAAATTAACTGGGAATTTGCTGAGTAATTTACTGAGAAATTACCGAGTAATTTACAAGAATTTACGAAGAATTTACAAAGTAATTTACTGAGAATTTACTGAGTAATTTATTGATAATTACTAAGCAATTTTCTGAGAATTTACAAGAAATTTTCTGAGTAATTTCCTTTGAATTTACTGAGTATTTTACTGAAAATTAAATGGGAATTTTCTGAGAATTTAAAGAGAATTTACAAATTAATTTACAGGGAATTTACTGAGTAATTTATTGAGAATTACTAAGTAATTTACTGAGAATTTATAGGGAATTTACTGAGTAATTTGCTGGGAATTTACTGAGTAATTTACAGGGAATTTACTCAGTAATTTATTGAGAATTTTCTGAGTAATTTACTGAGAATTTACAAAGTAATTTATTGAGTAATTGACTAAGAATTTACTGAGTAATTTTGTCACGACCCCATTCCATCCCTAGTAGAATGGTGCCGTGATGGCTAGTAATCCGAGATTACCAAAGGCCAACTTACAAAGGTTCACACACAATTAGAGTATACATATGGGGCTTACATGTGCGTAAGCAATAAATCTAAATCTAATTAGTCCATAAGAGCTGTGCATAGATCAAATGAAATGACATACACTTTAACATGGTTTACAACTTGAATACAATAAAATAAAGTGTACATTACATCTTGATCAAAAGGTTTTTCAAGCCGACATATACAAAAAGGATGAAATACAAAGCCAAGAAGCATAATCTTCAAGATGCTAGCAAAAGTATGAATCCAAAACATCATGCAAAACACATCTAGGCGTCACCGCCGTCTTGCTCGTCACCTACATATATATAAGGAGAGGGTGAACTTAGATACTCAGTGAATAATATTAGAAATAAAGGTTTGCATGACTGATATTCGAGATCTTCATCAAACAATACATAGCATATCTTGTACAAAATCAAAGGACGAACCAAGTTCAACTGTCAAATCTTTCAAAGCTTCAAGGGATACTTACTAGCATCAATATAATACAAGGGATGACATTCTGGACGAACCCACGCGGAAAACTGTTGGTGGCAAAACAAGGAGATATCTCAAACAAGGGTACTAGTTGCATTATAGTCCCCTAGCACTAAGGACTTTCAAAACAAGGGTATTAGTTGCATTATAGTCCCCTAGCACTAAGGACTTTCAAAAATGTCATCAAAACAAATATAATACTTGTTACAAACTAAGAATAATCATTCACGCTCGATCAAATACTTTTCCAAAACGAAGCGAAGCTTTATCAAAACTTTATAACATAACTTTATTAAAAATACCACTCACATAGCTCTTCGAGTGTGGGGATTACAAGCAAGGATCCAAGGCCTACAAGCACATAATAAATCCCATTGAATGCACTTCAAGAAGTCAATAAGAGATGCTCAAAGATAGATATGAAATGCATTCCTAAGACAAGCTTTACATGTGTGCAAATGATCTCGGCACTTCTTTCAAAACTAAGTCAAAACAAAGCAGTCATGTGCTGGGAGTCAAACACTATTTTTCATCTCGAAAAACATGCTGGATACCAACCAGGTCTTGGCTGAGGTCCCACAACTCTTGGCCGAGGTGTGGTCCCGACGACCACATTCAGGGAAATGAAGTCTGGGAAAAATCTGGGTTTCCTTTAAAGAGCATAAAGAATATGAACATGGAGAACATGAATGTTAAAATCATAGCTTCTTTATTCAAAATCTGAGATTTCGTGAGATGAGTTCGAAAACATGGACCTGGGTACCCATACTTGAAGATCTTATGAAAACAAACACAAAAACATAGATCTTGATACAAACTTTCGGATCAAAACATGGTTTTATTTCAAGAACACAAGAACATCATTTTCTCTTTCTAAAACAAGCTTTAAATTAAAGCATGGCTCATGAATCATGCTAGATCATGCAATGTGATCGGTTCAACATAAAGAATAACAAGAGTAGATCAAGAATCTAACCTCAAAACACGGATCCAATGGTTCAAGGTGCGAAGATCAAGCTTGGAAATCTAGTTCTCTCCCTAAGAACTTCTTCCTCTTCTTCCTAGAGCTTCTCTTTCTACCATGCAAAATATGATACACAATGATATGTTTTGTCTCACTGTCGGCTGACTTAACCCTCTGTTGGGACACGTGGCACTACCGGATTGGGTTTCCTAAAAAAGTTGACTGAATGACAAGACAAGAGCATGACAAAGGGTGTTCAACAAGTAAGGTGACATGGGCACTCTAGCAGGTAAGGACCTCGGATTAGGACAAAGCTTCGGCAAGTAAGGTCTCAATGATCTCAGCTAGGAAGGTTAACACTTGGCCTAGCTGTGCCACACCTCGGCTTAGATGTGCCATACCTCGGTCTAGGTCATACCAGTCCAGGAACAAGATCACCAGGTGCAGGGATCAAAGATCTAAAATACCTAAAGGATAACATCCCGGCTTAGATGATACATATCTCGGCCTCGGTGATGCACACCTCGGCCTAGATGATGACATCTCGGCCAATATGCCAGGTTGAAGGTGGAGGTCAGCCAAAGTGGTTCCAAGATGGTCCTAGGTGTAAAAGGTCCAAATGTGTGACCTAGGCTTAAGATGACCTTGGCTACACACAATAACATCCCGGCTTAGATGATACATATCTCGGCCTCGGTGATGCACACCTCGGCCTAGATGATGACATCTCGGCCAATATGCCAGGTTGAAGGTGGAGGTCAGCCAAAGTGGTTCCAAGATGGTCCTAGGTGTAAAAGGTCCAAAGGTGTGACCTATGCTTAAGATGACCTTGGCTACACACACCAAGCAAGGGTGTGATACCCCTGTTCTGTATTATGCTAAATTGGTCCTAAATCTGTTTATGGTTATGTGTTTAGCATGATTTTGTGTGCCATTATGTGATTTTGAATTCGTATCTGTTCATCGTAGGAATATCTGTTTGAATAACCTGCTTTGGAAATTAAATTGAGGGCCTTATCGGCCACAGAACCCGAAATTGATTACGCCATTGTGGTTGGCATAATTTTTAGAGCTTACGATGAAGTTTAATTAAAAATTGATTTGGGCCAAATTAAATTGATTAAGTTGGTAAAATGAGTGCCCAATTACTTTATATTATTATTATATTGTGACTTAGTGAGGCTCTATACACTCAAATCCCTCTTTGTTATTCCTCTTGGCTGACTTAAACGCAAGAAAGAGAGAAGGGAGTCGGCTAGAGAGAGGGAAAAGAGGAGAGTTTGGTGTTTGGCTCAAATTTGTGAAGAATCGGAGGATTAAACTCAAGGAATTACTATAGTTTGGAAGATTGAGCCTCTAGGTAAGCATTTGGTCTTGAATTCATAAGTTTGAAATTGTGATCTTGTAAGCTCAAGGGTTGTTGTGATCAAGAGCATGTAATAAGTTGATTTTTGTTGAGTTTGAAGTCTTAGAACTCATGCATGTAAGAAATTACTTTGAATTTGCATGTTTGAGCTTGAAACACATGATCACTGGATTTCAGTGGTGAGGAGGCCCAAACAAGGTGGTCCCAGAGCTCACCAAAATAACACAAAATGGGGGCCAAACAAGGCCTAAGAGGGGGTAAACGACCCCAAACACAAAAGTGACCTTAATGAGGGAGAGAGAAATAGAGATTCCGAATTTTGTATTCTAGAATTGTGGAAGGAGTTTGCAGGAAGCTATGGGAACAGAACTAAAGTTCAGTACTGCAATTCACCCACAAGACAGTGCCAGTCAGAACGAACGATACAACTTTGGAAGATATGCTTCGCATGTGTGCTTTGGATTTCAGGGGAGTTGGGAAGACTATTTGCCCGCTTGCAGAGTTTGCTTTATAATACAGCTTCCACTCCAGCATCGGTATGCCACATACGAGGCTTTGTATGGTAGGAGGTGTAGATCACCTATTTGTTGGACAGAGGTCGGGGACAGAGCTTTGCTTGGGCTTTGAAATTGTACAAGACACCTCTGAAAGATCAAAAACTATTCGGCAAAGGCTCAAAAAAGCTCAAGACCGACAGAAGAATTATCCAGACGTTCGGAGAAAGACTCTTGAATATGAGGTCGGCGACCATGTGTTCATTCGGGTTTCTCTAATGAAAGCCAAGTCAGGTTTGGGAAAAGGGCATGTTGTCGCCCCGCTAATTGGGCCGTTCCAGATTTAGAAAGGCTTTGGTCCAGTTGCTTATAGAGTTGCTTTGCCACCGGGATTCGAGCAAATCCATAACGTGTTTCATGTGTCGATGTTGAGGGTTACCTCCGAGACCCGTTACATGTGATTGAATTATCATCGGGTAGCTATTGATGAGAATATGGAGTACGCCTGAATGGCCAGAAAGGATTGTTGACCGGCAAGTGAAGCAATTGAGAAAACAAGTCCATCCAATGGTGAAAGTAGAATGGAAAGAAGCACTATGGACGGATGCCACGTGGGAAAAAGAGGAGGAAATGCGACTACGCTACCCCACATTTGTTCCCGACGAAGGTAACTTAAGTTTGGGGGACCAAACTTCTGAAGGGGGGAAGACTGTGATACCCCTGTTCTGTATTATGCTAAATTGGTCTAAATCTGTTTATGGTTATGTGTTTAGCATGATTTTTGTGTGCCATTATGTGATTTTGAATTCGTATCTGTTCATCGTAGGGGAATATCTGTTTGAATAACCTGCTTTGGAAATTAAATTGAGGGCCTTATCGGCCACAGAACCGAAATTGATTACGCCATTGTGATTGGCATAATTTTTAGAGCCTACGATGAAGTTTAATTGAAAATTGATTTGGACCAAATTAAGTTGATTAAGTTGGTAAAATGAGTGCCCAATTACTCTATATTATTATTATATTGTGACTTAGTGAGGCTCTACACACTCAAATCCCTCTTTGTTATTCCTTTTGGCTGACTTAAACGCAAGAAAGAGAGTAGGGAGTCGGCTAGAGAGAGGGAAAGAGGAGAGTTTGGTGTTTGCTCAAATTTGTGAAGAATTGGAGGATTAAACTTAAGAATTACTATAGTTTGGAAGATTGAGCCTCTAGGTAAGCATTTGGTCTTGAATTCATAAGTTTGAAATTGTGATCTTGTAAGTTCAAGGGTTGTTTGTGATAAAGAGCAATGTAATAAGTTGATTTTTTGTTGAGTTTGAAGTCTTAGAACTCATGCATGTAAGAAATTTCTTTGAATTTGTATGTTTGAGCTTGAAACACATGATTCATGTAGAGTTTTGGTTGAACTCATGTTTTTGATCACCATTTGTATCATCTAAGTTGAGAATGATGAGCATCTCCCACATGCATGCACAAATCATGGGAGTATAAATCTTGAATGTTTGAATTCGAGCATGTTTGATGATGGGTTTGAGATATTTTGGGGCATGCATGTAGATAAATCATGAAATTGAGCTTCCTGATGTTGTAATCTTGTATTAGTAGCATGTTAGCATGTGTAAATGTGTGATTTGAGCCATTGCATGCAAGTAATGTAGCTGGAAAAAGTCGATTTGGAGCTCAAGAACAAAATCTGGGAAACCAGAATTTCAATGGAAAATCGTGCCCCAGCACTTTTGCAGAGTTGGATGTCCGCTCGAGCGGGAAATACCTCACGCTCGAGCGTGGAGTTTTGTGGACGGGCCTTCAGCTCGAGCGCTTTATTCCACGCTCGAGTGCATTTTTCATGCAACCAGTACTTTTGCAGGCCTTAAGTGTCCGCTCGAGCGGGTAAGTTGACGCTCGAGCGGGACCCTAATTTTCTGGAATTTTGTTCATGCGTTCTGTGTTTCGTTTTCCGTTCTCTTCACTTGTAATCACTCTTAGGCGTGTGTTAAACATTATAAATGAGTTAATGAGATAAGAATAAAGCCTAAAGAGGAATATGTGAATTAAGGGACGGATGAATTGTTAATGACCCTTTTGTGTGCATGGAATGTGTAGGTCAAGCTCTAGGGCGAATCCACAAGCCGATCACTGTGAGTAATATCAATATTCGAAAGCTTGTCAATGTCCAATTGTTTATTCCTTATAAACTTTATGAGTTGTTAATTGGGTTGTGGACAAAAGTCTGACAGGAATGAATGAATGGACCAAAGGTCGTTTTGTAGAAATGATGGACCGAAGGTCGTTTTGATGTGAATGAATGGACCGAAGGTCGTTTTGATAGAAATGAATGGACCGAAGGTCGTTTTGATGTGAATGAATGGACCGAAGGTCGTTTTGATGTGAACGAATGGACCAAAGGTCGTCCTGATATAAATGAATGGACCAAAGGTCGTTTTGACACATGTGAGTGGGCCGAAGGCCGTTTTGACATGAACGAGCGGGCCAAAGGCCGTTTTGACATAAAGGAATGGGCCGAAGGCCATTTTGACATAAATGAATGGCCGAAGGCCGTTTCGACATAAGTGAGCGGGCCGAAGGCCGTTTTGCCATGAATGTTTGGAACTGGCAGTTACTTGATTTGCATTCGTATAGTCATATATCTTTATTAAATAGAAATATGAATTGGGTCAAGGCCGTTCGGAGCATGTTGTTCTACATATTGTTATGTAACTGTCATATTTGATATTATTCAATGGGCTAATT
>NW_021027483.1:418006-449191 GCF_004153795.1 Camellia sinensis | reverse complement strand
CTGGGCTCACGCTCATTCATGTGTTTGTAGGTGAGCCAAGGGAAGTCCAAACCCAGCCCCAGTGAAGTCTGCTAGGAGAAATCCGAGTTTTGAGGAAGTCAGCCTTGCGTCTCACTCTTGAGACCTACCTTTCCTTTTTGCTATGTACTTATGTTTTGTCTTGTTGGCAAGGGCCTAGTGTATATTTGTATATAGCCTGTCATAGGTTGACTCGTGTTGGATGATCCTGTCTGTAATGAATTTTGTGAAACTGTACTTTTGATGTGGGTTATTAACGTAACTGAATATGGTCTTTTTGATGTGCATATAAGCACGGCTCTATGGACAAAGTTTTTAATTTTTGCTTCCGTTTGGCCCCTTTACTCTGACAAGTTATGTCTGTTCTGAATATGAGGCCGTAGGTAATCTTAAGATTACTGGCCGGTTATGTCCTTAACCCATAGGGGCGGGTTCGGGTCATGACAAAGGGACAAAACGTACAAACAATACTCAAGCCAAAACACATAGGTACAAAACAAGACGAAAACCTTACTTTAGGCAAAACAAGTCAGAACCACAAGTGCAAGCTTAACAAAAACAAAACATACAGATGCACATGAACATGACTAAGACGAGGATGAGGGTCACTACAGTCTACCTTCCTTAAAGAAGTTTGGTCCCCAAACTTAAGTTACCTTTCCCTGAAAACAACTCCGGATAAAGAATTTTCATTTCTTCTTCCATTTCCCATGTAGCATCCTTGCCATAATGCACTTTCCATTCAATTTTCACCATCGGTATCGACTTATTCCTCAACTGTTTCACTTGTCTATCAATAATTCTCATCGGCTTCTCCTCGTAGCCTAAATCTTCATTAACCACAATCCCGGAATAATCAATCACGTGTAGTGGATCCCGAATATACTTCCTTAACATCGAAATATGAAACACAATGTGGACTTGACTTAATTCTGGCGGCAAAGCAAGTCTGTAGGCAACTGGGTTAACTCTTTCAAGAATTTCAAACGGCCCAATGTAACAAGGTGCTAACTTACCTTTCCTCCCGAATCTTGAAACTCCTTTCATCGGCGAAACCTTCAGGAATACATGATCCCCAACTTCAAATTCTAACTCCCTTCTTCTCTGGTCGGCATAATTCTTCTGTCGACTCTGAGCAGTTTTGATCCTTTGTCGAATGAGCTTAATCTTCTCGGTTGTAACTTGAACTAATTCGGGGCCGATCAAAGCTGTATCTCCTACCTCGGTCCAACATATCGGTGATCTGCACTTTCTCCCATACAAAGCTTCATACGGCGCCTTGCCAATGCTAGCTTGATAATTGTTGTCGTAAGCGAATTCCACTAGCGGCAAATGCACTTCCCAACTTCTCTTGAAGTCCAATACACATAGTCTGCGCATATCTTCAAGTGTCTGAATCGTTCTTTCTGTTTGCCCATCAGTTTGGGGATGAAAAGTTGTGGCAAACCTCAACTCGGTTCCCAAAGTTCCTTGTAGACTTTGCCAAAATCTAGAAACAAACTTCGGATCTCGGTCTGACACAATGGACGTCGGCACTCCATGAAGTCTAATGATCTCATTCATATACAACAAAGCGAGTTGATCGGCATTAAAGGTAGTCTTAACAGGCAAGAAGTGTGCTGACTTAGTTAATCTATCAACTACAACCCAAATTGAATCCATACCCTTCTGTGTCCTCGGCAAACCAACCACAAAGTCCATGGAGATGTGTTCCCATTTTGACTAGGGAATTGACAAAGGTTGAAGAAGCTCTGCTGGCCTCTGATGTTCTGCTCTCACTTGTTGACAATATAAACACTGAGATACAAACTCGGCTATTTCTCTTTTCATATTCGGCCACCAAAAAGTTTGCTTCACATCTTGGTACATCTTGGTATTTCCTGGATGAAGGGAAAATCTGGAACCATGGGATTCCTGCAAAATTTTTCTTTTCAACTCCGGGACATCGGCCACGTATAATCTTCCTTCAAACTTGAGTACCTTATTCTCAACAGTGTACCTGTAGACACCTCATTTTTGACCGTCCTCAAGACTCGGATGTCACCATTTGAACACTCGGTGATCATCCATGTTCGTGTTCGTTTTGAGATCTCGAAGGACTCGGCTGCACGCCTTGTCTTAGGATCTCTCGACTTGACTGTTTTGTGCATGGTTGTGGTCCAAGAACTTGTTTGTTTTTGCACTTGAGGGTAGGAGGTGGCTTGTTAGCCATCCCCTAAAACCCATCGGCCGTGGCATGAAGCCACCAACCTTGTTTTTTCTGCTACCGACCAAATATTTGGTCGGTCGGCACTTCTGTTAGGTGTATCGGCTCTTTGAGTGGTCGGCCGGCCATTTATTTGGCCGATAGTCTCTCTCTATGGCGATACCTCCTTTTTGCCTTTTTCAGGCATTGTGCATGCCAGCTGTGCCAGCTGGAGTGCATGGACCTGTCCTCCATACACGTGTATGGAGGAATTTGCACCCTTTGCACCCTTTTGGTCTAGCTTCTTGAGGAAGCTTGGACCTTTGTCTTAGCTTCCTCAAGAAGCTTGGACCCCTGTCTCAGCTTCCTCAGGAAGCCTTGGCCCCTTAGCCGTAGCTTCTTTAAGAAGCCTTGACCCCTTTTGTTTAGCTTTTCTTGGAAGCTTAGGCCTTTGCCTTGTCTATATAAGAGGGCCCTCCCTCTCCTTTGAGGAGGTTGAGCAAAATCAGACTTATACATCTGATATATAATATATATCACTCTCTCTCTACATATCTCTCCCTCTCTCTACATTTGTGTGTGTTAGAGGGCCTAAAAGTGTGTTTTGGTCTTAATTTTGCACTAAGACACCTAGTGTTACACCTTGCCTTGGTTATTGAGGTGTTGAGAGGTTGTTCTTGGAGCTTTTAAGTTGGTTTTGATCAGAAAAGGGGGCTGAAATTTTGGTTCTTCAAGTGTTCTTCAAGGGTGAGCACTATTGCTTTATATTTTCCATTCTTGCACTAGATTTTAACCTACTTTGCATGCTGTTTTGAGCTTTGTGTATAACATATAAAAGTTCTATTTTTTTGTGTTTAAGATACTTCATTAAGGTCACTTTGGTGTTGGGGGTCGTCCACCCCCTCTTAGGCCTTGTTTGGCCCTTTTTGTGCTTTCTTTGTTGAGCTTCGGGAACCTTCGTGTATTGGCCTTCTCACCACTGAAATCCAGAGGATTTTCAGTGGTGAAGAAGAGGTTTTGAGGTCTCGCATAGGGGAGGGACACCCCTCTCCCTTTGTCTCTCTTTTGCTTATGTTTTTGGCTCATAAGAGTAGCATGCATGCTTAGTTGTTTTTAGCATCATTTCAGTAGGTATTTGGTGATATTTGGTCATATTATACCTCTATTTTTAGTTGGTTTGATGGTCCATTTCATGCATTATATGCGTGCCTTGTAATCTCATGTTTTGGCCTAACATGTATCATGTTGTGAGATGACATTTTAGCATGATTTTGGTTTGGCTCTATGAAGCTTTTAGTCCTATTTCATCATGTTTAAGGTCTGTCTTGGGTCTTTAGAGTCATGGTTGCCATGTTTTGTATAGCCCCTTTGCATTCTAGCTTGTAGGCCTTGAGTGTGTGAGCCATAAGCATGCTGTAGTTGGGTTGTTTCAGTGATTTGGAGTCATTTCCCATGCTATTTCAGTCCATAATCCATGCTTGTATGCTTGCATTCATCATCCCTTTCATGCTTTGAAGAGTCGTTCTTTTGTGCCTTGAAATGGGTCATAGTGCATGCCTTTTTGTTTAAGTCATTTGGGATGCCATTCATGTGGGTTTTGGGGTGTATTTTGACGCACTAAAACTCTATTTTTTTTTTTGGTTGCATAATCCATGCCATGTGTGGTCATGATAGTTGTAATGGAATGCTCCCTTTTATGCCTTAGTTTTAGGCCCATTGGTGTGCATGTTTGCATGAGCATTTGTCCATCTTTTTTTTTAGTACGCTTGGCCACTGTTTTGGGGCATGACTGAGGCCTCCCATTTCAGTTTAAGTCCATCATTGTATATAAATTCCATGATTGACATGTTGCATTACATTGGTTGCATGCTTACATTGTATCATGTTTGCATGTTGTTTAGCTAGTTGCATTACATAGTCTCGTTGTATGCTTGACATGTTTGTATTGCATTAGTTTGGCTTGCATGGTTAGGTAGCGTCATGTTGCATTAGCTTAGCATTCTCATATTGCATTGCATTAGTTGCATTACTTCGCATTGCATATAGCATACATATATAGCATTGTGTTTGGTTTGGGGTGTCAAACTAAACACGAGGAGTGAGGTGTGTTCGTACTCAAAGTGACGAAACACATCTCAATCCTCGGTTGCCGATGCCCTTGATCTCAACATGATAGGGCGCGAGGCATTCATTTGTTTTGTTGCATGCATTTACATTGATTTGCAAGCTTGGTGCCTTTGGCCATCATGCATCAAAATGTGTGACTGGTGGCCCGAGTACCAAGGGCCGCACTCCCTTGAGTCCATAACATGATGGGGAGTGTGGCCATGCATACATTGCTTTGAAATTTCCTTGCCATGCACTGTCTATCCACTGCTGCAGCAAAAACAGGATTTTACAGGAATAAATGGCCAGCCGGCCACTTTCAGTGTCGATCGACCATCAGAGTCCAGCCGGTGATCCAATTTATGGTCGATGATCACATTTACATGGTCGGTGGTGCTCTTCATTGGCCAGTGGCATTCCAAAATGATTAGGGAATGGTTCAGAGGTGCCTCAAGAATTTTCACATCCCTCAGAGGTGCAGAACAGTGCAAACAGAGGCAACAGTGGCATGGTAACGGGTTTCCGAGCAAGGCAAATCGAGCATGCATCATCCACGCATTCTGAGGCAGAGCTGCGGCGGTCTCTTTAGTTTCATATTTAGGCTATTTTTGTAATTAATTTGTTAATTAATTAGAATTGCTGTAATAATTAACTAGCTAGGATAGTTGATTCATTATTTGGCCTGTATTATTCTTTCGGACCCTCCGAGCGAGGGTAATTGTGTAATAAGTGTGTGTGAGTGTGTGCATGTCTTCCAACCCCCACTTCTTTCTCCCTTTTATTTACCTGCTTTCAATGGTTAGTATTAGGGCATATTTAAATTAGCATACCTTATGCTATGCATGCGTGCATTCATCCATATGTATTGCATGCACCGGGCTCAGCGCATCATACTAACTACATGGTATTTCAATTCCAAGTTGAATACATGTTATCCGTTGCATTTCATATGCCATGTTTAGAATAGCCGAGCCTATCTAGGTTGCATTTTTGTATGTGTTGCATTAAGCATTTCAGCATAGTTAGGATTCATGCATGTTCACTAACTAGTTTCTATTTTGGCTTGGAATACTCGGTAAGTTTTCATGCTTTAGCATCTTTGCATACGTGTGAGTGTTGCCATGATAGCATGCTTTACCATGAGGCTATGTGCTTATGTGATATAACTGCTTGAGTGCCTGTGGGTGAAGGTTGGGTTATTTGAATTGGAACAATGCATTGAATGCGAGTTTTAAGCCCACTTGAAAGTGGCAAAACCGCGTTTTCTAAATCCACCCGAGGGTGGCAAAATCTGCATTTTTAGCCTACTTGCGAGTAGCAAACCGCTTTCAAAAACAAACATGAGATGTTTTGTTCCAACTTACATGACCCAGTCTATACTTGTATGCTGTGTGCATCACGTAGTAAATCTAGGCTAATAACCGGAATAAGAGCATATAATGTTTTCAAAACTCGATATCATGGTTAGTAGAGGCCGATCTTTGATCGGGCGACCGGGGGTGCTCATAGCTGACCTTCCCCAATCGTACCCAAGTTCCCGAGCCGAGGCAACTTTGGTGATGATGGACATGTGGCCTTAGGCAACGAGTCAGGGTTTCCTAAATTCCCCCAAAATAAATATTTAGGTGGCGACTCTATATCTGGCAAAGCAGTTCATATTTGACACTTCTTTCTAAAAATCTGTTTTCCAAAAACGATTTGCTGGATTTGGACTCTTTGATGATTCATCGGTCTTGCATTGCACTTTGCGAGATTAGATACAGGACTGTGACATTGAGTCCTGAACTGTAGTGAGCCCCGAAATGAGCAGAACGGGGTTTCCCCCCAGGACGTTCGGGGACGTCTACAGTTTCTGGCGACTCCGCTGGGGACTTAGAGAGCTTGACTCGAACTCGTGATATCTTGTTTTGATTTCACTTATGTGTTTCTTTGCATTGCATGTGCATTGGTGCGCCTAGGACACTGTGTTTGCCATCTGCTATTCTTGAACGGTTTGCCGGAGGCTTACTTTGTTAAGCGTGCCATAAGGCTGATCGGTTATGGGCTCTGCCACGATGGGAACACAAACCTCGGTTGTTATCGGGGCACCCTTTTGACTATTCGACCTAGTGCATATTCGGAATCCATAGTGACCATTCCAAACTTGGACAGGTTGCTTACCCGATTATAGGTTGTTTGAAACCGCTACGTGCGTAGTGAAACCCTAGCTCCTGACAAAATAGGACAGGGAAACCCTACCCCAACATAGGGGTGTTTTGGCTCTCATTTATTTGCTATGTGCTTTTAGAGTGTATCTCTACAGGGAATGCGCATATCAGTTTGCAAGTTCGAATACCAAGCCCGAGGGCATCAGTATAAGTGTTTTTGAGAATCAGTATATCTGCGGGTATCCGATTCAGTTTTAGGGCAGTGATTTTGAGGAACAGTGATCAGTAGTAGAGTACAGTTATTCAGCTATGCTTGTGTCTGTTCTAATTGGGTTAAAACGTTGCGTGTTTTCTCTTTCAGTTCAGAGAGTTAGTTCAGAATAACCAGTGTTCTTCTTTGCTGAGGCAAGACAAATATCTGATTCGTCAGTCACCGTTCGAGTTCAACAGACTTATGATGACCCAAAGTTCAGAGGAAATCGTGGTTATGACAGCCGCATTAGACTAAGGAATCACCCTGCAAAGTGAGACCAATGTTGAAGTACCACATCCACCCAGGTCGCCTGCCGCGCGCCCGATCTGGGAACCCCAGATGTTTCAAGCTCGTGAACCCACCACGTTTGAGTTAATGGGAATGATCGGCGACCTCCAGAGATCTGTGGCTGATCTGGCCTATGGGATGTCGGCTCCACCACCAGCCACGTCATACGCTGGGAATTTTGTACCGCAGGAGCCCCTACTACTCGGGCAAATTGTGATCGAGCTCAGCCAACTTGAGGTTGTTTCAAGCTATAGCAATGACGTGTCAACAACAACCAGGTTTCGCTCTGATATAGCAACCCAAACCCTCGATCAAGCTAGGTTAGAGGCAAGAATAAGATGAAGGCAGACGCTGATCCCATTGAACAACTGCTATGGGCAGTCAAGGCTTTGAAAGTCGGGGGGTTCAATAAACAGCAAGTATTAGCAGTTGTGACTAAACCTGTAGATGATGCTTTCCCCATTCCAACCGAGGGCAGTTAAAGCCAGGCGAAAAATTAGGATAGGCCCCGTCATGCCAGAACAGTTCCCTCCAATCCCAGTCCTGCACCGGGAAAAGATCAGAAAGCCAAGGCAGCACCTGCCGATCCTTTTTCGAGTACATCCAGCAAAGGTTCACAGACTTCGAAGTATCTGCCCCGAGGGCGCAGAGTCTTTCATGCCCTCTACATGCCTTTGTCTAAAGCACTTCAAATCCTAGCGGAAAAGGGTCATCTCAAACCTCTTGAGCCTCGGCCTCTCCCCAGTCATCTTCTAGTGGGCCATGATGCTACTCAATACTGCGCATATCATCAGCAGACCGGTCACAACACCGACAACTGTTTTCGTCTTTGCCATGAAGTGCAAGATTTGATTGACAATAAGGTCATCCTCCCGCCAAGCTCAGCAAAGTCTGTCACCGCCGGGTTGTTGGATTTCGAGGATAGCGTGAGTATGTGATCAGGGGTCGGACCACCTGCGGGCGGCACTCAGTTTGCTTCAGATGCGGCGTATGGCACGCACTGTTTTGAGTATTTGCGAATGCAGTTTTTGTAATTTCTGGCTTGGGTGTTGAGTCAGTTCTCTGTTTTTGTTTTGAGTCTGTCTCTTTGTCTTGAGTCAGTCTTTTGCTTAAGGGTCTGTCTGGTTGTATTGAGTCAATCCCACTGTATAGAACTCAGGTGATTCCAGGGTTGTTGCCTCGGATATCATTATTTTGTTTTGTAATTATCCTTTTACTTTCTTTTGAGTCTGTCTCTGCTATAGAGCAAGTTGCAACCAAGAAATCTGAATGAAACAGCTGCAGCTATCATGTTTCCATATTTATTGCTACTTTGAGCTAGTTGCGCCAGAGGATTTGAATGAAACGGCAGTACATCTCACTTGCTCTTCTGCACCTCAAACTCATTGCGTTGACCTAAGTTTTTCAAAACTTTTTTAAACACTGCGGTGATGAAAACGAAGAGGAAGGAATTCCTCGGGATTTGCAAAACTTTGATCAATTGAGAGAAAGAAAGGCATGCTAAGCCCTTAATGATTAAGATCATGTTTGTTAACGTGAGTACTAAGAATGACCCTGGCTTGATTCAGATTGGTTCCACACTATTTTCAGCGCAAGCGATTAGTCGCTTTCTTAAAAATTTCAAAAAATATTTTGCGCAGTCCTGCGAAGACCGGCATGGAATCGCTCATGAGATTGTGCAGCTTAGGATCGCTATAGCGACCCCGGTCTTTTCCCATTTGATTATTGTATCCGGACTTAGGTTCCGTAGATTCTGTCATTGTATAATTGTTGTTGTTGTCCTTTATTTTCTCTTTTGGAATTATAGGATGTGTTGGGCAGGTTTGTTTCAGGTTGGTTGGGTTTAGAAACCAAGAGTTGCTGTCCAGGTTTTTGGTTCTTCGCTCGAGCGAGGAGTTGTTCGCTCGAGCGAGAGGTAGTGTTTGATTTGGACCTGTAGCTGTGCATTCTTGGCTCGAGCGAGCTTTTCTTCGCTCGAGCGAGTTAGTTCATCCTTCGCTCGAGCTATAGTTCCTTCGCTCGAGCGTGTGTCTGGGTTCAGACCTGAGGGTATGAGTTCTTCGCTCGACCGAGCTTTCTTTCGCTCGAGCGAGATTTTGAGTTGTTGGCTCGAGCAAGGCTTCCTTGGCTCGAGCGTAGTTTCTCTGTGTCTGGTCGCTCGAGCGCCCAAGTCTTCGCTCGAGCGAGCCTGTCCAGTTTATATACACAGCAGCGGGATTTGATCAGTCTTTTTCATTTTCTTTTGATTCCAAACCCTAGGTCCGACTTCTCTCTCTCCCTACTCACCTTCTTTCTTAGATTTGATCCACTTAGGGTGTGTTTCTACCCTAGATCCTTCATATAAAAGATAGAGTGAGGCAAGGGCTACCATTTAATCTGAGCATTTGACGATTTGGAGCACTTTGGTATTTGGGCACTCATCTCTTTCTTCACAATTTGAGTTGTTTTCTTTGAGGTAGGGATTTCCTACTCCATTTTATAGATTTTGCTCTAAGTTTTGGTATTTTGATGTGTTGGGTTACTTTGGTAATTTTCGGGAAAACCCTAGTTGTTGTAATAAATTAATTTATATAATCAATTCAGGGAAAATTGGGGAATTTAGTTGAATTCATGGAATTAATGAATTTATTGATTAAATGGTGTAGTTGGTTAGTTTAATCACTCACCTATGAAAATGTTGGAATTATGTTAGTTGATACATTTATTTCCTGATTAGAAGACAGCAAATGACTTCCCAGTTGAAAATTATAACAAAAAAGACCACCACTGACTTCCCAGTTGAATCTAATTGACAATATATTAGAAGACAGCAAATGACTTCCCAGTTGAAAATTATAACAAAAAAGACCACCACTGACTTCCCAGTTGAATCTAATTGACAATATATTAGAAGACAGCAAATGACTTCCCAGTTGAAAATTATAACAAAAAAGACCACCACTGACTTCCCAGTTGAATCTAATTGACAATATATTAGAAGACAGCAAATGACTTCCCAGTTGAAAATTATAACAAAAAAGACCACCACTGACTTCCCAGTTGAATCTAATTGACAATATATTAGAAGACAGCAAATGACTTCCCAGTTGAAAATTATAACAAAAAAGACCACCACTGACTTCCCAGTTGAATCTAATTGACAATATATTAGAAGACAGCAAATGACTTCCCAGTTGAAAATTATAACAAAAAAGACCACCACTGACTTCCCAGTTGAATCTAATTGACAATATATTAGAAGACAGCAAATGACTTCCCAGTTGAAAATTATAACAAAAAAGACCACCACTGACTTCCCAGTTGAATCTAATTGACAATATATTAGAAGACAGCAAATGACTTCCCAGTTGAAAATTATAACAAAAAAGACCACCACTGACTTCCCAGTTGAATCTAATTGACAATATATTAGAAGACAGCAAATGACTTCCCAGTTGAAAATTATAACAAAAAAGACCACCACTGACTTCCCAGTTGAATCTAATTGACAATATATTAGAAGACAGCAAATGACTTCCCAGTTGAAAATTATAACAAAAAAGACCACCACTGACTTCCCAGTTGAATCTAATTGACAATATATTAGAAGACAGCAAATGACTTCCCAGTTGAAAATTATAACAAAAAAGACCACCACTGACTTCCCAGTTGAATCTAATTGACAATATATTAGAAGACAGCAAATGACTTCCCAGTTGAAAATTATAACAAAAAAGACCACCACTGACTTCCCAGTTGAATCTAATTGACAATATATTAGAAGACAGCAAATGACTTCCCAGTTGAAAATTATAACAAAAAAGACCACCACTGACTTCCCAGTTGAATCTAATTGACAATATATTAGAAGACAGCAAATGACTTCCCAGTTGAAAATTATAACAAAAAAGACCACCACTGACTTCCCAGTTGAATCTAATTGACAATATATTAGAAGACAGCAAATGACTTCCCAGTTGAAAATTATAACAAAAAAGACCACCACTGACTTCCCAGTTGAATCTAATTGACAATATATTAGAAGACAGCAAATGACTTCCCAGTTGAAAATTATAACAAAAAAGACCACCACTGACTTCCCAGTTGAATCTAATTGACAATATATTAGAAGACAGCAAATGACTTCCCAGTTGAAAATTATAACAAAAAAGACCACCACTGACTTCCCAGTTGAATCTAATTGACAATATATTAGAAGACAGCAAATGACTTCCCAGTTGAAAATTATAACAAAAAAGACCACCACTGACTTCCCAGTTGAATCTAATTGACAATATATTAGAAGACAGCAAATGACTTCCCAGTTGAAAATTATAACAAAAAAGACCACCACTGACTTCCCAGTTGAATCTAATTGACAATATATTAGAAGACAGCAAATGACTTCCCAGTTGAAAATTATAACAAAAAAGACCACCACTGACTTCCCAGTTGAATCTAATTGACAATATATTAGAAGACAGCAAATGACTTCCCAGTTGAAAATTATAACAAAAAAGACCACCACTGACTTCCCAGTTGAATCTAATTGACAATATATTAGAAGACAGCAAATGACTTCCCAGTTGAAAATTATAACAAAAAAGACCACCACTGACTTCCCAGTTGAATCTAATTGACAATATATTAGAAGACAGCAAATGACTTCCCAGTTGAAAATTATAACAAAAAAGACCACCACTGACTTCCCAGTTGAATCTAATTGACAATATATTAGAAGACAGCAAATGACTTCCCAGTTGAAAATTATAACAAAAAAGACCACCACTGACTTCCCAGTTGAATCTAATTGACAATATATTAGAAGACAGCAAATGACTTCCCAGTTGAAAATTATAACAAAAAAGACCACCACTGACTTCCCAGTTGAATCTAATTGACAATATATTAGAAGACAGCAAATGACTTCCCAGTTGAAAATTATAACAAAAAAGACCACCACTGACTTCCCAGTTGAATCTAATTGACAATATATTAGAAGACAGCAAATGACTTCCCAGTTGAAAATTATAACAAAAAAGACCACCACTGACTTCCCAGTTGAATCTAATTGACAATATATTAGAAGACAGCAAATGACTTCCCAGTTGAAAATTATAACAAAAAAGACCACCACTGACTTCCCAGTTGAATCTAATTGACAATATATTAGAAGACAGCAAATGACTTCCCAGTTGAAAATTATAACAAAAAAGACCACCACTGACTTCCCAGTTGAATCTAATTGACAATATATTAGAAGACAGCAAATGACTTCCCAGTTGAAAATTATAACAAAAAAGACCACCACTGACTTCCCAGTTGAATCTAATTGACAATATATTAGAAGACAGCAAATGACTTCCCAGTTGAAAATTATAACAAAAAAGACCACCACTGACTTCCCAGTTGAATCTAATTGACAATATATTAGAAGACAGCAAATGACTTCCCAGTTGAAAATTATAACAAAAAAGACCACCACTGACTTCCCAGTTGAATCTAATTGACAATATATTAGAAGACAGCAAATGACTTCCCAGTTGAAAATTATAACAAAAAAGACCACCACTGACTTCCCAGTTGAATCTAATTGACAATATATTAGAAGACAGCAAATGACTTCCCAGTTGAAAATTATAACAAAAAAGACCACCACTGACTTCCCAGTTGAATCTAATTGACAATATATTAGAAGACAGCAAATGACTTCCCAGTTGAAAATTATAACAAAAAAGACCACCACTGACTTCCCAGTTGAATCTAATTGACAATATATTAGAAGACAGCAAATGACTTCCCAGTTGAAAATTATAACAAAAAAGACCACCACTGACTTCCCAGTTGAATCTAATTGACAATATATTAGAAGACAGCAAATGACTTCCCAGTTGAAAATTATAACAAAAAAGACCACCACTGACTTCCCAGTTGAATCTAATTGACAATATATTAGAAGACAGCAAATGACTTCCCAGTTGAAAATTATAACAAAAAAGACCACCACTGACTTCCCAGTTGAATCTAATTGACAATATATTAGAAGACAGCAAATGACTTCCCAGTTGAAAATTATAACAAAAAAGACCACCACTGACTTCCCAGTTGAATCTAATTGACAATATATTAGAAGACAGCAAATGACTTCCCAGTTGAAAATTATAACAAAAAAGACCACCACTGACTTCCCAGTTGAATCTAATTGACAATATATTAGAAGACAGCAAATGACTTCCCAGTTGAAAATTATAACAAAAAAGACCACCACTGACTTCCCAGTTGAATCTAATTGACAATATATTAGAAGACAGCAAATGACTTCCCAGTTGAAAATTATAACAAAAAAGACCACCACTGACTTCCCAGTTGAATCTAATTGACAATATATTAGAAGACAGCAAATGACTTCCCAGTTGAAAATTATAACAAAAAAGACCACCACTGACTTCCCAGTTGAATCTAATTGACAATATATTAGAAGACAGCAAATGACTTCCCAGTTGAAAATTATAACAAAAAAGACCACCACTGACTTCCCAGTTGAATCTAATTGACAATATATTAGAAGACAGCAAATGACTTCCCAGTTGAAAATTATAACAAAAAAGACCACCACTGACTTCCCAGTTGAATCTAATTGACAATATATTAGAAGACAGCAAATGACTTCCCAGTTGAAAATTATAACAAAAAAGACCACCACTGACTTCCCAGTTGAATCTAATTGACAATATATTAGAAGACAGCAAATGACTTCCCAGTTGAAAATTATAACAAAAAAGACCACCACTGACTTCCCAGTTGAATCTAATTGACAATATATTAGAAGACAGCAAATGACTTCCCAGTTGAAAATTATAACAAAAAAGACCACCACTGACTTCCCAGTTGAATCTAATTGACAATATATTAGAAGACAGCAAATGACTTCCCAGTTGAAAATTATAACAAAAAAGACCACCACTGACTTCCCAGTTGAATCTAATTGACAATATATTAGAAGACAGCAAATGACTTCCCAGTTGAAAATTATAACAAAAAAGACCACCACTGACTTCCCAGTTGAATCTAATTGACAATATATTAGAAGACAGCAAATGACTTCCCAGTTGAAAATTATAACAAAAAAGACCACCACTGACTTCCCAGTTGAATCTAATTGACAATATATTAGAAGACAGCAAATGACTTCCCAGTTGAAAATTATAACAAAAAAGACCACCACTGACTTCCCAGTTGAATCTAATTGACAATATATTAGAAGACAGCAAATGACTTCCCAGTTGAAAATTATAACAAAAAAGACCACCACTGACTTCCCAGTTGAATCTAATTGACAATATATTAGAAGACAGCAAATGACTTCCCAGTTGAAAATTATAACAAAAAAGACCACCACTGACTTCCCAGTTGAATCTAATTGACAATATATTAGAAGACAGCAAATGACTTCCCAGTTGAAAATTATAACAAAAAAGACCACCACTGACTTCCCAGTTGAATCTAATTGACAATATATTAGAAGACAGCAAATGACTTCCCAGTTGAAAATTATAACAAAAAAGACCACCACTGACTTCCCAGTTGAATCTAATTGACAATATATTAGAAGACAGCAAATGACTTCCCAGTTGAAAATTATAACAAAAAAGACCACCACTGACTTCCCAGTTGAATCTAATTGACAATATATTAGAAGACAGCAAATGACTTCCCAGTTGAAAATTATAACAAAAAAGACCACCACTGACTTCCCAGTTGAATCTAATTGACAATATATTAGAAGACAGCAAATGACTTCCCAGTTGAAAATTATAACAAAAAAGACCACCACTGACTTCCCAGTTGAATCTAATTGACAATATATTAGAAGACAGCAAATGACTTCCCAGTTGAAAATTATAACAAAAAAGACCACCACTGACTTCCCAGTTGAATCTAATTGACAATATATTAGAAGACAGCAAATGACTTCCCAGTTGAAAATTATAACAAAAAAGACCACCACTGACTTCCCAGTTGAATCTAATTGACAATATATTAGAAGACAGCAAATGACTTCCCAGTTGAAAATTATAACAAAAAAGACCACCACTGACTTCCCAGTTGAATCTAATTGACAATATATTAGAAGACAGCAAATGACTTCCCAGTTGAAAATTATAACAAAAAAGACCACCACTGACTTCCCAGTTGAATCTAATTGACAATATATTAGAAGACAGCAAATGACTTCCCAGTTGAAAATTATAACAAAAAAGACCACCACTGACTTCCCAGTTGAATCTAATTGACAATATATTAGAAGACAGCAAATGACTTCCCAGTTGAAAATTATAACAAAAAAGACCACCACTGACTTCCCAGTTGAATCTAATTGACAATATATTAGAAGACAGCAAATGACTTCCCAGTTGAAAATTATAACAAAAAAGACCACCACTGACTTCCCAGTTGAATCTAATTGACAATATATTAGAAGACAGCAAATGACTTCCCAGTTGAAAATTATAACAAAAAAGACCACCACTGACTTCCCAGTTGAATCTAATTGACAATATATTAGAAGACAGCAAATGACTTCCCAGTTGAAAATTATAACAAAAAAGACCACCACTGACTTCCCAGTTGAATCTAATTGACAATATATTAGAAGACAGCAAATGACTTCCCAGTTGAAAATTATAACAAAAAAGACCACCACTGACTTCCCAGTTGAATCTAATTGACAATATATTAGAAGACAGCAAATGACTTCCCAGTTGAAAATTATAACAAAAAAGACCACCACTGACTTCCCAGTTGAATCTAATTGACAATATATTAGAAGACAGCAAATGACTTCCCAGTTGAAAATTATAACAAAAAAGACCACCACTGACTTCCCAGTTGAATCTAATTGACAATATATTAGAAGACAGCAAATGACTTCCCAGTTGAAAATTATAACAAAAAAGACCACCACTGACTTCCCAGTTGAATCTAATTGACAATATATTAGAAGACAGCAAATGACTTCCCAGTTGAAAATTATAACAAAAAAGACCACCACTGACTTCCCAGTTGAATCTAATTGACAATATATTAGAAGACAGCAAATGACTTCCCAGTTGAAAATTATAACAAAAAAGACCACCACTGACTTCCCAGTTGAATCTAATTGACAATATATTAGAAGACAGCAAATGACTTCCCAGTTGAAAATTATAACAAAAAAGACCACCACTGACTTCCCAGTTGAATCTAATTGACAATATATTAGAAGACAGCAAATGACTTCCCAGTTGAAAATTATAACAAAAAAGACCACCACTGACTTCCCAGTTGAATCTAATTGACAATATATTAGAAGACAGCAAATGACTTCCCAGTTGAAAATTATAACAAAAAAGACCACCACTGACTTCCCAGTTGAATCTAATTGACAATATATTAGAAGACAGCAAATGACTTCCCAGTTGAAAATTATAACAAAAAAGACCACCACTGACTTCCCAGTTGAATCTAATTGACAATATATTAGAAGACAGCAAATGACTTCCCAGTTGAAAATTATAACAAAAAAGACCACCACTGACTTCCCAGTTGAATCTAATTGACAATATATTAGAAGACAGCAAATGACTTCCCAGTTGAAAATTATAACAAAAAAGACCACCACTGACTTCCCAGTTGAATCTAATTGACAATATATTAGAAGACAGCAAATGACTTCCCAGTTGAAAATTATAACAAAAAAGACCACCACTGACTTCCCAGTTGAATCTAATTGACAGTATATTAGAAGACAGCAAATGACTTCCCAGTTGAAAATTATAACAAAAAAGACCACCACTGACTTCCCAGTTGAATCTAATTGACAATATATTAGAAGACAGCAAATAACTAACAGTCGTATATTATGCCAGTACGGAGAAAACAAGCCCTTTGTCAAAGTAATAGGAAAAGGTTCGTTGGAAAATTAGATTCTCTCATAGATATTAATAAGTTAATTTGTATAATTAATTACATGGAATTGGGAAAATATGGTTAAATTCATGGAATTGGGGAATTCATTGATTAAATGGCGTAGTTGGTTAATTTAAATCACTCGTCTATTGAATTGTTGATATATTTATTTTCAGTTTAGAAATAACTGTTTTGGGCTATCGGTGGAGGCTAGCTGTGATTGTTGTAGACACTGCATGTGGATTAGGGATAACTGAAACTAATCATTGATTAAGTCATCAATTGTGACTGTTGAATTAATACAGACATTATGTGTATTGATTGTGTGTTGTATATGTTATGTGTTTACATACATTGTTTTGTGTGGGAGGAGATAGGGGATGTACTCCACGGTTTAGGGGAAGATAGGGGATGGACCTCTAAACCGGATTTTGTTTGGGAGGAGATAGGGGATGGACTCCATTAGCATCACTTTTATGTGTGCTTATTTATATTGAAGTGTTTTTATTGATACAACACTAAAATGTGTATCAAACTGGAAATATGAAGTGTTTTGATTTGAGCTTGAGTCTCATTTGTTTGTTGATATTGGAAGAATGTGAATTTGATATATATAGTTCACTGTTGTAAGTTTGGCCAGGTTCTGAGCCATATTGATAATGTTGGAAAGTGGAACGTGTCATTGACATTAGTGTCATGAGATTGTATAATGATGTAATTGATTATCTTTGTTAACCATCTATTGAATGCTATTGCTTTATTCAATGCTTATATTTGGTTTAGTATTTTTCTACTGGGCTGTGGCTCACCTTTTATGGGAACATCATTTTCAGGTCCAGGTGATAAGCTACCTCCAAGGACTTAGCTTGGCAGGATTTGGATTTCGAAGACTATCTTTAGTTATTTGTTTTTATTTGATAAACACACAAGCCTAGGGCTTTATTTGTATTTGAGTTAGAACTCATACTTTTGTGTCCAAGTGTTGGCTTGGAAAGATGTAAGCCTGTAGGGCATTTAATTTGATGTTACATGTATTGCTTTTGTTTAGTAAGACTCTGATGAATATTATAATGAATTAATAAAGTGTTTTCTTCAAATAATGCATGTCAATGATATATATAATGGGTTAATTTTGAGGGCGTTACAATCGCTCTCAGCCTCGAGACTCGACCCCCCCTTTTACTTTCAAACCTTATCACAATGTAAGGCCTGTATGGCCAGATCAGGAACACCCCTGGAACTAGGGGCAAAAGACGTCAGAGAATGCACTCGAAGAGTCCACGACGAAGATCGGCAAGAATGTCAAATCCCAGAAGGGAAGAAAGAAGAAGGTATCGCTGAAGGACAATCGAGTTCCGATCCACAACACTAGGGGCAAATTTAGCCCCCCATTGGGTGGACTCCTGCATCGTCGGCGAACAGCGACCACTCTCCTGGATTCAGATGACTTCAGGATCTCAAAACCATTTGGCATGGACCAAGCTACACTTTTACCCTTGAGAGGCTCGCTAGGCCGAAAACCTGGAAAGACGACCAAGACAAAGGTTAGAGCAAAAAAAAGAACAAAAAGAACAAAAAAAAAAGTAAAAGAAATAAAATGCAAAGAATGAAAAAGAAAAGATAAAAAAAAGAAAAATGCAAAAAAAAAAAAAGAAAATAAAGAAAATAAAAAGAATTGAAAACAGAAGAAAAACAAAGCTCGCAAGGTTGAAAACCCAGAAGGACGGCCTTGGCAAAAGTTAGAGCGTAGAAGGTGAGGGTTAATACACGAGTGTACCTTAACCGGAACTACGTAAGGCTTGATTCCCATGTTTGGGATGCGTAGGCAACTTCATCCTGAAGTCCAGCCCCCAACACTTTCAAAGTGACTGTGTCCATATATTGGTTTTGACCATCTCCATCTTCTCTTTATCTGAGAGTTCAGTTGCGATCATCACTAATGAGGACTGTTTACAAGTATGTTGCGGTATTATCCAGACAAGGGGCAACTTTCCGTCGCCATGAGTCGCCATTCAAACAAGGGGCAACTTTCTGTTGCCATGCAGCTCTCTCTTCAGGCAAGGGGCAATTTTCCTTCGGATCTGAGGTTGTGCATCTCGAGAGTAAGTTTCACGCTCGTTGAGCACTAGCTGTTTGCCAAAACGGTTTTTGAGAATTTTTACTGAGGTTGACTATTTTTTCGAAAACTATTCCATCTTTTCCAAAACTGGACCATTTTCTTGGACCCAAAAAAGGAAAATTTTCAGTGCTCATAGCCTGACTTACACGATTTTCAAATAAAAAATAGAACGAGTATGTTAATCTAACTCTCATTTTGGTCAAAATTGTTTTAGTAGAAAGCCAAAAACAAAAAATGGTCAAAATGATGAACTAGGGGCACAGTTGAGTCAGGCTTCCTGTCTTTCTCCCATCACCAGCACACTTCCCAGAGAGCGCACAACTGGAGCTGTCTGTAAAGGGCTGAAAGCTCTCTCACCCTCCAAGCAACGAGGTATCAAGCTAAGTGAGAAGCACGAGTCGGAATGGATCAAGATACTCCACTCCCTTATCTGGGGCATCGACTAGACGTCGTTGGAAGAAGTAGCTGCGAGCTAATAGTGTTAGGCATGAACCCACAACCTCTTGTTTATCCATCAACCACCCAGGGGAGGGATGAAAAATGAGAGATTGAAGAATAGAGAGATGTGTGATGAGGGAAAAAGTGAGAAAAGGGCTTTTTCAGAAAAACAGAGCCTGGGGGCCGAGTGATGTGAGAATCACAAATAAGAAAGTGTGGGAATAATACCCAGAGAAACTGGCTCCTCGCGAACTGAGAGGTCTCTTGTCTTTGTAACACGTCTGTGTGTCGTGTCTTTTGTTTTGTTTACCTCAACTTTTGTTTTGAGTCTTTTTCGAGTGTTACTCGATATATTTAGGTCGTGTACCTTTTGTTGAGTCGTAGTATGCTGTGTTCAGTTGTAGACTCAATACCCGGTTGAGAACCCTTTTCTCATTTTCAAAAATCGTTTTGTGCCTAGGGTGCTGTGCTATTCTCCACATTTGTGCAAAGCAAGACTAGTCCTTTCAATTACCGCAGGGTTTGACCCAAGTCATGTCAGAATAGTAAAACCTGGACCTATCTGAAGCTTTTTTTTGGGTTTCGAGCTGCGAAGCAAAAGAAGAAAGGGAAAATTGGGAGCATCTGAGTGTGTTTCAATTTCTGCCAATTCCATCTTTGTATTCCGTCTTTTCAGATTGGACTGTTTGTTCAAGATTCGCCGTGTGCAGAAAGAACCAAGCGCTGTGTTATGGGCTGTATGTCCAGAATGAGCAGTATTGTTGTATGAGTTGTTTTGTCGTTGGCCAATTCATTACCTGGTTATTACGATGCAAGTGTTCCAATTTTCAAACAACAGATCAATCTCACTTATATTGTTATGTAATATAATACAATGCGATGCGACGTATAAAATGTACAAATGCAACACTTTTTCAAACAAAAAGCTTGTTTCATTTTATCATCTTTTCAAGTACATAGTTTTGAAGAAAACAAAACCTGCCTGCGGCAATACAAAGTGCTCAAAATTCTAGCTAAAAGAAAAGTAAAACAAAAAGAAGAAAGGCAACAAAAGTCTGGATCAATGTCAACTGGTCTCAGGCCTGAGGGTCTGTCCTCGTCCTCTTCCTGGACGAAGGTCTAGGAGCATCATCGCCAGCTCCACCATCTGAGCCCGAACCCAAGTCATCTCCGGTCTCCTCCTCGGACGACTCTGTCTTCACCTCCGACTCTGCCTCAGACTCATCATCGTTAGGGATCAGTGCCCGAGAGCTGCTCCCAACATGAGTGCTCCCTGCTTTGGTACGGGGATGTACTGTGCCTCTTCGCCCTCCTCCTTGAGCAGGAATAGAAGGCCCTGCTGGAGCACCCCCTGCCGCCGACATCTGGAATGGAGGCTGAAAAGGACAAATGGTAAATGCATCAGTAAAACAGAGTATAAATACAGAATACAGTGTGTGAATGCAGTGCATGAGTGCCGTGAGCAGTATATCAGAACCGAACACAGTGTGTGAGTACCGTATATCAGTGCAGAATGCCGTGTTTGAATGCTACGAGCAGTATATCAGAACAGAGTACAGTGACTGAGTGCAATGTATGAATGTTGTGAGTAACGCTGTGAACAGTATGTGGGTTACAGTGTATCAAATGCCGTGAGGGCCGTGTATCAAGTGTCATATTGGTAGTACGATGCATCAGATTATGCGTGAAACAGATTATGCACAGTTTGAGATTGTGGTTGAAAGAGAGCTTACCGGGATACCGAAGATAGCCAGCAGGTTGAGGCTCCGCTGTAGCATCTCCATCACGGAGGCAGTCAACTCCAAGGACTGGTATGTATACTTGGTAAAAGTCTGCAAGAGTGGTAGATATCAGTATTCTGTGGAATATCAAGAGAAATGAAATGAAATGACTGTACAAAATGTAGTAGTACATACCGGTACTACCGGGGGCAAGTTGTAGAACTCGACTAACTCGTGATCAGCTGGAGGGGGAGCGATGGGGATCTGATAAGTCTCTCCACCCTGCCCTCTACATGTCATCATCGTGGGCAACGCTGGCCACCCAGCTCCCTGCCCTCTCCGGGGCCCACTCCTACCATGGACCCGAGCCACCCTAAGTGCTCCTGCTCTAGATGCCGGGGCTGCAGGCCTCTCCCTCTCAGCTCGGCGAGTGCTACCCAGAGGCCGTATGATATAGGTCTGGACGTACTCTGCATAGTCACCCTCACCTCTAAAGCCCGCCGAGTCCCAACCGATCGTATAAGTGGCCATCTCCTGTGGGGTGTATCTCTCTATCTACCTTATGGTCGTAGGAGGCAACTTCGGGACTATTTGCTCTGGCAAGCCCAAGGTCTGGCACAGGAAATGCTCGCCCAGATACTAAGCCCGACAGACCGAGACCTCTAGCAAAATCCTGAATTGGGAGGTCTCCTAAGCGCCCACATACCACTCCCGAACTGCGGCTGGCAATGGAGCCCAAGGCTGCCAGGTGATCTGTAAATGATATGCAGTTTGTTATCTACTGTTATCGAAAGAATAATGTAAAGCCAAGCTTAAATGAACTGCAAATTCTAAAAATACCTCTGCAGCGGCAATGGTATCGAAGTAGCGACGGAAGAATATGAATGACTCCCGTGGTCTCCGCACGCATCTCACATCGAAGCAACGAGAGAATGGAACACCGAGGGGGGTCTCCTCATCTGGCACTGGGGCAAGCCTCGGGAAGTAGGCATAGACCCACAACTACAGTATAACAGAGCAAATACCAGTATGCTTATCAGATAAAGCAGAATGCAGAATAAAGCAGAAATCGCAGAACCGTATATTGTGTAGTGCATCGTGCAGAGTGTACAGTACGTGCAGTATACAGTCAGTGTAAAGCAGATTGCATGTTTGCAGTGTGTGCCGTATACAACCAGTTGGCAGCAGATTGTGCAGTTGTAGACGTCCCCGAACATCCCGGGAGGGAAATCCCCCCGTTTTGTTCATTGGGCTCACTACAGTTCAGGACTCAAAGTCACGGTCCTGTATTTAATCTCACAGAGTGCAATACAAGACCGATGAATCATCAAAGAGTCCAAATTCGGCAAATCATTTTTGAAAACAGATTTTTTTTTAAAGAAGTGCCAAAAATGGACTACTTTGCCAGATACAGAGTCGCCACCTAAATATTTTATTTTGGAAAATTTAGGAAACCCTGACTCGTTGCCTAAGATCACATGTCCGTCATCACCAAAGTTGCCTCGGCTCGGGAACTTGGGTACGATTAGGGAAGGTCACTTCGTGAGCACCCCCGCTCGCCCAATCAAAGATCGGCCTCTACTAACCATGGTATCTAGTTTTGAAAACATTATGCGTTCTTATCCCAGTTATTAGCCTAGATTTACTATGTGATGCGCACAATATACAAGTATAGACTGGATCGCCTGAATTGGAACAAAACATTTCATGTTTGTTTGTTTTGAAAATGGTTTGATGGTGCTACCCGCAAGTAGGCTTAAAATGCAGATTTTGCCACCCTCGGGTGGGCTTAGAAAAGATGGATTTGCCACTATCAAGTGGGCTTAAAAAAACATGATTTTTCCACTATCTACTGGGCTTAAAACTCACAATTAATTAATTGTTCCAATTCAAATAACCCAACCTTCACCCACAGGCATTCAGGTAGTTATATCATATAAGCACATAGCCTCATGGTAAGCATGCTATCATGGCAGTCACTCACACACATGCAAGGATGCTAAAGCATAAACACTTACCGAGTACTCCAAGCCAAAACAAAAGCTATGTTAGAAATCCATGCATGATCCTAACTATACAGAAATGCCTAATGCAACACATGCAAAATGCAACTAAGATAGGCTCGGCTATTCTAAAGATGGCATGTGAAATGCTACAACTAACAAGTATTCAACTCGGAATCGAAATACAAATGCAGTTAGCGTGATGCGCCGAGCCCGGTGCATGCTAAACAGATGAATGAATGCAAACATGCTATCATACTGTATGCTAATTGAAACATGCCCTAATCTAACTATCATAAGCTGGTAAATAAAAGGGAGAAAGACGTGGGGTTGGAAGACATACATCACACGCACGCACACTTATTACAATTGCGCCCTCGTTCAGAGGGTCCGAATAAATAATACAAGCCACCTAATTAACTAACTCACAAGCTAATTAATTATTACATAACCAAATTGAATAACTAGCTACAACTAATTATTACACAACTTAATTAATTAACGAATCAATTAACTAATTAATGAATGACAACAAGCAAGTAGGGAAAGTCCCTGCCATGTTCTGCTGTTCCGGCTGACTGACTGGTATATCTATCTCTGTGATACATGCTCGCTTCGATAAAATTCTTGGCTCGAAACGCCTTCCGGTTGCTCTTTAGAGGCTCTGTTTGCAGGGTGTCTTCCAGTGCTTGTTGCTGGACCTTACCAAAACACTGCAGGGGAAGTCACCAGTGGCCTGTCGGCCAGGAAAGGAGATCTGCCGGCCAAGGGTGGCACACTGCTGGCCATCAGTGGCAGGCTGCCAGCCACTGGTGTGCTGTGACACCAAACTGCAACGAAGCACAAAATAGAGAAAATGGAGGGTTTCCCAAGGACATGTACGCACCATGGCACTCCAAATCACCTCAAGACAACAAGGGAGAGGCCTAGTCGGATCCACGACCATCAATCACGCATCCCGATGCATGATGGCCAAAGATCCAACTTGTGCAAATCAATATGAAAATGAATGCACAAATAAGGCAAGTAAAACCTAGAACTCTATCATGAATCATCAAGAGCTTCGGTGACGGAGAATTGAGACACGTTCCATCACTTGAAGTATGAAACGCCCCTCGTTCCTCGTGCTCGGATTAATACTTAATCCAAGCAATGCAACACATAAGCATGGCAAACGTGCAACATGACCTAAATGTGCAAACATGCAACTAAACCAAGCATGCAACAAGTAAATAAGCATGATGTGAGGTGATGACCTTGGACAACATGACAAAATGCAACATGAACATATGAGCATGCAAGGTATGCAAAGCTTAAACAAGTATGCGACAACATACGAAATGAAACAAGCATGTGACAACATGGTAAGATGGGCTTACACCAAAGATGGACAGCTCTCAACTAGGTCCAAATCAGTAGCCAAAGCGATGAATTAAGCCAAACAACACACTCAAGCATGCGAAATGTGAAAGGTTCATCAAAGGGGCCTAAAAGAGCAACTCTCAAAAGTGCCTAAGAAGTGACAAATGTGCAAGCGTAACAACACTATATGCACTGAAATGAGATGATAAATGATGCCAAATCATTTAAATAGCTCAAGAATAGCATGCGCGAATCATCGAAACACGAAGCTTGCAAGGCCAATTACACTACAACTATACGAAGCATGAAGGCTATGGCAAGGGCAACCCAAAATAGTCCTAGTACATACTGATATGAGACTAAAACATGCATGGAAACAAGCCAAAGCAAGCTAGCATACAATTCTAAAACATAGGACATGAAAGGCTACAAAAGAGGCAATGCACTACACCTATGAGAACCAATCATGGCATGACTTGGACAACTAAAAACAGAGTTACATCATGGTATATTAGGACCCAAAATGTATTGAAATGATGAGCCAAAGGCTTAGGCTTAATGGCTAGGCTTAATGGCATGCACAAAAGCTCATTCTTGAGGCATAAAGCACAAGCTATACAAAGCGTTCAAGGCATGTCAAATGCGAGTGAACAACAATATTTCATGGACTGAAATAGTATGTGAAATGAGGGCAAGGCATGCAAACATCACATGTATGGCATGGTGGAGGCCTCAAAACCCAAAACTAGCCTAAGCATTTACACTATAGCTATACAAAGCACGAGTGATATGGCTATGGCAGCCCAAAACAGTCCTAGAACACTTCAAAATAAGCATAAAATCAAGTTTGAGTAAAGCCAAAATATGCTAGTATGATGAGTCAAAACATCATGCACAAATGGCTAGCAAACAAGATTTGTTCTACACCTATATGGAGCATGCAAAGGATGATTGAACCAACTATGGATAGGGTCATAACATGCCAAATGATGACCAAATACATGCTGGAATGTAAACCAAACAAGCTAAAATGACATGGCATGGCATGGAGCATATGAAGCTAGTTTAGGAGATTTACATTACAAGTATATTATGTAAGCATGGAGTGATAAAACCAACCCAAAATAGATTCATGGCATGGTAAAATATCACCAAAAACCCACTGAAATGGACTCAACACAAGCTAAGCACACATGCTACGTTGATGAGCTATGAATGGAGTTACACTACACATACTATATGTATGCAAAATATGACCAAACCAGCCATGGACAGGGCCAAGGAAGGTCCTAAAAGTCACAAAAATAGGCCTGAACCAAGCCTCAAAAATACATAGAAAGATGGTCCTTTGGAAGGCCAAAAATGCAAGCAAAGAGGAACACAAAGAAAGGGGGCTACCCCCTCTGATTAAGGACCTCAAAACCACACCTCTACCACCAAAATCCCACTAGATTTCAGTGGTAGGAAGGCCAAACCAAGGCTAGCTCGGAGGCCTCAAGATATGGCTTAAAACAAAGCCAAACAAAGCATGCAAGGAGGCTACACACCCCAAACAACAAAATGACCTTAACCAAACTTAAAAAACACTTAAAAAAAATACTTTTTCCAGTTATAAGCAAAGCCTAAATCAATATTCAAAGAGGGCTAAAGCAAGGTGCAAAAAAGTGCAAAAATGGGGGAAATGCTCACCCTTGAAGACCCTCTTCGAAACCAGCAATTTCAGGGGGTGAAAGCTTGCTTTCAGACCTCAAGAAGACCTCCCAAGATGCTTGGTTCAATGGTGGTGGTGTATATCTAGGTGTTGTAGTGTAAAAGTGCAAGGAAATCCAATTTCTAAGCACAAAATACAAACAATATAGAGAGAAAGGGAGTTTTTTGCTCTCCAAAACTCAAAACCTCTGTCAAAGAGGATGGCATCCTCTTTATATAGAAGGATGAAAAGGCAAAGCTTCTTGAAGAAGCTTTGCAAGGGCTTCATCCCTCCATACACGTGTATGGAGGGGAGCAAATGAAAATCCAACTAGCTCAAAAGATCTGGAGGAAAACCAGCTGAGAGAGGGGTGCTGCCGGCCATCAGTGATGGCAGGCAGTGGCTCATTGATGGCCGGCAGGGGTCACTTTTGGCCGGCATTGGCCAATCATGGCCGGCACACTCCCATAGAGGCCGGCAATAAAAATCAATCCTAGTCCCTGTTTTGAAGAAAGCCTAAATCCTTCATCTGGATGCCTTTTCAGGTCATTCTTGAGCCTAAAATGTAGCCCCGGAAGTCTTCTTTTCAAATTTGACTGCTCACCTCAAAATTCCATGTGTGCTAAGAGATATCCCTCTTTTAGTGAAGACTGCTCAGTTTCGGTCCAACCGGATTGATGCCCAACTTCCAATAACCATATCTCTCCCATCCGGACTCGGCTCGAGGAGATTCTTGAATGAAAATTGAAGCCCCAAAAGTAAGATTTCCAACGATGGTGGCCTCATAGCTGAAATCCAAGTATTCAAAAGGATAGGCCTGATTTGGCGAGGACTTCTCGTCTCTCTCTTAAAGATTCATGCCCAACTCCTTCCCCGACTGGGTTTCCTCTCTCTTCTTCTCTTTTATTCAACTCCAAACCCCTAAAAAAGGCATTTTTGAAATTTTTTTCAAATATTTCATCTCTCTTTCATTTATTTCCACATTGTCCTTGCTCGATTTGCCAAAAAATGCAACATTTAACAAAATGCGAGCGTCGGAACATCGTAGGAATTTTATTTTCAAAAAGGTTTTGAAAGAGAGGGTTTTAAGGTCTAAAAACCATTCAAAATAGCTTTTGTCCAAAATGGGGTGTGAGGTTAGGGTTTGACTCTCCTCTTGCTGAAGAAATCGAACTTTTGCCCTGCACCCCTTTCACCACCAAGTAAACCATCAGTAGTGCCCAAGTCTTAAGGGTTGTCAAAAATGGGGTGTCTACCTCAGTATATGAAGTGTATGGTGCAATGTGTGCAGTGTGTAAAGCATATTATATGTGTGCCGTGTGTGTAGTATATGACTAGCGTGTAGTAGACCGCAGTGCGTGCAATGTACAGAGTATAGAAAATGTAAAGCAAAAATGTAAAATAGAAAAGAAGATGTACCTCCCAAGCCCGCCAGTAGCCTCCGAGCAACTGTCCGCTACAGCGGGAGGATGAGCTCATGTATCCGTAAAGGGTGGCCAAGCCGGCACCACCCCAGTCGTAAAGCCGGATCCGTGTGACGTCCACTAAAGCGCTCAGCAGACAGAGGGGCACGGTGTTCGCTCGGTCGGTGAAGAGAGTCGTCCCCAGCAAAAACATAAGGAAGCCGCGTGCATACTGCTCCGCCTCCTCTTGAGCCATCGATGCCTCCTCAACCAAGGCTGGCTGAATCCTGAAGTGGTCCTCGAACCACAAATTTCTGACAAATCTGGGACAGGCAAGAGGTGGCAGTTCGCCAAGCAGGTACATCTAGGCGGCCTCTCACTCGTCCATATCTGTGTCAAAGGGGATCGGATCGCCCCCTACCCCGATGCCGGTGAGCATCGAGAAGTCGAAGAGAGTCATCGTCATGTCTCCCGTGGCAGAGAAGTGGAAGGAATCGGTGGTGTCCCACCACCTCTCCACCAGAGTAGCAAGGAGAGGCCTGCTCGCAGTAAGGCATGAGAGTCCCCTGTAGAAAGTGCCGAAGCCGACCTGGTTGACGATGTGGCGGACTGCGTCAGGCAGCTCCAAGTACCATCCACGGGCGACAACATTCCCATACCCCCAGAAGGCATCGGAATCCCCCTGTATTCAAAAGCAAACAGTTGCGAAGCAATGTTAAATATACAGTTTTGAAGAACATTCAGAATTGACAAAAATACAGCGTGTGTGCACGTGTTTAGATTCAAACAAACATCAGGTGCCGGTGTGCTCACAGTGAACTACAGCATATGATGTATCAGTATGTTCATGTGGTTCAGTGAAAATACAGCGTGTGTGCACGTGTTCAGATTCAAGCAGATATCGAGTGCCGGTGTGCTCGTAGTGAACTACAGCATATGATGTATCAGTGTGTGTTTGAGTGGTTCAATGAAATACAGTGTATGTCCACATTTTCAGTTTCAAGCAGATATCAAGTGCAAGTGTGTTCACAGTGGACTACAGCATATGGTATATCGGTGTATCCGGGCCAAACATTTAAAAGACAGAATCAAGTATTGCAGTTGTGTATTCTACTTTGCAGAAAATGAAACGAGGAAGAATGTACCTCAAAAGCGCCGTATGACAGATGTGACTCTAGCTCGCGCAGAAGAAGCTCCGGCGGCACGGCCCTATCAAAACTCCTGAACTGGTGAAGTCCGTCAGGAGGCAACACGTGAATCATCGGCCTGTAGGCCGCCAAATCGAATGGTCGGATGTGAAGAGGCAAGAGCTCAGCCTCTAGGTCCACATCTATCTCCGGGGGAGCCCCACCGCCTGGAATATCATTTTTCATCTGAAGAATGGTGTAAAAATGGCCGGGAGTGTGAAAACTGGGTGAAAACACGAAAAGTCAACCCCGGGAGGGTGAAAAATGGCCGAAAAGCTCGGGGCGCGAAAAAAGCACAGAGATCAAGGAAAACTCGAGGGAAACAAACCCCAAGTGGTAGAAATCGAGAAAGAGACACCGAAACAAAGATTTGTTCGGTTCAAAATGTTCAAAACGCGAAGGAGTTCGCAAATCAAACGATGAAATGGGCCCTAAACTGAGGAAAATGGAGGATAGAAGGTTGGAAAATAACCTAGAGAAAGAGGGAAAGGGTTTTTGAGTTTGTGCGAAGTGAGAAATGAGGGCTATAAGCCCTATTTTTAAAGACTCGTGCCGAATTGACCAAACTACCCCGATTCAGGCATATTTGGCTGGTCGGCCACATTGTTGGCCGGTCTGCCAAATATTTGGCCGATGGAAGTTTTTGATGGCCGATGGACAGCCGGTGATCTCCTCCAATGGCCGGTGAGCCTCCTACACCCTTGTTTGGGTCAAATGTGTGGTTGGGGCCTTCATTGCTCAAGACAGTGCAAGAAAGTGCGTTTTCGAAGCTCAACCGGTCTCCGTTTTGACCTCAAATCGTGTCTTCTGTGCGTAGCACTTGAATACGGGTGCGGTGTATTTTTTTTGTATCCTTTTGTCTCTTCTAAGATTCGAAAGTTGTCCCACATGCGTTGTTTTACAACGCTTTGACGTGAGCGCGCGTTAAGTTATACGCGCACAACTTGCATTATTATGCACCCAGTCCCGGTCTGGCGAGACCTTAAATACGCCTGGTCTAGGAGACCTTAAATCCTCTGAAGCTGTAAAACCTTCGGTGCTTGCATGACTGCATGCGTTGTAGCACACATCATCCCTCGCATCGTTATGCGTGTCTACACGCGTTGTAACGCTCACAATTTGCATCGTCATGCATTCTTCCCTAGCATTCGGTCCAGGAGATCTTAAATCCTCTGAAGGTGCAAGTCCTTCAAAAAAAAAAAAAAAAAAAAAAAAACACAAAAAACAAACATGCATTATCATGCACTTGTCATGCATTTCAAAAAACAAAATACAAAAAAAAACAAACATGCATTGTCATGCATTTTCTTACCATGCATCGTCATGCATCACTGTAAATATTGCATTTACATACATATATTACATGCATATTGTATATATTTGTGGATTGCATACATTTGCTGCATTATCCATCTACAACTCGCGCCTTTCCATGTTGAGCTTGGTTTGGTATGTGCTCATACTTTTCGCGTTAAAGCACAGTTATAATATTATGTGTACGCACCTAGTGTTGTGGGTGACAGCACCGTTTCTGTGTTAAACATGGTTTGCTTGTGTCCATGCCTTTCCTAGGCAAGATACGGTTCGGCTTCATGCCTTATCCATTGCATCCACTGCATTCATTGTAAATGATGCATTGTACATAGTTTGCATTGTCATGTATTCATTGTAAATATTGTATTGTACATAGTTTGCATTGTCATGCATTCATTGTAAACATTGCATTGTACATAGCTTGCATTGACATGCATCTACCCTTATCATGCATTGTCATGCATCTCCTTACTTTGCATTGTTATGCATTTCAGTATATGCATTGTCATGCATTTTCCTACCTCGCATTGTCTTGCACATTTTATTTTGCATTGTTCCTGCTATACACATTGCATGCGTTTCCGCGCGTGCTTTACTTACATGTGTACATTTTGCTTGCTTTACACATTGCATGCGTTTCCGCGTGTGCTTTACTTATATGTGTTTATGCATCCCCCCCAGGTGGTTACACATTGTATAGCATATGGTATATCGGTGTATCCGGGCCAAACGTTTAAAAGACAGAATCAAGTATTGCAGTTGTGTATTCTACTTTGCAGAAAATGAAACGGGGAAGAATGTACCTCGGAAGCGTCGTATGATAGATATGACTCTGGCTCGCGCAGAAGAAGCTCCGGCGGCACGGCCCTATCAAAACTCCTGAACTGGCGAAGTCCGTCAGGAGGCAACACGTGAATCATCGGCCTGTAGGCTGCCGGATCGAACGGTCGGATGTGAAGAGGCAAGAGCTCAGCCTCTGGGCCCACATCCATCTCCGGGGGAGCCCCACCGCCTGGAATATCAT
>NW_021027483.1:402953-417634 GCF_004153795.1 Camellia sinensis | reverse complement strand
TTAACATGCTTTGTGCTTTGAGCCTTGTTTTTAGCATGATTTTGGCTTAGCTTTGTGAAGCTTTTATGCATGTTTTAGTGTGCTTGAGGTCTGACTTTGGTTATTTGGGTCGTCCATGACTTGCTTTGTATAGCTACCATGCAATCTCCCTTGTAGGCTTTGAGTATTGGCCCCTCTAGTATGTGTGTTTACCTTCATAGCATTGTTATGCCTATTTCCAAATTGCATTGTTATGCACACACTTGGGTTGCGTTGTTATGCACCCCTCTCACCCGCATTGTCATGCACCCCTTCGCTTGCGTTGTCACGCACCTTTCAATTGCATTGTTATGCATGTATCTAACAATACTGTTCCTGTTAAGTTTTCTTTCTCTTACAGGCACGATATTGTATGTATGGTTCATTTGAAGCTGGACCGACCAAACGAACCAGACAGGTATTGTATTCTCCGTGTGAGACGTAGCGAGAATTGAATAATTCTCTTACACCCTCTCTGCATTGTAATATAGCTTGGTTTTAGCTTAAAACTGTTACATGATTTGCTTCGTTACAGCTTTCTTTGCATGATCATAAGTTATGCTCGGCTTTGTGCATTGTTTTGCATTTTGCCCCCACCTTTGGGCACATATCTTTGTTTGTAGCTTGTATGCTTTGTCTAAGTCTTCGGCCTTGTCAAAAATGGGTCGTCTCTGGGCTTTGACATTCACTCCCGCATTGTTATGACTTTCGAGTTTTGTCAAAGAGAGGCAACTGTAGACACCCCATTTTTGACCGTCCTCAAGACTCGGACGTCACCGTTTGAACACTCGGTGATCATCCACGTTCGTGTTCGTTTTGAGATCCCGAAGGACTCAGCTGCACGCCTTGCCTTAGGATCTCTCGACTTGACTGTTTTGTGCTTGGTTGTGGACCAAGAACTTGTTTGTTTTTGCACCTAAGGGTAGGAGGTGGCTTGTTAGCCATTCCATAAAACCCACCGGCCGTGGCATGAAGCCACCGGCCTTGCTTTTTCTGTTACCGACCAAATATTTGGTTGGTCGGCACTTCTGTTAGGTGTATCGGCTCTTTGAGTGGTCGGCCAGCCATTTATTTGGCCGATAGTCTCTCTCTGTGGCCGATACCTCCTTTTTGCCTTTTTCAGGCATTGTGCATGCTAGCTGTGCCAGCTGGAGTGCACAGACATGTCCTCCATACACGTGTATGGAGGAATTTGCACCATTTGCACCCTTTTGGTCTAGCTTTTTGAGGAAGCTTGGACCTTTGTCTTAGCTTCCTCAAGAAGCTTGGACCCCTGTCTCAGCTTCCTCAGGAAGCCTTGGCCCCTTACCCGTAGCTTCTTTAAGAAGCCTTGACCCCTTTTGTTTAGCTTCTCTTGGAAGCTTAAGCCTTTGCCTTGTCTATATAAGAGGGCCCTCCCTCTCCTTTGAGGAGGTTGAGCAAAATCAGACTTATACATCTAATATATAATATATATCACTCTCTCTATATATATCTCCCTCTCTCTCTACATTTGTGTGTGTTAGAAGGCCTAAAAGTGTGTTTTGGTCTTAATTTTGCACTAAGACACCTAGTGTTACACCTTGCCTTGGTTATTGAAGTGTTGAGAGATTGTTCTTGGAGCTTTTGAGTTGGTTTTGATCAGAAAAGGGGGCTGGAGTTTTGGTTCTTCAAGTGTTCTTCAAGGGTGAGCACTATTACTTTATATTCCCCATTCTTGCACTAGCTTTTAACCTACTTTGCATACTGTTTTGAGCTTTGTGTATAACATATAAAAGTTCTGTTTTTTTTTTGTGTTTAAGATACTTCATTAAGGTCACTTTGGTGTTGGGGGTCGTCCACCCCCTCTTAGGCCTTGTTTGGCCCTTTTTGTGCTTTCTTTGTTGAGCTTTGGGAACCTTCGTGTATTGGCCTTCGCACCACTAAAATCCAGAGGATTTTTAGTGGTGAAGAAGAGGTTTTGAGGTCTCGCATAGGGAAGGGACACCCTTCTCCCTTTATCTCTCTTTTGCTTATGTTTTTGGCTTATAAGAGTAGCATGCATGCTTAGTTGTTTTTAGCATCATTTCAGTAGGTATTTGGTGATATTTGGTCATATTATACCTCTGTTTTTAGTTGGTTTGATGGTCCATTTCATGCATTATATGCTTGCCTTGTAATCTCATGTTTTGGCCTAACATGTATCATGTTGTGAGATGACATTTTAGCATGATTTTGGTTTGGCTCCATGAAGCTTTTAGTCCTATTTCATCATGTTCAAGGTCTGTCTTGGGTCTTTAGAGTCATGTTTGCCATGTTTTGTATAGCCCATTTGCATTCTAGCTTGTAGGCCTTGAGTGTGTGAGCCATAAGCATGCTGTAGTTGGGTTGTTTCAGTGATTTGGAGTCATTTCCCATGCTATTTCAGTCCATAATCCATGCTTGTAGGCTTGCATTTATCATCTCTTTCATGCCTTGAAGAGTTGTTTTGTTGTGCCTTGAAATGAGCATTGTGTATGCTTAAGTGTTTAAGTCTTTGGGGCTACCATATCAGTGGGTTTTGGTGTGTATTTTGACGCACTGAACTTGGTTTTTTTTTTTTTTTGGTTGCATAACTCCATTGCCAGTGTGTGGTCATGTAGTGGTAATGGGAATGCTCCCTTTTATGCCTTAGTTTTAGGCCCATTGGGATGCATGTTTGCGATGAGCATTTGTCCCTCTTTTTTTTTATAGGTACGCTTGGCACGGTTTTGGGATGGCTGAGGCCTCCCATTTCAGTTTAAGTCTTATCCTGTATATAAATTGCATGATTGACATGTTGCATTACATTGGTTGCATGCTTACATTGTATCATGTTTGCATGTTTGCATGTTGTTTAGCTAGTTGCATTACATAGTCTCGTTGTATGCTTGACATGTTTGTATTGCATTAGTTTGGCTTGCATGGTTAGGTAGTGTCATGTTGCATTAGCTTAGCATGCTCATATTGCATTGCATTAGTTGCATTACTTCGCATTGCATATAGCATACATATATAGCATTGTGTTTGGTTTGGGGTGTCAAACCAAACACGTGGAGTGAGGTGTGTTCGTACTCAAAGTGACGAAATACATCTCAATCCTCAGTCGCCGATGCCCTTGATCTCAACATGATAGGGCGTGAGGCATTCATTTGTTTTGTTGCATGCATTTGCATTGATTTGCAAGCTTGGTGCCTTTGGCCATCATGCATCGAAATGCGTGACTGGTGGCCCAAGTACCAAGGGCCGCACTCCCTTGAGTCTATAACATGATGGGGAGTGTGGCCATGCATACATTGCTTTGAAATTTCCTTGCCATGCACTGTCTATCCACTGCTGCAGCAAAAACAAGATTCTGTAGGAATAAATGGCCGGCCAGCCACTTTCTGTGCCAACCAACCATCAGAGTCCACCCGGTGACCCAATTTATGGTCGATGATCACATTTACATGGTCGGTGGTGCTCTTCATTGGCCGGTGGCATTCCAAAATGATTAGGGAATGTTCAGAGGTGCCTCAAGAATTTTCACATCCCTCAGAGGTGCAGAATAGTGCAAACAGAGGCAACAGTGGCATGGTAACGGGTTTCTGAGCAAGGCAAATCGAGCATGCATCATCCACGCATTCCGAGGCAGAGCTGCGGTGGTCTCTTTAGTTTCATATTTAGGCTGTTTTTGTAATTAATTTGTTAATTAATTAGAATTGCTATAATAATTAACTAGCTAGGATAATTGATTCATTATTTGGCCTGTATTATTCTTTCGGACCCTCCGAGCGAGGGCAATTGTGTAATAAGTGTGTGTGAGTGTGTGCATGTCTTCCAACCCCCACTTCTTTCTCCCTTTTATTTACCTGCTTTCAATGGTTAGTATTAGGGCGTATTTAAATTAGCATACCTTATGCTATGCATGCGTGCATTCATTCATCTGTATTGCATGCACCGGGCTCGGCGCATCATACTAACTGCATGGTATTTCAATTCCAAGTTGAATACATGTTATCTGTTGCATTTCATATGCCATGTTTAGAATAGCCGAGCCTATCTAGGTTGCATTTTTGCATGTGTTGCATTAAGCATTTCAACATAGTTAGGATTCATACATGTTCACTAACTAGTTTCCGTTTTGGCTTGGAATACTTGGTAAGTTTTCATGCTTTAGCATCCTTGCATGCGTGTGAGTGTTGCCATGATAGCATGCTTTACCATGAGGCTATGTGCTTATGTGATATAACTGTCTGAGTGCCTATGGGTGAAGGTTGGGTTATTTGAATTGGAACGATGCATTGAATGCGAGTTTCAAGCCCACTCAAAAGTGGCAAAACCGCGTTTTCTAAATCCACCCGAAGGTGACAAAATCTGCATTTTTAGCCTACTTGCGAGTAGCAAACCGCTTTAAAAAACAAACATGAGATTTTTGTTCCAACTTAGACGACCCAGTCTATACTTGTATGCTGTGTGCATCACGTAGTAAATCTAGGCTAATAACCAGAATAAGAGCATATAATGTTTTCAAAACTCGATATCATGGTTAGTAAAGGCCGATCTTTGATCGGGTGAGCGGGGGTGCTCATAACTGACCTTCCCCAATCGTACCCAAGTTCCCGAGCAGAGGCAACTTTGGTAATGACGGACATGTGGCCTTAGGCAACGAGTCAGGGTTTTCTAAATTCTCCCAAAATAAATATTTAGGTGGCAACTCTGTATCTGGCAAAACAGTCCATGTTTGGCACTTCTTTCTAAAAATCTGTTTTCCAAAAATGATTTGCCGGATTTGGACTCTTTGATGATTCATCGGTCTTACATTGCACTCTGCGAGATTAGATATAGGACCATGACGTTGAGTCTTGAACTGTAGTGAGCCCCGAAATGAACAGAACGGGGTTTCCCCCCAGCACGTTCGGGGACGTCTACAGTACCCTAACCTCAGCTTAGTGACAAACTCATCAATTACCTTCTTGAAGAATTCATCTTCCATCTGTCTAGTCTTCACTTCCTCAATAATAGTCGGCTCCCCTGAAATCATTGCTAAACATGCCAGGCCCCCAATTAATTTCCTGCTCAATGTGTCGGCCACTAAGTTTGCCTTGCCCGGATGATACTGAATCTGCATGTCGTAATCTTTCAATAACTCAAGCCATCTTCTCTACCTCATATTCAATTCTTTCTGAGTGAACAAGTACTTTAGGCTCTTGTGATTTGTGAAAACTTGGCAAGAAACTCCATACAAGTAACGACACCAAATCTTCAAAGCAAACACCACGGCTGCTAGGTCTAGATCATGGGTAGGATAGTTCTTTTCGTGAGGTTTCAGTTGATGAGACGCATACGCTATGACTTCACCCTCTTGCATTAGCACACAAACCAAACCCTTATGTGAAGTATCACTATAAATCTGAAATTCCTCATTACCTGATGGTAGTACAAGAACTGGTGCTGTAACTAACCTCGTCTTGAGTTCCTGGAAGGCTGATTCTCTATCCTCGGTCCATTCATATGTCACTCCCTTTTGAGTCAATTGTGTCAATGGTACTACGATCCTTGAGAAGTCCTTCACAAACTTCCTGTAATAACCTGCCAAACCCAGAAAACTACGGACCTCAGACACACTAGTCGGCCTCGGCCAATTCACAACGGCTTCAACTTTGCTAGGATCAACCGAAATACCCTCTTCGTTAATCACATGCCCCAAAAATGAAATGCTGGAAAGCCAAAACTCGCACTTGCTAAACTTGGCGTACAATTTCCTGTCTCTCAAAATCTGTAAGGCAAGTCTCAAATGCTTCTCATGCTCAACTTCACTCTTGGAATAGATCAATATATCATCGATGAAAACAACCACAAACTCGTCTAGGTAAGGCTTAAAGACTCTATTCATCAAGTCCATGAATGCTGCAAGAGCATTAGTCACTCCAAAAGGCATCACCAAAAATTCATAGTGGCCATACCTTGTCCGAAAAGCAGTCTTCTCAACATCCTCTGCTTTAACCTTAAGCTGATGGTAGCCCAACTTGAGATCAATTTTAAAAAAGACTCGTGCTCCTTGTAATTGGTCAAGCAGATCATCAATCCTCGGCAATGGATACTTATTCTTAATGGTCACCTTGTTCAGTTCTCGATAATCAATACAAAGACGAAGTGTACCATCTTTTTTCTTAACAAATAGAACTGGTGCTCCCCAAGGTGAAGTGCTCGGCCTAATAAAGCCCTTATCAAACAATTCTTGTAACTGCAGCTTCAATTCCTAAGCTTGGCTGGGGCCATCCTATAGGGTGTTTTGGAGATAGGCTGGGTTCCCGACATGACGTCAACAGTAAATTCTATTTCTCTATCGACTAAGTGGCCAGGTAAATCATTTGGAAAGACGTCGGGAAATTCTCTAACAACGGGGATGTCGGCTAATTCAACATTTCCATTCCAATCACTTAGTATGCTACACAAATAACCTTGACACCCTTTTTGGATCAACTTATAGGCTTTCATGGATGAGATCAAGTAAGGTGGGGATATTACTCCCTTACCTTGAAACGTAACCTCGGCTTGGTTTGGTGGTTTCAGTGTGACACTTTTGGAAACACAATTAATGGATGCATGATTTGCTACTAACCAATCCATTCCCATTATAGTATCGAAATGAGTCATATTCAACGGCATCAAATCAACTAATAATTCTACATCCTCAATCACAACAACACACACTCTATAAATGGATGCAACAGTCATAGTTCTCCCAGATGGAGTTGATACAGATAACACATAACCAAGGGGTTCTAGTTCCCTATTAAACTTCTCGGCAAACTTAGCAGATACAAATGAATGTGTAGAACCTGAATCAATCAATAGGTATGCATCTTGAGAGCAAATTGGAAAGGTACCTAACACCACTGTCTCGGCACTCTGGGTGTCTCCTAGCACTAATGAAAAAACTCTGCCCTGTCTCGCCTGTGCCCTTCCGACGTTGTTTTTCTGTGCCGAGCCCGAAGTATTCCCATTCTTCTTACCATTGTCAGTCTTTGTCTTCGGACAGTCTTTCACACGATGACCCATCTCGCCACATTCAAAGCAAGCCCTTGACACCCAATGACAGACCCCGAAATGTGGCTTCCCACAACTCGCACATGTCGGCTTAGCATCACCTTCCTGATTTGAGTTGCTAGAACTGCCCATGTTCGCCTTCCTCTTGGCATTAAACGGCACTCGGCAATTCTCATAGTTCTGTCTCTTCCTCTGGCTCTATCCTGAACTCTGATATCGGTTCAAGTTAGCTTCTGCTAGGATGGCCTTGTCTAACACTCTGGCATAAGTCGGCATGTTGAGCATGTTAACTCGATCCTGTATCGGTCCACGCAATCCACTTTCAAACTTCCTGGCTTTTCTATATTCATCATCGACCATATGAGGTGCATATCTCGCCAACTCGGTAAAAGCACAGTCATATTCTGCCACTGTCTTGTTGCCTTGTGTCAAAATCTGGAACTCTGTGGTCTTGCGATCTCGGACACTAAAGGGAAAATACTTGTTGTAGAACAACTCCAAAAATCTAGCCCAAGTCAACCCTGGGTTACCTTCTCGAATTATCATCCACCATCTTCGAGCGTCGTCGTCTAACGTGAATGCGGCTAATGACACCTTTTGAGCGTCGGTGCTGGGAAAAATCTCGAACAACTTCTCCATTGCCAAAACCCATGGTTCGGCTTTCATCGGCTCTATACCCCCTTGGAATCTCGGCGGGTTCATCTTCTTGAACTCTTTGATCAAGGTTATCGTGCCGTCCCCATATAAAGCTTGCTGTGGAGGCACTTGCGGCACTGGAGGAGGTGGAGGTGGAGCTGCATGTCGGCCGTTTGTTTGCTCGGCCTGGGTAGAGGTAGTACTAGTGTCTTGAGGCCTAGGTTGTCTAAACTCATAGACTAAACCTTTGACCAATCTCTCTAATCTGTCCAATCTATCCTCAGAATGATCTCGGCCAACTGGAGGTCTACCCCTTCTCATGATGCTAGGAGTATGCAAAATACGACCTTAAAACAAAATGAGCAAATAGACATGTATGCAAGTAACAAATAATTATGCCGAGATGATGCACATCTTGTCAAGTAGCAAGCAATATGATGCAAATCCTAAGATCATTCTAAGGGAAATCCTATGCTCTTTAGGACTCAAAGTGTGTGGATAACGTACTATGAGAAACTCGTGCTCTGACGCCAATCTATCACGACCCCATTCGGCTCCTAGTAGAATGGTGCCGTGATGACCAGTAATTCGAGATTACCAAAGGCCAATTTACAAAGGTTCACACACAATCAGAGTATACATATGGGGCTTACATGTGCAGAAGTAATAAATCTAAATCTAATTAGTCCATAAGAGCTGTGCATAGATCAAATGAAATGACATACACTTTAACATGGTTTACAGCTTGAATACAATAAAATAAAGTATACATTACATCTTGATCAAAAGGCTTCTCAAGCCGACATATACAAAGAGATGAAATACAAAGCCAAGAAGCATAATCTTCAAGATGCTAGCAAAAGTATGAATCCAAAACATCATGCAAAACACATCTAGGCATCACCGCTATCTTGCTCGTCACCTATATATATATAAGGAGAGGGTGAGCTTGGATACTTAGTGAATGCTATTAGAAATAAAGGTTTGCATGACTGATATTCGAGATCTTCAGTAAACAATACATAGCATATCTTGTACAAAATCAAAGGATGAACCAAGTTCATCTGTCAAATCTTTCAAAGCTTCAAAGGATGCTTACTAGCATCAATATAATACAATAGATGACATTCCAGACGACCCCGCGCGGAAAACCGTCGGTGGCAAAACAAGGAGATATCTCAAACAAGGGTACTAGTTGCATTATAGTCCCCTAGCACTAAGGACTTTCAAAACAAGGGTACTAGTTGTATTATAGTCCCCTAGCACTAAGGACTTTCAAAAATGTCATCAAAACAAATATAATACGTGTTACAAACTAGGAATAATCATTCACGCTCGATCAAATACTTTTCCAAAACGAAGCGAAGCTTTATCAAAACTTTATAACATAACTTTATTAAAAATACCACTCACATAGCTCTTCAGGTGTGGGGATTACAAGCAAGGATCCAAGGCCTACGAGCACATAATAAATCCCATTGAATGCACTTCAAGAAGTCAAGAAGAGATGCTCAAAGATGGATATGAAATGCATCCCTAAGACAAGCTTTATATGTGTGCAAATGATCTCGGCACTTCTTTCAAAACTAAGTCAAAACAAAGTAGTCATGTGCTGGGAGTCAAACACTGTTTTTCATCTCGAAAAATATGCTGGGTACCAACCAAGTCTTGGCCGAGGTCCCACACCTCTTGGCCGAGGTGTGGTCTCGACGACCACATTCAGGGAAATGAAGTCTGGAAAAAATCTGGGTTTCCTTTGAAGAACATGAAGAATATGAACATGGAAAGCATGAATGTTAAAATCATCGCTTATTTATTCAAAATCTGAGATTTCGTGAGATGAGTTCGAAAACATGGACCTGGGTATCCATACTTGGGATTACAAGCAAGGATCCAAGGCCTACAAGCACATAATAAATCCCATTGAATGCACTTCAAGAAGTCAAGAAGAGATGCTCAAAGATAGATATGAAATGCATTCCTAAGACAAGCTTTACATGTGTGCAAATGATCTCGGCACTTCTTTCAAAACTAAGTCAAAACAAAGTAGTCATGTGCTGGGAGTCAAACACTGTTTTTCATCTCTGAAAACATGCTGGGTACCAACCAGGTCTTGGCCGAGGTCCCACACCTCTTGACCGAGGTGTGGTCCCAACGACCACATTCAGGGAAATGAAGTCTGGGAAAAATCTGGGTTTCCTTTGAAGAACATGAAGAATATGAACATGGAGAGCATGAATGTTAAAATCATAGCTTATTTATTCAAAATCTGAGATTTTGTGAGATGAGTTCGAAAACATGGACCTGGGTACCCATACTTGAAGATCTTATGAAAACAAACACAAAAACATAGATCTTGATACAAACTTTCGGATCAAAACATGGTTTTATTTCAAGAACACAAGAACATTATTTTCTCTTTCTAAAACAAGCTTTAAATCAATGCATGGCTCATGAATCATGCTAGATCATGCAATGTGATAGTTTCAACATAAAGAATAACAAGAGTAGATCAAGAATCTAACCTCAAAACACGGATCTAACGGTTCAAGGTGCGAAGATCAAGCTTGAAACTCTAGTTCTCTCCCTAGGAACTTCTTTCTCTTCTTCCTAGAGCTTCTCTCTCTACCATGCAAAATATGACACACAATGATATGTTTTCTCCCACTGCCGGTTGACTTAACCCTTTGTTGGGACACGTGGCACTACCGGATTGGGTTTCCTAAAAAAGGTGACTGAATGACAAGACAAGAGCATGACAAAGGGTGTTCAACAAGTAAGGTGACATGGGCACTCCAGTAGGTAAGGACCTCGAATTAAGACAAGGCTTCGGCAAGTAAGATCTCAATGATCTCGGCTAGGAACGTTAACACTTGGCCTAGCTGTGCCACACCTCGGTCTAGGTCATACCAGTCCAGGAACAAGATCACCAGGTGCAGGGATCAAAGATCTAAAATACCTAAAGGATAACATCTTGGCCAATATGCTAGGGTGAAGGTGGAGGTCAGCCAAAGTGATTCCAAGATGGTCCTAGGTGTAAAAGGTCCAAAGGCTCACTAGGCTTAAGATGACCTCGGCTACACACACCAAGCAAGGGACAAAACATAAAAACAATACTCAAGCCAAAACACATAGGTACAAAACAAGACGGAAACCTTACTTTAGGCAAAACAAGTCAGAACCACAAGTGCAAGCTTAACAAAAACAAAACATATAGATGCACATGAACATAACTAAGACGAGGATGAGGGTCACTAGAAATTTACTAAAAAATTAACTGAGTATTTTACAGAGAATTTACTAAGTAATTTACATGGAATTTACTGAGTAATTTACTGAGAATTTACAGGGAATTTACTGAGTAATTTACTGGGAATTTACTGTGTAATTTACTGGGAATTTACGGATTAATTTACTGAAAATTTACTTGGTAATTTACATTGAATTTATTGGGAATTTACTAAGAATTTACAGGAAATTTTCTGAGTAATTTCCTTTGAATTGACTGAGTATTTTACTGAAAATTAAATGGCAAGTTACTGAGAATTTACAAATTAATTTACTGAGAATTTACTAAGTAATTTATTGAGAATTACTAAGTAATTTACTGAGAATTTACATGGAATTTACTGAGTAATTTGCTGGGAATTTACTGAGTAATTTACTTAGTAATTTACAAGGAATTTACGCAGTAATTTACGTAAAAGTAACTAGGAATTTACTGAGTATTTTACTAAGAATTTACAAAGTAATTTACTGGGAATTTACTGAGTAATTTACTGAAAATTAACTGAGTATTTTGCTGAGAATTTACCGAGTAATTTACATGGAATTTACTAAGTAATTCACTGAGAATTTACAGTGAATTTACTGAGTAATTTACTAGGAATTTACTAATTAATTTACTGAGAATTTACTTGGTAATTTACAATGAATTTATTGGGAATTTACTAAGAAATTACTGTGTAATTTACTGAGAATTTACTTGGAATTTTCTGAGAAATTTAATGAGACGTTACTGGCAATTTACTGAGTAATTTACTGAGAATTTACTAAGTAATTTACTGAGAATTTGTTGGGAATTTTGTTATAATTTACTGAATAATTTCCTGAATAATTTACTGAGAATTTACAGGGAATTTACTAAGTAATTTTCTAAGAATTTACTGGGAATTCACTGAGTAATTTTCGGAGAATTTACTGGAAATTTACTGATAATTTACTGAGTAATTTACTGGAAATTTGATAAGTAATTTATTGAGAATTTATTGGATTTTACTAAGTAATTTTCTGGAATTTTTTGGGAATTTACTGAGTAGTTTACTAAGAATTTACAAAGAATTTACTGAGTAATTTACTTTGAATTTGCTTGGAATTTAATGGGAATTTAAAGAATAATTTACCGAGAATTCACTAAGTAATTTACTGATAATTTATTGAGAATTTACTGAGTAATTTACTTGGAATATACTGAGTAATATACTGAGAATTTTCTAGAAATTTACTGCGTAATTTAACGCGAATTTACTGAGAATTTAATGAGTAATTTACAAAAAAATTTAATGAGAATTTACTGAGTAATTTACTGAGAATTTGCTAAGTAATTTACTGAGAAGTTATTCAGAATTTATTGAAAATTTACTTAAAAATTTACTGGGAATTTACTGAGTAATTTAATGAAAAGTTATGGGCAATTTACTGAGTAATTTATTTTGAATTTTTTGGAAATTTAGTGAGAATTTACTGGGAATTTTCTGAGAATTTACAGGGAATTTAATAAGAAAGTTATTGGGAATTTAACGAGGAATTTACTAGAAATTTAATGAGAATTTACTAAGAATTTACTGAGTAATTTACTAGGAATTTAGTGAGAATTTACTAAGTAATTTACTGAGAATTTACTAAGTCATTTACTGGAAATTTACTTAGTAATTTTTTGAAAATTTACTGAGTAATTTACTGAGAATTTACTGAGTAATTTACTGAGAATTTACTGGCAATTTACTAAGTAATTTATTTAGAATTTACTTGGAATTTTCTAAGTAATTTACTGAAAATTTACTAAGTAATATACTGACAATTTACTGGGAATTTATTGAGTAATTGACTTAGAATTTACAGGTAATTTACTGAGTAATTTATTGGGAATTCACTGAGTAATTTATTAAGAATTTATTGAGAATTTATAGAGTAATTTATTGAGTAATATACTGAGAATTTATTATATAATTTACTAGGAATTTACTGGGAATATACTGAGAATTTCCATAGAATTTATTGGGAATTTACTGAGTAACTTACTGAGAATTTGCAGAGAATTTACAAAGTAATTTACTGGGAATTTACTGAGTAATTTACTAAGAATTTACAGGGAATTTACGGAGTAATTTATCGGGAATTTAATGTGAATTTACTGAGTAATTTACTCGTAGTTTACTGGAATTTAACGAGAATTTACTGGGAATTTACTGAGTAATTTACTTAAAATTTATAGAGAATTTACTAAGTAATTAACTTTGAATTTAGTGGGAATTTATTGGGAATTTACTGAGAATATAATGAGTAATTTACTGAATAATTCACTAAGAATTTAATGGGATTTTACCGAGTAATTTACTGATAGTTTACTTAGAATTTGCTAGAAATTTTTTGAGAAATTTAATGAGAAGTTATCGGCAATTTACTGAGTAATTTAAGGAGAATTTACAGTGAATTTACTATATTTTTTGAGAATTTACTAGGAATTTACTGAGTAATTTTCTAAGAATTTATTGGGAATTTACTAAAAATTTACCGAGTACTTTTCTGGGAATTTGATGAGTAATTTACAGAAAATTTACTGGAATTTGCTAAGTAATTTACGGTGAATTTACTGGGAATTTACTAAGTAGTTTACTGAGAATTTACAGCGAATTTACTAACTAATTTACATTGAATTTACTGGGAATTAACTGAGAATTTACTGGGAATTTACTAACTAATTTACTTGGAATTTACTGAGTAATTTTACTAAGAATTTACTAAGTAATTTATTGAGAATTTACTACAAATTTACTGAGCAATTTATTGAGTAATTTACTACGAATTCACTGAGAAATTTACAGAGAATTTAATGAGTAATTTACTAAGGAATTACTGGAAATTTACATAGTAATTTTAATGGAAATTTTCTAGGAGTTTCTGAGTAATTTACTGAGAATTTACTAGTAATTTACATTGAATTTACTGGGACATTGAGTAATTTATCGAGAATTTACTGGCAATTTACCGAGTAATTTACTATGAATTTACTAAGTAATTTATCAAGAATTTACTGAAAATTTATAGAGTAATTTAATGAGAATTTACTGGGAATTTACTGAGTAATTTTATGGGAATTTACTGAGTAATTTACTGAGAATTTACTAGTAATTTACTAAGTAATTTACTAATAATTTACGGGGAATTTACTGGGTAATTTAATGAGAATTTACTAGAAATTTACTCAGCAATTTACAGAGAATTAACAAGGAATTTACTGAGTAATTTACTAAAAATTAACTGGGAATTTACTGAGTAATTTAGTTTACTAAAAATTCACTTGGAATTTATAGAAATTTACTGAGTAATATATTGAGAATTTACTGAGTAATTTACGTAGAATTTACTGAAAATTTACTAAAGTAATTTACCGCGAATTTACTGGAATTTACTGAGAATTTAAGAATTTACTAGGAATTTAATGAGTAATTTACTGAGAATTTACTGGAATTTACTGAGAATTTGCTAAGTAATATACTGAGAATTTACAGGAAATTTACTGAGTAATTTACTAAGAATTTATCGTGAATTTACTGAGTAATTAATGAGAATTTACTAGGAATTTACTAAGTAATTTACAGAGAATTAAGAACGAATTTACTAAGTAATTTACTGAAAATTGATTGAGAATTTACTGAGTAATTTATAGAGAATTTCAGGGAATTTACTGAGTAATTTACTTAAAATTCATAGAAAATTTACTGATAATTTACTTGTAA
>NW_021027483.1:351886-402928 GCF_004153795.1 Camellia sinensis | reverse complement strand
CCAAGAAGAGAGATTATCTTTGTGGCTTGAATCCGCCCCCGTTGATCCGAGTTTTTGGGTTTAATCTTGATTCCCCTTTGTTGTTTTGCTGAAATATCTAAGCTCATTGGCATGATCGGATCTGTTCATGCATGCATGTTTTAAGTCTGTTTTAGAAAGAGAAAATTTTTCTGTGTTCTTGAAATAACCATGTTTTGATCGAAAGTTTGAAAGAAACTATGTTTTTGTGTTTGTTTTCATAAGATTCTTAAAGGTGTACCCAGGTCCTATTTTTGAACTCTTCACAAAATCTCAGATTTTTCCTGACTTTGATTTAACGGGACCTCGGCTTAATCCCTGGTCAGTACCCGGTGTGTTTTTGTGTTTATGAGGATCGGGAGCCAGTGGTTAAACTCCCAGCTTGATTTTGCTTTGTCTTTGACTTGGATCTTGGCAAGATGCCGAGATCCAATGCTGTATTTGGAGCTTGCTTGAGAATTACTTGCCATGTGATTGTAGGTCCTTGATATTTTGCTGAGCCTACACCTGAAGAACTAGTGGAGTGGTATTATTGATAAAAGCTATGTTATACTCGTTTGAAAATCTTGCTTGCTTTGTTTGACGAAAGTATTTTGATAGCATGAATAAATAGCTCTTGTTTTATGAGTCAAGTATACTCCTTGTTTTGATGCCAATCTTTGGAAGGATACGGTTCTTTGTTAAATCGGGCTAACGGCCTAAGTAACACCAAGTCCCTTGTGCTGGAGGACTCTAAACTTTTCGCAGTACTATGTGTAAAGGATCGGTCCTGTTAAATCGGGCTACGGGCCTTAAGTAACACAAGTCCCTTTGTTACTGGGAGCGACTCTAACTTTCGCAGGTACCAAAGTCGCACAAGTCCCTTGTGTTGGAAGGACTTCTAAACTTTCGCAATACTTTTGACCAAACGATTACGGATCGTTACAGCTTTTGTTATTTGATGATTGATATACGGTGTTCATCCCTTGTCTCGCCGATGTTACGATATTTGATGATGAATACGGTCATCCCTTGTCTCGCCGATGTTACGATATTGATGATGAATGACGGTTCATCCCTTGGTCTCGCCGATGTTTAACGATATTTGATGAGAATACGGTCTATCCCTGTCTTGCCGATGTTACGATAATTTGATGATGATACGGTTCATCCCTTGTCTCGCCGATGTTACGGATATTTGATGATGGGAATACGGTTCACCCTTGTCTTGCCGGATGTTTACGATATTTTGATTGATGAATACGTTCATCCCCTGTTCGCCGGATGTTTACGATATTTGATGATGAATACGCGTTCATCCCTTGTCTCGCCGATGTTACGATATTTGATGATGAATACGGTTCATCCCTCTGTTCGCCGATGGTACGATATTGACGATGAATACGTTTCATCACTTGGCCTTGCTAAAGTTTGGGTGTGTTCGTTTGAAAGACCTCGGCTTTATTCATGTAACAACCTTTATTTTTTTAGTACCATTCACTGAGTTTTGTACTCACCCTCTTACATATATGTAGGTGATGAGCAGGACGGCGGCGACGCCTAGTTCGTTGGGATACTTGTTTTGGATTCGTTGTATTTGTCGGCCTTACCTTGTATTTACGTCGGGCGATGCCCGTTTTGCATGTGGTCGAATTCTTGAAAATCATGCTTCTTGATCTTGTATTAGCTGTATTTTATATGCTGCTCGATGCAGGAAGCCTTTTGATCAAGATGATAAATGTATTTTTGTACTTGTATATGTATTTGAAATTGTGAAGTTTAATTGGCAAATAGTGGCCAACTGCTTTAATCTACGCACAGCTCTTATGGACCGCTTGTAATTGATTTATCGCTTCGCATTTGTGAGCCCCCTATATTCGTACTCTGATTGGGTTAAGTTTTGAAAAGTTGGCACTTCGGTAATTACGGATATACTGGCCATCACGGCACCAAACTACTAGGGCGGCTTGGGGTCGTGACATTTCCAGGTCCGAGGTCGCACAGTGTGGAGGACGAGAGAGCTTCTGGCCCGCTCCCACTTTCAGTTGCACCCTTCTGATTGAGTGCATAGCTTGGCTCTGATTGCAAGAGGTGTAGGTGGCCTACTTTTTTGGCATCAGAGGCTTTCACAAGCTCTAGGATGGGCGGTGCAGGAACACCTGACTATGCCCGAATTTATTGCTTTAAATCAGTACTTTCAAGTTTTCTTTTATGAATAATAAAAAAGTCAGACGTTCAATTTGTATTCAAAGAGTAGGAGAACTCTGTATTGAAATCAATGTAATTTGAAAGTTGTCGGTACTGAAAATTTTTCATTTGGTCCAATAAATGGTTCTAAGTTGTAAAAAGATTATTTGAGCAAAATTAACTTTTATTTAAGAACTCATTTCAAAACCATTTCTCGATATGGATCAAAACTGACACGCCCGAGATCTATCGCACTGAGATGTACAACCCCGGATCCATCAATTTGGAAAGTTGCCCCTAGTCTAAATAGCACGCATGGAGATCACAACCGAGCTCTTTGGAATGCAGAATAGACAAAGATGACCAATATGATCACACTGGACAAAGTTGATTCGGAATGTTTATTGGCTGGACTTCAGACATTGTGAAGTTGCCTACGTATCCGCGAAGATGGGAATTCAAGCCCTTATGTAGTCGGTTCGGTTCACTCGTGTATTGACACTCTCCTTTTGCGCTCTAATTTTGCCAAGGCCGCCCTTTATGGGTTTTCAACTGCGAGCTCAGTTTTTTATTTATTCCAAAATTTTCGGTGCTCAACTTTTTCCTAGGTCACCCTTTGGCGTTTTCGGCGGCTAGCGAGCCACTTAGGAGTAGTATTTCTTTAACTTGTCCATGTTTGATCGGTCTGGGAGAACCAAGGCCATCTTTAATCCATCAGAACACAGCTCCACCCGACGCCAAATAGTACTGATGAATATAAGGGCCAGTCCAATTGGGTCTGAAACTTGCCCCTAGGGTCATGGATGGGAGCTCGGCTTGTCTTGAGCACTAGATTCCCCTCTTTTTAAATCCTGGACTTAACCTTCTTGTTGAAGCCCTGGCAATTTCTTTCATTTGATAACCCTAGACGTGATACAGTGCTTTCAGCCTTCTTTCATCAAAGGCATGAGTTCTTCGAACCTGCTTTGCTGCCAATCTGCCTCAGCTATCTAACACTCAGCCAATACCCATAATGACGGAACCTCAACTTCGATAGGCAGAACAGCCTCCATCCCATAAACCAAGGAATACGGAGTTGCCCCAGTAGAAGTTCGAATTGAAGTCCGGTAGCTCCAAAGAGCAAATGGCAGCTTATCTGGCCAGTCCCTGTAGGTTTTCACCATCTTCTGCAGAATGTGCTTGATGTTCTTGTTGGCGGCCACAACTGCTCCGTTGGTTTGTGGCCGATATGTAGATGACTTATGACAAGCCACATTCTATTTCTCCAACAAGTCGATCACCTCCTTCTTGAAGTGGGAACCATTATCCGAAATAATCTCATTCGAGACCCTGTAGTGACAACTAATGTTGTTCCTGATGAACTTAGCGACATGCGATGCCTTCAACACCGCGTAAAATTGGGCCTCAACCCACTTCGTGAAGTAGTCTATCGCTACCAGAATGTACTCATGCCCGTTGGACCCCTTCAGAGTGACAGCCCCAATTACATCAATCCCCCAGACTGAAAACGTCCATGGCGAAGTCATGTTGTACAGCTTCGACAACAGAATGTTCATACGATTTGCACGGATCTGGCGTTTGTGGCATCGCCGGACAAAGCCAATACAATCATCCTCCATGGTTGACCAGTAATAACCCTGTCTAAGGATCTTCCAAGCTAGCATCACCCCGCTCATGTGTGCTCCACACTCTCCTCCATGGATGGCTTCCATCAGGCGCTTGGACTCTTCAGCATCAACACACAGCTTATGTATCTCGAGATGACCCCACTTGTACCATTTATCCCCTCAGACGATGAACTGAGCAGCCATTCTTCGAATTGCCCTCTTATCTTTGGCATTTGCCCCTGGTGGATACACCTCATTTTCCAAGAAGTTCCAGATGTCGTAAAACTAGGGATTCTCATCTTATACCTCATCTATGGCAGCAATCAGCTCGTAAGCCGGCACGAATTTTTGTTCAATGATGATCGGACGTATCCGGACTCCGAAAGGGATATCTATCATAGAAGATAGAGTTGCTAATGAATCTTGCTAATGAATCAGCGAACCTGTTGTTCTCTCTTAACAGATAAGCAAAGTTCAGTTTCTTAAACCGAGGAATCAGAACGTCCAAGGTCTGGTGATAGATTCTCATCTTTTCTTCTTTAACTTTCCAATCTCCTTTAGCTTGAGATACAACAAGGTTCGAGTCCCCGATGACATCTAACCGTTTTGCCCTAGTTCCAGGGTGGCTTCCAATCCAACAATACATGCCTCATACTCTGCCTCATTATTCGACACTTTGAACCGGAGTTTGAATGCTAAAGGTATACGGGAATTGTCGGGTGCTATCAGCAACACCCCTATCCCATACCCGTATTGGTTTGACGCTCCGTCAAAGTACAACGTCCAAGTCTCTTCTTCGACGTGCAGAATGGCCTCATCTGGGAATAGATACACAACTGCTTCATCCCCTTCAATTGGGTGGTCGGCTAAGAACTCCGATACTGCTCTTCCTTTCACTAACTTGCACGTCATGTACTTCAAATCAAATTCGGAAATCAAAAGCAACCAACGGGCTAGCCTACCCATAAGCACTGGTTTCTCGAAGAGATATTTGATGGGATCTAATATTGAAACCAGTATTATAGAGTGAGCTAACAGGTAGTGCCTCAACTTCCTGGTAGCCCATACCAAGGCTAGACAAGCCTTCTCTAGCGAAGTGTAGCGGGTCTCGTAATCCAGCATTTTCAGGTAATAGATAACCTTCTCCACTTTTTCCTCAGACTCCTGCGCAAGCATGCAGCCCATTATCGTTTTAGTCACTGATAGGTACAGAATCAACAGTTTTCCCGGCTCAGGCGGTGACAACACAAGTGGGTTCTGTAGATATTGCTTGATCTGCTCGAAAGCAACTTGGCATCGGTCGTCCCATTAGAACTTCTTTCCTTTCTTCAAGAGACCAAACAGTGGTTCACAAGTCAAGGTGAATTTTGTAATAAACCGTCTTATGAATTGTACTTTAACCAGAAAGCCTCGCACCTCCTTTTCAGTCCTCGGTGGTGGCATTTCTAAGATGGCCTTGATTTTAGAAGGATCGACCTCGATACCCCTTTGTGTGATCAAGAGCCCCAGCATTTTCCCTACTGTAACACCAAATGTACATTTCTGAGGATTCAGCCATAACCGATACTCTCTGATCCGTTGGAAGAATTTCTGCAAGGCGGTGTAGTGGACCTCTCTTTCCTTGGACTTGACAATCATGTCATCCACGTACGCCTCAACCTCTTTATGGATCATATCGTGCAAAATCGTGGTCGCAGCCCGTTGATACGTAGCCCCAACATTTTTTAACCCAAACAGCATCACCCTATAACAATAGGTTCCCCACGGGGTGGTGAAAGCAGTCTTCTCCCTGTCTTTGGGTGCCATCAAAGTCTGATTATAGCCTGAAAACCCATCCATGAACGAGAGTAGCGCATGCCCAGCAGTATATTGGCCAACCAAGTAGGGTATTCAGATACCAACAGGAACCCTGCGTCAATCTGCTTGGTGACCTCTTCTTTGATTTTCAGAGCCCAGTCCGGGCAGATCCTTCGGAGCTTCTGCTTAACTGGTCGAGCCTCTGGGTCAAAAGGGATTCGGTGCTGTACAATCTCAGGATCGACTCCAGGCATGTCTTCGTAGGACCACGCGAAAACATCTTTGAAATCTTTTAATAAAGCGACTAAGCGCTCGCGCTCCTCCGAAGACAACGTGGACCCAATCTAGACTAGCCGCGGGTCCTTCTCAGTACCAACATTAATTGTGGTGATTTCATCAACCAAAGGTTTTACAAACCTCTTCTGCTCTTGATCAATCAGACGTTGTAAAACCGGAAGAATTTCTTCTTCGTCGTTTTCATCAAAATTTTGAAAGTCTTGATTAATGCAATAAATTAAAGGCATAGAAAAGTACTCGGAAGCCACAGCCGTACCATTCTCATTAATAACATCCAGTCCGCCTGATTCCTTGTTACAACTGACTCAATGGAAAAAGAAAAAGACGACCTGGACAGGACAGTGGCATCCGTGTTATCACCCCCAAGAATACCAGACTCAGACGAGCTGGAACCTGATTCCGACTCCACAGATTCAGTGGAATCAGATTTCAGCTCACTACCTGACCCGGAACTGCTCGATAAAAAGCCCTCCTCATATTGCCAGACAATGGAGGGTGCGATGGATGCATCAAGAATGCCTGAAGATGGGCCCACAACCGCTTCATCCCTGATCATGGAAACTAAGAAGTTATCCCCCAAGCACTCCGGTACGATCTGAGGATCTGAGAGGAGACAAGCCAGTGCTACCCCCATCTCAATTTCTGTGCTCTCGAAATCCCCCTCCTTGCACTGCTCAGTCTCAACTGGTGGGTCTGTCTACTCTTCGGCAACTTCATCCCCGGACAACTAAAGATCAAAAAAGATTTCAAAGCCAGGCAAGCGCCACTTCTCTGCATTCAACCGTGGCTCCGAAAAGCCACAAAACGGGAAGTCTCCCCCCTCCCGGACAAAGCGTCCGTTCAGGGTCCCCTGGATAGATCTGTGCACCAACTCATAATGCTTCTCGGCTTGCTTTGCCCTGGCTCTTCCGGTCATCTCTCTTCCTTTCCTCGCCCAATCCTCTTTGGTAGGCAGATAACCTAAGCCAAAGGTATATGGGTTGTGCGGCACTTCAACCGATGCTGCAACACCCTTCCGGCCACTTCACCCTAATCCCATTCCGGGCATGTGCTGAAACTTGTTCATAAGGTAGACAGACTGCATGCTGACGTATAGCCCCTCATCAACAGCTAGAATATTCTGTACAACCCGGGCCTCAACTAGGGTGAATCTTGACAAAAACACATCCTTTGTGCCATGCTCAATCTCCAGAACTGGTGTAGAAACCTCTGGCGGCGGATGTATCGAAGAATTCCCAAAAACGATTGCTACCCCCTTCCCGTAGGGATACTTCAGCATTTGGTGCAAGGTGGAAGAGACAGCCTTCACCTGGTGCAGCCACGGCTGCCCCAGGAGTAGATTGAAGGTGGCCAGGACATCCAAGACATGAAACTCAATATCCTGTTGCCCTGGACCAACTTGAGTCCGAATCTGTACAGTCCCCACCTCCTTTCGGCTGGTATTATCATAGGCCCGTATCACCTGGGCCGTAGGCACAAAATCTGCGGGCTTCAACCCGATAGCATATGTCATTCTCGACGGACACACATCGATAGCAGATCTTGTGTCAACAAGGACCACCGGTATCTATTTCTCTCTACACTCGATAGAGATATAGAGCGGTTTGTTATGATCTGAGCCCTTAAGGGGCAGTTCCTTGTCAGTGAAAGTCAAGGTCGGGGAAGCTCCTCCCTAGAAAACCAGCCCTACCAGCTGCTCAGGAGTTGTGTCAATTGAAAGTTTAGCCCTGTCCATTGCAGAAAGGATAACTTGTCTATGAACTCTTGAGGCCATAAGCAATCCCCAGATGGAGATGTCTGCTTGAATTTTCTTAAGCTGTTTCAGTACAGTCTCCTCCTTGAGCAGTTTTTCATTCTGCCTCTCTGTTTCTTTGTCCTTCCCGGACGCCTCCGGCTGGTCCAAGTGTGGGAGCTTGAAATACCGCCCACTCCTAGTCATATGGTCAACCTCCTCAACATACCAGGTGTCATCCGGTTGGTTCTGTCCCCAACCCTCATCAGTGTGGGCAAGACGTAAGTCATCGTCTTCCCACCACATGCCGTCGGCAACTGACAGACAATTGTCTGGCTCTATTGTAACTGTTTTTGTGCTCATAGCACATTTCGTCCCTGAAGGGGCCTTGGCCTTCCTAGCCCTCTCAAGATCCTCGATCTTTTCCTGCTCAAGCCGCTTCAGTGCAGCCTCCCGTTCAGTGTTTACTATACTCAAACTGCCCGTATCCCGAGCAAAATTCTTAACACCGGTGCTCTCCAGCGATACTTCCTGATTCTCGACCATTCCGACCACTGTTGATATCCCAACTTCTGATTGCCCCCGTTCGGGCTGAGTTTCCTCAACAACATCTGGCTGGTCACTGAGTCCCTCCGTATTCTTTGCCGATCCATCCAAGTCAAACCAGTTGATGTTCACATCCCCTGAATCGTGCTTTTCAAAGAACTGCAGATTTGTGATGTCTTCTTCCAGCTCTGCTAGGTTATCTAGCCCCTGACTAGGTCCATCCTCCCGAACCACATAGATCTCTGCCCTAACTGGAAACTCTACCCTCGACTTAGCCTGGTCTGTTGATGTGATATAACCACTTGGATTGTACGCAAAGCTCGCAGGCCCCTCAGGCTCTGATTCAACATTCTCATCTGCCTCCAAAGTCATCTCGGTTCTGTCTTCGACAGTCACCACTACCAGCTCAGGTTGGGTTTGGGAGATGCTCAACATGTACAAGTCCGTGCTGTCTGGAATGAACACCTTAGGCTTGGGTAGGTCAGAGGGTGTGATATATATGCTCGGGTCATATGAAATGGCCGTGGTTTGGATCAGGTTGATGTGTTTGGGTGGTGGAGCTTGGTTATGTGGTGGGAGTAGGTTGGTGGTGACATTCGGCTTCTTTAGAGGCGCAATCACCTTGTTGTCAATAAGATCCTGGATCTCATGATGCAGTCTGTAGCACGAGTCGGTGTCATGACCGTGTTGTTGGTGAAAGGCACAGTATTTGGTCGGGTTATGGGAGGAAGGAAGTTTGTCTGGTAATGGCTGCGGCTCCAAGGGCTTCAAATGCCCCTTTTTGATCAGGACCCTCAGGGCTGTTGACAGAGACATGTACAGTGGGGTGAAGGTTCTCTGGCCTCGGGGTGGATATCTGGCCGTTTGTGAGTTGGTTCCGGACACACCGGTGAAGAGTGTAGTTGTAAGTGTTTTTGGAGTGGTGGTGGTAACCATGCCCACATCAGAAGTTCTAGTAGCTGCAGCACTACTCATGTCTGCATTCGAACTGTGTGTAAATGTCCTCTTGGGCTGCTCTCTCTCATGGTCAATCAGGCCCTGCTTCATGGCGTCCTCAATCTGTACCCCAATCTCGTGTAAATCAGAAAAGGTGGAGAGGGGTAAGACGATCATTTTTTGCATCAGCTTGGGTTGGAGGTTGCGCACAACCATCCGTATCTGATCCTTCTCGACCGGCCTGGTGGTCATCATAGAAGCTTTGGCCCTCCAACGGGTTACAAAGTCAGAGAAGCCCTCTTTCGGCTCCTGTCTGGTTGTCTCGAGATCACGAGTTATGATCTTGATCTGTGTGTTGTAGGAGTATTGAGCTATAAAGGCCTCAGCCATCTCCTCTCAGCTTCTCTTGACAGAGTCCTCCATCTTTGCGTACCAAATAACCGCAACACCCGATAGGGTTCGGCCGAAGAGGGAAAGCTTTTGCAGTCTGGAGAGGCCCATTGGCCTTAGGATATCTGAGAACAACCGCAGATGTACCATGAGATCCCCAGATCCATCAAAGCGATCTATATGCGGCATCTTGAACCGATCTGGCAAAGTCACCGCCGAATCGGTGTATCCATCCTCTATGTCTGGAATGGAATTAACGCCTTGAGCCTTTTTGAACAGCTTTTCTAACTTGCTCACTTTCAGTGCTGTTGGATCCACCTCAAATTCAAACGGTGTATCCACTAGATTAGTCGGTGCTTTGGACAGCTGAGGTAGGATTAGGGGTGGAACTGGCCTCGTTGGGACGTCCGTATTCCCCTGAACGTTTGCAGTTTCCCCGAGTGTTGGAACTCTAGGTGGAGATGGGGGTGGATGCGAAGCAGATGCTCCGGCTTGTTGCGGTTGCTATTGTTGCTGAAGTCTGGCAATCAGCTCTGTCTGTTAAGCCATAACCTCCGCTTGACGCGCGGCAAACTCAGCTTGGCGGGTAGCATCCTGCTGCATGGCTTGCATGGTCTCTTGGAGCTAACGCATCATGTCCTCCATACTTGCCATAAGGTGCTGATCTAATTGAACAATAGGTGTATCTCTCTTTGCGGTAGAAACGAAAACCTCAGCCCGACTACTCACTAGTGGGGTAGATAAGGACCGCGGATCTGGTAACCACTGTACTTGTGTACTATGCCTAACTAACCTCCGTCTAGTAACTGGGGGGTAATGAAAGGAACACTGCTTGCTCGTCAACTAGATCCTCGGATCAATGAAGCCTTCGACCTCTGGTCCAAAGTGCTCAGGGGGAATTTTCCTTTTCAGAAGCAATTGTGCTAGACTACCTTGCAAAAAGATAAATAAAGCAAAATAAGGAAACAAACAACCAGAAAAACGGACAGCAATTCGGCGTAAATAAACACAACACATAGTTGATAATCACAAGCTGAAAGAATTGTTCTCAAACACTGATCGTTGCTCCCAAATCACTGCCTTCAATTTGATACCCTTAGGTAAAACTGATTCCCCCAAATACTGATGCCCACAGGCCTGATACCCAGACTTGCAAACTGATACATACAACCTGTAGAGACATACTCTGACAGCACATATCAAGCAAGTAAGAGCCAAAACACCCCTATGGAGGGATAGGGTTTCCTTGTCCTATCTTGTCAGGAGCTAAGGTTTCACTACGCACGTAGCGGTTTCAAACAACCTATAATTGGGTAAGCAACCTGTCCCAGTTTGGAATGGTCTTTACGGATTCTGATATGCAACTAGGTCGAATGGTCAAAAGGGTGCCTTGGTAAAAATTAAGGTTTGTGTTCCCATCGTGGCAGAGCCCGTAACCGGTCAGCCTTATGGCACGCTTCTCAAAGCAAGCCTCCAGCAAACCATTCACGAATAGCAGACGGCAAACACGGTGTCCTAGGCGCACCAATGCAAATGCAATACAAAGAAACACATAAGTGTAGACAAAACAACATATCATGAGTTCGAGTCAAATTCTCTAAATCCCCAGCAGAGTCGCTAGAAACTGTAGACCGCCCGAACTCCGCTCCACACGCGAGAGCGCAAATTGTAGTTCTAGCTACTACAGTTCGGACCCATGTCACGGTTTTGAATCTAATCTCACAAAGTGCAATGTAAGACTGATAAATCACCAAAGAGTCCAAATCCGGCAAATCGTTTTGGAAAATCAATTTTAATCAAAAAGTACCAAACATGGACTACTTTGCCAAATTTCAGAGTCGCCACCTAAATATTTTGTTTTGGGAAATTTAGGAAACCCTGACTCATGCCTAAGGCCACGTGTCTGTCATCACCAAAGTTGCCTCGGTTCTGGAACTTGGGTATGAGAGGGAAAGGTCCTAAAATGAGCACCCCCGCTCGCCCGATCAAAGATCGGCCTCTACTAACATAATATGTTGTTTTTATAAACACATACGTTCTTATTCTGATTTATTAGCTAACCTTACTATGTGATACGCGCAGCATACAAGTATAGACTCAATCACGCGGATTGGAACAAAACAATTCATGTTTGTATTTTAAAGTGGTTTGAAAGTGCTACTCGCAAGTAGGCTAAAGCGCGGATTTGCCACCCTCAAGTGGGCTTAGAAAAACATGATTTTGCCACTTCAAGTGGGCTTAAAACTCACAATCATCGAGTTGTTCCAATTCAGGCAATCAAGTCTCCACCAACAAGCATTCATGCAGTTATAGCAACTAAGTAATTAGCCTCATGGCAAGCATGCAATCATGGCAGTCAGTTACACACATGCAAGGATGCTAAAGCATAAACACTTACAGTGTACTCCGAGCCAAAAAAGAAGCTAGTTAGTAATCAATGCATGATCCTAACTATGTTAAATGCCTAATGCAACACATGCAAAAATGCAACTAAATAGGCTCAGCTATTCTAAGATGGCATATGATTTACAACACTTGATACATGTATTCAAATAGGTATTGAAATACGATGCAGTTTGAATGATGCGTCGAGCCCGGTGCATGCAATACGAATGAATGATGCACGCATGCAAAGCATAAGTATGCTAATTGAAGCATGCCCTAAAACTAACCATCAAAAGCTCGTAAATAAAAGGGAGAAAGACGTGAGGTTAGAAGACATTCACATACACACGCACACTTATTACAATATTTGCCCTCTCGACGAAGGGTCCGAATAAATAAGCTAAGCTAACTATACTAAGCTACTTATTTACAAACCAACTAATTAACTATGCTATTCTAGCTAATTAATTACAACACAAATTGAAAACTAGTTAAGCTAAGCTAATGTAAAATATTACAAAGCAAATATTCTAATTACTGGGAATTTATTGGGAATTTACTGATAATTTATTGGGAATTTAATCAGTAATTTACTGAGAATTTACTTGAAATTTACTGAGTAATTTACTGAGAATTTACTAAGAATTTACTCCGTAATTTAATGAGAATTTACTAGAAATTTACAAAGTAATTTAATGAGAATTTATAGGGAATTTATCGAGAATTTACTCTGTAATTTACTTAGAAGTTACTGACTAATTTACTAAGAATTTACTGAGAATTTTTTTAGAATTTACTGCGTAATTTACTGAGAATTTACTGGGAATTTACTTAGTAATTTACTGAGAATTTACTAGAAATTTATTGAGTAATTTACTGAGAATTTACTGAGTAATTTAAGAGGAATTTACTGAAAATTTATTGAGAATTTACTGTTAATTTACTCAGTAATTTATTGAGAATTTACTGAGAATTTATTGAGAATTTACTCGGAATTTAATGCGTATTTACTGAGAATTTACTAGGAATTTTGCTGAGTAATTTAATGAGAATTTATTGCGAATTTACTCAGTAATTTAGTGAGAATTTACTGGGAATTTATTGAGTTGTTTACTGAGAATTTACTTAGAATTTACTCAGTAATTTACGGAGAATTTACTGGGAATTTACTAAGAATTTACTGGGAATTTATTGAGAGTTTACTGGGAATTTATTCAGTAATTTACTGAGAATTTAATGGGAATTTACTGAGTAATTTACTGAGAATTTACTAGGATATTGCTGAGTAATTGAATAAGAATTTATATTTACTGAGTAATTTACAGGGAATTCACTGAGTAATTTACTTTGAATTTATTGGGAATTTACTGAGAATTTATTAGGAATTTACTGAGAAGCCTTTTGATCAAGATGTAATATGTACTTTATTTTTATTTGTATTCAAGTTATAGACCATGTTAAGATGTATGTCATTTCATTTAATCTATGCACAGCTCTTATGGACTAATTAGATTTAAATTTATTGCTTCCGCACATGTAAGCCCCATATGTATACTCTGATTATGTGTGAATCTTTGTAAGTTGGCCTTTGGTAATCTCGGATTACTGGCCATCACGACACCATTCTACTAGGGGCGGAATGGGGTCGTGACAATTATTCAGTAAATTCTCAGTAAATTACTAAGTAAATTCTCTGTAAATTCTCAATAAAATAGTCAGTAAATTACTCAGTAAATTCTCAATAAATTACTCAGTAAATTCCCTGTAAATTCTCAGTAAATTCCCAGTAAATTACTCAGAAAATTCTCAAATAATTCTCAGTAAATTATTCGGTAAATTACTCAGTAAATTATCAGTATATTCCTAATAAAGTCTTAGTAAATTACTCCGGAAATTTCCAATAAATTACACAGTAAGTTCCAAATAAATTATTAGTAAATCACTCATTAAATTCCCAATAAATTCTCAGTAAATTACTCAATAAATTGCCAGTAACTTCTCAAAAAATTCCCAGTAACTTCTCATAAAATTCCCAGTAAATTCTCAGTAAATTACTTAGTATATTCCTAGTAAATAAGTCAGTAAATTTCCTATAAATTCTCAGCAAATTACTCATTAAATTCCCATTAAATTTTCTGTAAATTTCCAATAAACTTGCAGTAAATTCTCGGTAAATTACTCAATCAATTCTTAGTAAATTCCCAATAAATTTAAAGTAAACTACTCAGTAAATTCCCAGTTAATTTTCAGTAAATTACTCAATAAATTCCCTATAATTTCACAATAAATTACTACTTAAATTCCCTGTAAATCACTTAGTGAATTACTCACTAAATTCCCAGCAAATTACTCAGTAAATTCCCCGTAAATTCATTGTAAATTACTCAATAAATTCCCAGAAAATTACTTAGTAAATTTTTTGAAAATTCTCAGTAAATTACCCAGTAAATTCTCAAAAAATTACTCAATAAATTCCCAGTTAATTTTTAGTAAATTTTTAGTAAATTCCTAGCAAATTACATAGTGAATTCCCAGTAAATTCCATGTAAATTCTCTGTAAATACCCAATAAATTCAAAATAAATTACTCAGTAAATTCCCAGAAAATTCTCATTAAATTACTCAGTAAATTCCCAGAAACTTTTTCGTAAATTTCTCAAAAAATTCTAAGTAAATTCTCGGGAAATTACTCATTAAATTCCCAGTAAATTACTCTACAAATTACTCAGTAAATTACTAAGAAAATTCTCTGTAAATTCTTAGTAAAATAGTCAGTAACTTACTCAGTAAATTCTCAATAAATTACACAAAAAATTCCCTGTAAATTCTCAGTAAATTCTTAGTAAATTACTCAGAAAATTCCCAAATAATTCTCAGTAAATTATTCGAAAAATTACTCAGTAAATTATCAGTATATTCCCAATAAAGTCTCAGTAAATTACTCTAGAAATTTCCAATAAATTACATAGTAAATTCCAAATAAATTATCAGTAAATTACTCATTAATTTCCCAGTAAATTAGTCAGTTAATTTCCTTTAAATTCTCAACAAATTACTCAGTAAATTCCCCTTAAATTCTCTGTATATTCCCAGTAAACTCGCAGTAAATTACTCAGTCAATTCTCAGTAAATTCTCAATAAATTCAAAGTATACTGTTCAGTAAATTATCAGTTAATTTTCAGTAAATTACTCAATAAATTACCTATAAATTCACAATAAATTACTCCTTAAATTCCCTGTAAATTACGTATAAAATTACTCACTAAATTCCCAACAAATTACTCAGTAAATTCCTTGTAAATTCACCGAAAATTACTTTGTAAATTTTCTCAAAATTCTCAGTAAATTACTCGATAAATTCCCAGTTGATTTTTAGTAAATTACTCAGTAAATTCTCAGCAAATTTTCAGTAAATTCCCAATAAATTACTTGGTGAATTCTCAATAAATTCTCTGTAAATTCCCAATAAATTCAAAATAAATTACTCAGTAAGTTCTCAGAAAATTCTCATTAAATTACTCAGTAAATTCCAAGAAACTTCTCAGTAAATTTCTCAAAAAATTCCAAGTAAATTCTAGGGAAATTACTCGTTAAATTCCCAATAAATTACTATATAAATTCTCAGTAAATTACTAAGTAAATTCTCTATAAATTCTCAGTAAAATAGTCAGTAAATTACTCAGTAAATTCGCAATAAATTACTCAGTAAATTCTCAGTAAATTACTCAGTAAATTCTCAGTAAATTACTCAGAAAATTCTGAGATAATTTTTAGTAAATTATTTGGTAAATTACTCAGTAAATTGTCAGTATATTCCCAATAAAGTCTCAATAAATTAGACCAAAAATTTCCAATAAATTACACAGTAAATTCCAAATAATATATCAGTAAATTACTCATTAAATTCCCAGTAAATTCTCAAAAAATTACTCAATAAACTGCCAGGAACTTCCCAGAAAATTCCTAGTAAATTATTTAGTATATTCCCAGTAAATTAGTCAGTAAATTTCTTGTAAATTCTCAGCAAATTACTTTGTAAATTCCCCTTAAATTCTCTGTAAATTCCAGTAAACTTGTAGTAAATTCTCGATAAATTACTCAGTCAATTCTCAGTAAATTCCCAATAAATTCAAAGTAAACTACTCAGTAAATTCCCAGTTAAGTTTCAATAAATTACTCAATAAATTCCCTATAAATTCACAATAAATTACTCCTTAAATTCCTTGTAAATTACTTAATAAGTTACTCACTAAATTCCCAGCAAATTACCCAGTAAATTCCCAGTAAATTCATAGTAAATTACTCAGTAAATTTCGAGAAAATTACTTAGTAAATTTTCTGAAAATTCTCAGTAAATTACTCAGTAAATTCTTAGAAAATTACTCAATAAATTTTCAGTAAATTCCCAGTAAATTATTTAGTGAATTCCCAGTAAATTCCATGTAAATTCTCTGTAAATTCCAAATAAATTCAAAATAAATTACTCAGTAAATCCCAGTGAATTACTCTGTAAATTCTCAAAAAATTCCAAGTAAATTCTCGGGAAATTACTCGTTAAATTCCCAGTAAATTACTCTATAAACTACTCAGGAAATTCCCAGTAAATTGCTAAGTAAATTCTCAGTAAAAAAGTCAGTAAATTACTCAGTAAATTCTCAATAAATCACTCAGTGAATTCCCTATAAATTCTCAGTAAATTCCCAGTAAATTACTTAGATAATTCTCAATAAATTATTCGGTAAATTACTCAGTAAATTATCAGTATATTCCCAATAAAGTCTCAGTAAATTACTCCAGAAATTTCCAATAAATTACACAATAAATTTCAAATAAATTATCAGTAAATTACTCATTAAATTCCCAATAAATTCTCAGTAAATTACTCAATAAATTGCCAGTAACTTCTCAAAAAATTTCCAGTAAATTCTCAGTAAATTACTCAGTATATTCCCAGTAAATTAGTCAGTAAATTTCCTGTAAATTCTTCACAAATTACTCAGTAAATTCCCCTTAAATTCTCTATAAATTCCCAGTAAATTACTCAGTCAATTCTCAGTAAATTCCCAATAAATTCAAAGTAAACTACTCAGTAAATTCCTAGTTAATTTTCAGTAAATTACTCAATAAATTCCCTATAAATTCACAATAAATTACTCCTTAAATTCCTTATAAATCACTTAGTAAATTACTCACTAAATTCTCAGCAAATTATTCAGTAAATTCCCTGTAAATTCATAGTAAATTACTCAGTAAATTCTCAGTAAATTACTTAGTGAATTCCCAGTAAATTCTCTGTAAATTCCCAATAAATTCAAAATAAACTGCTCGGTAAATTCCCAGTAAATTACTCTGTAAATTCCCAGAAACTTCTCAATAAATTTACTCAGTAAAATTACTTAATAAATTACTTAATAAATTACTTAGTAAATTTCCAGTAAAATTACTCAGTAACTTCTCAGTAAAATTACTCAGTAAAATTCCCAGAAACTTCTCAATAAATTACTTAATAAATTGTAAATTCCCAATAAATTGAAAATAAATTACTCAGTAAATTCCTAATAAATTACTCAGTAAATTACTCAGCATATTCTCAGTAAATTCCCAGTAAATTCTCAATAAATTCCTAGCAAATTTTCAATAAATTACTTTGTAAATTCCCAACAAATTCTCAGTAAATTATTCAGCAAATTCCCAGTAAATTCTAAGTAAATTACGTAGTAAATTCACTGTAAATTTTGAGTAAATTACTCAGTAAATTCCTAGTAAATTCTCAGTAAATTACTCGGTAAATTCTCATTAAATTCTCAGTAAATTCCCAGTAAATTACTTTGTAAATTCTCGATAAATTACTTGGTAAATTCCTAGTTAATTTTCATTAAATTAGTCGGTAAATTCCAGTAAATTGCCTGTAAGTTCCCAGTATATTCTCAGTAAATTCTCTGTAAATTACTCAGTAAATTCGTAGAAAATTCTCAACAAATTATTCAGAAAATTCAAGTAAATTCTCAGTAAATGACTCAGTAAATTCTCAGTAAATTTCTAGTAAATTCACAAAAAATTACTAAGTAAATTCTCTATAAATTCTCAATAAATTACTAAGTAAATTCTCAATAAATTACTCAGTGAATTCCCAATAAATTACTCAATAAATTTCAAGTAAATTCTCAGTAAATTGCCAATAAATTCAAAAAAAAATTACACAGTAAATTACCAATAAATTCTCAGTAATGTATTCTTTAAATTCCCAGTAAATTACTTAGTAAACTCTCAGTAAATTACTTAGTAAATTCTCAGTAAATAACTCCATAAATTCCCAATAAATTACTCAGTAAATTTCCGGTAAATTCTTAGTAAATTACTCTGTAAATTCTCAGTAAATTCCAAGAAAATTCTCAGTAAATTACTAAGCAAATTACTAGTAAATTCTGAGTAAATTGAAAGTAAATTGCTAGTAAATTCTAAGCAAATTACTAAGCAAATTCTCAGTAAATTACTCAGTAAATTCCCAGCAAATTCTCAATAAATTACGCAGTAAATTTCCTGCAAATTGTCAGTAAATTACTCAGCAAATTCTGAGTAAATTACTCAGCAAATTCCCTATAAAGGCCCAATAAATAACTCAGTAAATTCCCTGTAAATTCTTAGTAAATTAGTCTGTAAATTCTCAAGAAATTACTCAATAAATTCCCTGTAAATTCCCAGTAAATTACTCAATAAATTCCTAGTCAATTCTCAGTAAATTATTCAGTAAATTCTGAATAAATTCCATGTAAATTCTCCATAAATTTCAAGAAAATTCTAAGTAAATTACTTTGTAAATTCATAGTGAATTCTCAGTAAATTACTCAGTAAGTTCCAAGCAAATTCTTATTAAATTATTCAGTAAATTTCCAATAAATTCTCTGTAAATTAGTTAGTAAATTCCCATTAAATTCTAAATAAATTCCCTACAAATTCTCAGTAAATTACTCAGTAAATTTCCAATAAATTTTCTGTAAATTACTTAGTAAATTTCCTGTAAATTCTCAGCAAATTCCTAGTAAATTACTTAGTAAATTCCCAGCAAATTATTCAATAAATTACTCAGTAAATTATCAATAACTTCTGATTAAATTACTCAGTAAATTATAAGTAAATTACACAGTAAATTTTTAGTAAATTATTCAAATTCTCAGTAAATTACTCAGTAAATTCTCAGTAAATTACTCAATAAATTCTCAATAAATTACTCAGTAAATTCCCAGTAAATTATTCAGTAAATTCGTAGTAAATTACTCAGTGAATTCCCAGTAAATTACTCAATAAATTTTCTGTAAATTCTCAAAAAATTACTCAGTAAATCCCCAATAAATTCTCAGTAAATTCCAAGTAAATTCTCGGTAAATTCCCCGTAAATTGTCATTAAATTACTCAGTAAATTCTCGGTAATTTCTTAGTAAAATTAAACAGTAAATTCTAATTAAATTCTCAGTAAATTACTCAATAAATTCAAGTAAATTACTCAGTAAATTGCCAGTAAATTCTCAGTAAATTACATACTAAATTCCCAATAAATTATTCGGTAAATTACTCAGTAGATTATCAGTAAATTCTCAGTAAATTCTAAGTAAATTACTCATAAAATTACACAGTAAATTCCCAATAAATTATCAGTAAATTAGTCAAATTGCCAGTAAATTCCCTTTAAATTACCCAGTAATTTCCCAGGAAATTCTCAGTAAATTCCCAATAAATTCTCAATAAATTACTTAGTAAACTCCCAAAAAGTTCTCCGTAAATTACTCAGTAAATTCTCAGTAAATTACTCAGTGAATTTCCAGTAAACTCTCGGTAAATTACTCAATAAATTCTCTGTAAATTAATCAGTAAATCTCCTGTAAATTCCAAGTAAATTCTCAGTAAAAGACCCAGTAAATTGTCAGTAAATTACTCAGTAAATTACCAATAAATTTTTAGTAAATTACCCAGTAAATTCTCAGCAAATTACTCAGTAAATTCCCAATAATTTCTCAGTAAATTATTTAGTAAATTGCCAGTAACGTACTCCATAAATTCACTGTAAATTCCCAATAAATTCAAAAAAAAATTACTCAGTAAATTCTAAGTAAAATTACTTAGTAAATTCCCAGTAAATTACTCAATAAATTTCCTGTAAATTCTTAGTAAATTACTCTGTAAATTCTCTGGAAATTACTCAATAAATTCCTAATAAATTATTAGTAAATTACTCAGAAACATACTAAGTAAATTCCCTATCAATTCTTAGTAAATTCGTAATAAACTCTCTGTAAATTCTCAGTTAATTCCAAGAAAAATCTGAGTAAATTACGATGTAAATTAGCAGTAAATTCTCAGTAAATTACTCAGTAAATTACAAGTACATTCTGAGTAAATTGAAAGTAAATTACTCAGTAAATTTCCAGTAAATTACTCAGTAAATTGCTAGTAAATTCTCAGTAAATTACTCAGTATATTCCTAGTAAATTCCCAGTAAATTCTCAAAAATTCCAAGTAAATTCTCAGCAAATTACTCAGTAAATTCCTAGCAAATTCTTAGTAAATTACTCTATAAATTCACAGCAAATTCTCAGTAAATTATTCAGAAAATTCCAACTAAATTCTGAGTAAAATACTCAATAAATTCCCTATAAATTCTGTGTAAATTACTTAGTGAATTCTCTGGAAATTGTCAGTAAATAACGGAGTAAATTCCAAGTAAATTCTCAGTAAATTCTCATTAAATTCCCAGCAAATTCTCAGTAAATTCCCAGAAAATTCAAAGTAAATTCCCAGTAAAATCTTAGGAAATTGCTCAGTAAATTAGTTAGTAAATGACTCAGTAAATTCCCGGTAAATTCTCCGAAAAATACGCAGTAAGTTCCCAGTAAATTCCCAATAAATTACTTGCTAAATTCTCAATAAATTACTCAGTAAATTCCCAGTTAATTTTTATTAAATTAGTCAGTAAATTCTCAGTAAATGACTCAGCGAATTCCCAGTAAATTACTCAGTAAATTGCAAATAAATCACTTAATAAATTCTTAGTAAATTACCCAATAAATTCTCAGTAAATTACTTAGTAAATTCTCTATAAATTCTCAGTAAATTACTCAGTAAATTCTCAGCAAATTTGTCAGTAAATTCTAGTAAATTCTCAGTAAATTACTCAGTAAATTCTCAAAAAATTACTCAGTAAATTCAAAGTAAATTTTTCATAAATTCTCAATAAATTACTAAGTAAATTCTCAGTAAATTACTTAGTAAATTTCCAGTAAATTCTCAATAAATTTCCAATAAATTCAAAAAAAATTACTTAGTAAATTCCTAGTAAATTACTCAGTAAACTCTTAGTAAATTACTTAGTAAATTCTCAGGAAATTACTCAGTAAATTCCAGTAAATTCCATGAAAATTCTCAGTAAATTACTATGTAAATTTGCAGTAAATTCTCAGTAAATTACCCTTAATTTTGAGTAAATTGAAAGTAAATTACTCAGTAAATTGCCAGTAAATTACTTAGTAAATTGTTAGTAAATTCTCAGTAAATTACTAAACAAATTCCTAGTAAATTTTCTGTAAATTCCCAGTAAATTCTCAGTAAAATTACTCAGTAAATTTCCAGTAAGTTACTCAATAAATTCTTAGTAAATTACTTTGTAAATTCTGAGGAAATTACTCAGTAAATTCTCAATAAATTATTAGTAAATTACTCAGAAAATTACTAGGTAAATTTCCAGTCAATACTTAGTAAATTTGTCACGACCCCATCCCGCCCCTAGTAGAATGGTGCCATGATGGCCAGTAATCTGAGGTTACCAAAGGCCAGCTTGCAAGGTCACACACAATCAGAGTATACATATGGGACTTACATGTGTAGAAGCAATAAATTTAAATCTAATTAGTCTATAAGAGCTGTGCATAGATTAAATGAAATGACATACATCTTAACATGGTCTTACAACTTGAATACAAATAAAATAAGTACATAATACATCTTGATCAAAAGGCTTCTCAAGCCGACATGTACAAAGAAATAAACTACCAAGCCAAGGAGCCTAATTTTCAAGATGCTACAAAATAAGGATCCAAAAACATCTTGCAAATAATCATCTAGGCGTCACCGCCTTCTTGCTCGTCACCTACATATATATAAGGAGAGGGTGAGCTTGGATACTCAGTGAATGATATTAGTAATAAAGGTTTGAATGAATGATATCCAAGATCTTTATTAAAACGATACATAGCATAACTTGTACAAACATGGGATGAATCAAGTTCATCTATCAAGTCTTTCAAATCTTCAAGGGATGCTTACTAGCATCTACATAATACAAGGGATGACATTTCGGACAAACCCACGCGGTAAACCGTCGGTGGCAAGACAAAGGAGATATCTCAAACAAAGGTGCTAGATGCATTATAGTCCTCTAGCACTAAGGACTTTCCAAGAATGTCATCAAAACGAACATAATACTTGATACAAAAATTAGGGATAATAATTCATAGTAATTTACTTGAATTTACTAAAACTTTACTGAGAATTTACTGAGTAATTTACTTATAATTTACTGAGTAATTATTCAGGGAATTTACTGAGTAATTTACTTGAATTTACTGAAAATTTACGTAGAATTTACATGGAATTTACTAAGTAATTTACTTGGAATTTACATAGTAATTTACTGAGTAATTTACTGAGAATTTACTTGGAATTTACATAGTAATTTACTGAGTAATTTACTTGGAATTTAATGAGTAATTTATTGAGAATTTGCTGTGAATTTGTTGAGAATTTACTGGGAATTTACTGAGTAATTTACTGAGAATTTACTGGGTAATTTACTGGAAATTTACTGATTAATTTACATAGAATTTACGGGGAATTTATTAAGTAATTTACGGGGAATTTCCTGAGTAATTTACTAGGAATTTTACTGATAATTTATTGGGAATTTACTGATTAATTTACGGGGAATTTACTGAATAATATACTGGAAATTTAATGAGTAATTTACTGGAAATTTAGTGAGAATTTACTGGGAATTTAGTGAGAATTTACTTAAAAGTTACTGAGTAATTTACTAAAAATTTACTGGGAATTTACAGAGTAATTTACAAGGAATTTACTAGCAATTTACTGAGAATTTATTGGGAATTTACTGAGTCATTTACTGAGAATTTAATGGAAATTAACTAAGTAATTTACTGAGAATTTAGGGGGAATTTACTCAGTAATTTACTGGAAATTTACTGAGTAATTTACTGAGAATTTATTGAGTAATATACTGAGAATTTTCTAAGAATTTACTGAGAATTTAACGAGAATTTACTGAGTAATTTTTTGAGAATTTACAGGGAATTTACTGGGAATTTACTAAGTAAATTAATGAGAATTTATTGGGAATTTACTGAGTAATTTACAAAGAATTAACAAGGAATTTACTGAGAATTAACTTGGAATTTACTGAGTAACTTACTGAGAATTTAAAGGAAATTTACTAAGTAATTTACTGAGAATTTACTAGGAATTTACTGAGTAATTTATTGAAAATTTATAGCGAATTTACAGAGAATTTACTAGGAATTTACTGAGTTATTTTCTTAGAATTTACTGGAAATGTACTGATAATTTATAGAGTTATTTATTGGTAATTTACTGAGTGATTTACTGGGAATTTACTAAATAGTTTGTAGAGAATTAACGTGGAATCTACAGAGTAATTTACTTTGAATTTACTAAGAATTTACATGGCATTTCCTGAGTAATTTACTGGAATTTACTGAAAATTTACTGTGTAATTTACTGAGAATTTACTGAAAATTTACTGAGTAATTTAATGAGAATTTGTTGGAAATTTAGTGAGTAATTTACTGAGATTTAATGAGTAATTTACTGTGAATTAATTGAGAATTTACTGGGAATTTGCTGAGTAATTTACTGGGAATTTACTGAGTAATATTCTGGGAATTTACTAAGTAATTTACAGAGAATTTACTGGGAATTTACTGAGTAATTTACTGAGAATTTTTAGGGAATTTACAAAGTAATTTAATGAGAATTTACTGGGAATTTACTGAGTAATTTAAAGAGAATTAACAAAGAATTTACTGAGTAATTTACTGAAAATTAACACGGAATTTACAGAGTTATTTACTAAAAATTCACTGGAAATTTACTAAGAAATCAGTGGCAATTTACTAAGTAATTTATTTAGAATTTACTGAGTAGTATTACTGAGAATTCACTGGGAATTTACTGAGTAATTTACTAGCAATTTACTGAGTAATTTACGGGAAATTTACTGAGAATTTACTGAATAATTTACTGAGAATTTACTGAGTAACATACTTGGAATTTAATGAGTAATTTACTGAGTAATTTCCTGAGAATTTGGTGAGTAATTTGCTGAGAATTTAATGGCAATTTACTGAGCATTTACTGAGTAATTTATTGAATTTTTACTGGAAATTTACTAAGTAATTTATTGAGAATTTACAAGTAATTTACTGATAATTTACTGGGAATTACTTAGTAATTTACTGAGAATTTACAGGAAATTTACAGAGTAATTTACTGAGAATTTTCACGAAATTTACTGAGAATTTACTAGGAATTTCCTGAGAATTTACTTAGTAATTTACTGAAATTTTACCGGTAATTTACTATGTAATTCACTGAGAATTTTCAGTGAATTTACAAAGTAATTTACTGAGAATTTACAGAGTATTTATTGAGTAATGTACATGGAATTTACTGAGTAATTTACAGGGAATTAACGGAGTAATTTATTGAAAATTTATTGGGAATTTTCTGAGTAATTTACTGAAAATTAACTTGGAATTTCCTGAGTAATTTACTTTGAATTTATGGGGAATTTACTGAGAATTTACTGGGAATTTACTGAGAATTTAATGAGTAATATACTGAGAATTTACTTAGAGTTTATTGGGAATTTACTGAGTAATTTAATGAGAATTTACTAAGTAATTGACTGATAATGTACGGGAATTTACTGAGTAATTTACTCGGAATTTACTGAGTAATTTACTGACAATTTACTAAGTAATTTACTGAGAATTTACTGATTAATTTACAGGGAAGTTACAGAGTAATTTACTAGGAATTTGCTCAGAATTTACTGAGTAATTTTTGAAGAATTTACTGAGTAATTTACTTTGAATTTATTCAGAATTTACTGATAATTTACTGAGTAATTTACTGAGAATTTACTGATAATTTACTAAGTAATTCACCGAGAATTTAAATAGAATTTACGAAGTAATTTACTCAGAATTTACTGGGAATTTACAAGGTTTTTATTGAGTAATGTACAGGGAATTTACTGAGTAATTTACAGGGAATTAACGGAGTAATTTACTGAGAATTTATTAGGAATTTCTTGAGTAATTTACTGAAAATTAACTGAGAATTTACTAAGTAATTTACTTTGAATTTATGAGGAATTTACAGAAAATTTACTAAGAATTTACTGAGAATTTAATGAGTAATTTACTTAGAATTTACTTAGAGTTTACTGGGAATTTATTAAGAATTTACTAAGTAATTTAATGAGAATTTAATGGGAATTTACTAAGTAATTAACTGATGATTTACGGGGAATTTACTGATAAATTTACTGGGAATTTTCTGAGAAATTTACTGCGAAGTTACCGGTAATTTATTGAGAATTTACTGAGAATTTAATGAGTAATTTACTGAGAATTTATTGGGAATTTATTGAGGGAATTTACTGATATTTTACTGAGTAATTTACTGAGAATTTATTGGGAATTTACTGATATTTTACTGATATTTTACTGAGACAGGGCAGAGTTTTTGCATTGGTACTAGGAGACACTCAGAATGTTGAGACAGTAGTGTCAGGTATACTCCCAATCTGCTCTCAAGATGCATACATATTAATTGATTCGGGTTCTACACATTCATTTGTATCTGCTAAGTTTGCCGAGAAGTTAAATAGAGAACAAGAACCCCTTGACTATGTGTTATATGTGTCTACTCCATCTGGGAGAACTATGATTGTTGCATCCATTTATAGGGCGTGTGTTGTCGTGATTGAGGGTGTAGAATTGTTAGTTGATTTAATGCCGTTAAACATGGCTCACTTTGATGTCATATTGGGAATGGACTGGTTGGTAACGAACCATGCATCTATTAATTGTGTTTCGAAAAATGTCACACTGAAACCCCCAAACCAAGCCGAGGTTATTTTCTAGGGTAAAGGGGTAGTACCCCCACCTTACTTGATCTCCTCCGTGAAAGCCTATAAACTGATCCAAAAAGGGTGTCAGGGTTATTTGTGCAGTATACTAAGTGATTTGAATGGAAGTGTTAAGCTAGCCGACATATCGGTTGTTAAGGAATTCCCCGACGTCTTTCCAAATGAGTTGCCTGGCCACTTAGTCGATAGAGACATAGAGTTTACTGTGGACACCATGTTGGGAATGCAACCTATCTCCAAAACACCCTATAGGATGGTCCCAGCTGAACTTAGGGAACTGAAACTGCAATTACAAGAATTGTTGGATAAGGGATTCATTAGGCCGAGCACTTCACCATGGGGAGCACCCGTTCTATTTGTTAAGAAAAAGGATGGCACACTTCGCCTTTGCATCGATTACAGAGAACTTAATAAGGTAACCATTAAGAACAGGTACCCATTGCCTAGGATTGATGATTTGCTTGATCAACTACAAGGAGCACGAGTCTTTTCCAAGATTGACCTTAGGTCGGGCTACCATCAACTGAAAGTTAAAGCCGAGGATATTGAGAAGACTGCTTTTCGGACAAGGTATGGCCACTACGAATTCTTAGTAATGCCTTTCGGAGTGACCAATGCTCCTGCAGCATTCATGGACTTGATGAACAGAGTCTTTAAGCCATATCTGGACGAGTTCGTAGTTGTTTTTATTGACGACATATTGATCTATTCCAAGAGTACAATTGAGCACGAGAATCATCTGAGACTTGCCCTATAAATCTTGAGAGACAAGAAGTTGTACGCCAAGTTGAGCAAGTGCGAGTTTTGGCTTTTCAGCATTTCATTTTTAGGGCATGTGATTAATGAAGAGGGTATATCAGTTGATCCCAGTAAGATTGAAGCCATTGTGAATTGGCCGACGCCGACCAACGTGTCCGAGGTTCATAGTTTTCTAGGCTTGGCAGGTTATTACAGAAAGTTTGTGAAGGCATTCTCAAGGATTGCAGTACCATTGACACAACTAACTAAGAAGAGAATAGCATATAAATGGACCGATGATAGAGAATCAGCCTTCCAAGAGTTGAAAATGAGGTTAGTTACGTCACCAGTTCTTGTACTTCCATCAGGTAATGAGGAATTTCAGATTTTCAATGATGCTTCACATAAGGGTTTGGGTTGTGTGTTAATGCAAGGGGGCAAAGTCATAGCGTATGCATCTCGTCAGTTGAAACTTCATGAAAAGAACTATCCAACCCATGATCTGGAGCTAGCAGCCGTGGTGTTTGCTTTGAAGATTTGGCGTCACTACTTATATGGAGCCTCTTACCAAGTTTTTACAGATCACAAGAGTTTGAAGTACTTGTTCACTCAAAAGGAACTAAATTTGAGGCAGAGAAGATGGCTTGAATTGTTGAAGGACTACAACATGCAGATCTGGTATCACCCAGGTAAAGCAAACTCGGTAGCCGATGCATTGAGTAGGAAGTCAGTGGGAAGTTTGGCATGCCTAGCCATGATTTCAGTGGAGCCGACTATAATTGGGGAAGTAAAAGCAAGACAAATGGAGGATGAATTCCTGAAGAAGGTAGCCGACGAGATTACCACCAAATCGAAGTCAGGTTACATCCTTGAGAATGGAGTGCTTAAGTTTGAAGAAAGATTGTGCGTGGCCGACGTCCCAGAGTTGAAAGGAAAGATTTTGCAGGACTCTCATGGATCCAGATTTGCAGTTCATCCAGGGAACACCAAGATGTATCAAGATGTAAAACAGACTTTTTGGTGGCCGAATATAAAAAGAGAGATAGCCGAGTTCGTGTCCCAGTGTTTGTATTGTCAACAAGTGAAAGCAGAACATCAGAGGCTAGCAGGACTTCTCCAACCTTTGCCGATTCCTGAGTGGAAATGGAAACACATCTCCATGGACTTTGTGATTGGTTTGTCGAAGACACAGAAAGGAATGGATTCGATCTGGGTTATAATCGACAGATTAACTAAGTCAGCACACTTCTTGCCTGTTAAGACTTCGTTTAATGCTAATCGACTTGCTGCGTTGTATATGAATGAGATTGTTAGACTTTATGGTGTGCCGAGGTCCATTGTGTCAGACCAAGATCCAAAGTTTGTTTCTAGATTTTGGCAGAGTTTACAAAGGGCTTTGGGGACCGAGTTAAGGTTTAGTACGGCTTTTCATCCCCAGACCGATGGCCAAACAGAGAGAGCAATTCAAACACTTGAAGACATGCTTAGACTATGTATATTAGACTTCAAGGGAAGCTGGGAAGTGCATTTGCCATTAGTAGAATTCGCTTACAACAACAGTTATCAAGCTAGCATTGGCATGGCGCCGTATGAAGCCTTGTATGGAAGAAAGTGCAGATCGCCGATATGTTGGACCGAGGTAGGAGATAAAGCTTTGATCGGCCCCGATCTAGTTCAAAGGACAACCGAAAAGATCAAGCTTATCCAACAGAGAATCAGGACCGCTCAGAGTCGACAAAAGAGTTACGCTGACCAGAGAAGAAAGGAGTTAGAGTTTGAAGTTGGGGATCATGTATTCTTGAAGATCTCGCCAATGAAAGGATTTTCAAGATTTGGGAAGAAGGGTAAATTGGCACCCCGTTACATTGGGCCGTTTGAAATTCTTGAGAAAGTTAACCCGGTTGCCTACAGACTTGCTTTGCCGCTGAGATTAAGTCAAGTCCATAATGTGTTCCATATCTCGATGTTGAGGAAGTATGTTCGGGATCCACTGCACATGATAGATCATTTTGGGATTGTGGTTGATGAAGATTTAAGCTATGAAGAAAAGCCGATGCGTATTATCGATAGACAAGTGAGGCAATTGAGAAACAAGGCAATACCGATGGTGAAAATTGAATGGAAAGAGCATTACGACAGGGACACTACATGGGAAATGGAAGAAGAAAGGAAAGTCCGATATCCGGGATTATTTGTAGAGCAAGGTAAATTAAGTTTGGGGACCAAACTTCTTTAAGGAGGGTAGGATGTAACAACCCTCGCTCTACCCTAGTCATGCTTGCATATATTACATGATCTTGTCTTGATATGTTGCATCCTTGTAAACCTTGATTTGTTTGCTTAAGTGTTTCTCGCATGTTTTGTACCTTGCTTGGTGTGAGTTTAGTCGAGGTCATCTTCAGTCTAGAATTATCTTGGAACCACTTTGTTTGACCTCCACCTTCGCCTTGACATATTGGCCGAGATGTCATTATCTAGGCCGAGGTGTTCATCACCAAGGCCGAGATGTGTATTATCTAGGCCGAGATGTTACCTTTGCACCTAAGTGATCTTGTCCTGGAGTGGTATAACCTAGACCAAGGTATGGCACATCTAGGCCAAGGTGTGGCACAGCTTAGTCAAGTGTCGTCCTTCCCAGCCGAGATCATTGTTCCCCTACTTGCCGATGCCTTGTTCTTAGCCGAGATCATTACCCGCCGGAGTGCTTATGCCATCTTGCTTGTTGAACACACTTTGTCATAGTTTTGTCTTTTCACTCAGCCACCTTTTTGAGGAGAACCAACCTGGTAGTGCCACGTGTCCCAGCTGAGTGTTAAGTCAGCCAACCGACCTAGAAATGCATCATTTGCTATATGTCTTTGTTTGTGAGGAGAGAGAAGCTCTAGAAGAAGAAGAAGAAGTTCTAGAGTGAACAATCTTGAAAGTCCGTACGTGCTAGGGGACTATAAGCATTTGTAGCACAATCTTGAAAGTCCGTACGTGCTAGGGGACTATAAGCATTTGTAGCACAATCTTGAAAGTCCGTACGTGCTAGGGGACTATAAGCATTTGTAGCACAATCTTGAAAGTCCGTACGTGCTAGGGGACTATAAGCATTTGTAGCACAATCTTGAAAGTCCGTACGTGCTAGGGGACTATAAGCATTTGTAGCACAATCTTGAAAGTCCGTACGTGCTAGGGGACTATAAGCATTTGTAGCACAATCTTGAAAGTCCGTACGTGCTAGGGGACTATAAGCATTTGTAGCACAATCTTGAAAGTCCGTACGTGCTAGGGGACTATAAGCATTTGTAGCACAATCTTGAAAGTCCGTACGTGCTAGGGGACTATAAGCATTTGTAGCACAATCTTGAAAGTCCGTACGTGCTAGGGGACTATAAGCATTTGTAGCACAATCTTGAAAGTCCGTACGTGCTAGGGGACTATAAGCATTTGTAGCACAATCTTGAAAGTCCGTACGTGCTAGGGGACTATAAGCATTTGTAGCACAATCTTGAAAGTCCGTACGTGCTAGGGGACTATAAGCATTTGTAGCACAATCTTGAAAGTCCGTACGTGCTAGGGGACTATAAGCATTTGTAGCACAATCTTGAAAGTCCGTACGTGCTAGGGGACTATAAGCATTTGTAGCACAATCTTGAAAGTCCGTACGTGCTAGGGGACTATAAGCATTTGTAGCACAATCTTGAAAGTCCGTACGTGCTAGGGGACTATAAGCATTTGTAGCACAATCTTGAAAGTCCGTACGTGCTAGGGGACTATAAGCATTTGTAGCACAATCTTGAAAGTCCGTACGTGCTAGGGGACTATAAGCATTTGTAGCACAATCTTGAAAGTCCGTACGTGCTAGGGGACTATAAGCATTTGTAGCACAATCTTGAAAGTCCGTACGTGCTAGGGGACTATAAGCATTTGTAGCACAATCTTGAAAGTCCGTACGTGCTAGGGGACTATAAGCATTTGTAGCACAATCTTGAAAGTCCGTACGTGCTAGGGGACTATAAGCATTTGTAGCACAATCTTGAAAGTCCGTACGTGCTAGGGGACTATAAGCATTTGTAGCACAATCTTGAAAGTCCGTACGTGCTAGGGGACTATAAGCATTTGTAGCACAACCTTTGTTAATGTCATCCCTCGGAACTTGAAAGCCTTGAAAGACTTTAATTGTTGAGACTTGAAAGATTTGTTAGATAAACTTGATTTGCCCTTGGATTTTGTACAAGATGTGATGTGCCTTGATTTGATAAAGATTTCTGAAATCATTCATGTAATCCCCTTTATTATTTATACCATTCACTGAGTATCCAAGCTCACCCCTCTCTATATATATGTAGGTGACGAGCAGGACGGCGGTGACGCCTAGATGTACTTGCCACTTGTTTTGGATTTTGCACTTTTGCAGCATCTTGAAGATTATGCTTCTTAGTTGTATTTCATTGTATTTTGTATTTGACGGCTGAGAAGCCTTTTGGTCAATATGTATTTTTGTACTTCATTTTGTTGTATTAAAGCTATGTAAAGATGTATGCCATTTCATTTAACTTATGCACTGCTCTTATGGACTAATTAGATTTGTGTATATTGCTTCCGCACATGTTAGCCCCATATGTAATACTCTAATTGTGTGTGAATTTTGAAAGTTGGCCTTCAGTAATCTCGGATTACTGGCCATCACGGCACCATTCTACTAGGGACAGAGTGGGGTCGTGACAGTAATTTACTGGGAATTTACTGTTAATTTACTGAGTAATTTAATGAAAATTTACTTAGTAATTTACTGAGTAATTTACTGGGAATTTACTGAATAATTTACTTGGAGTTTATAGCGAATTTATTGAGTAATTTACTTTGAATTTATTGGGAATTTACTGAGTAATTTAATGGGAATTTACCCAGAATTTAATGGGAATTTACTACGTAATTTATTGAGAATTTAATGGGATTTTACTGATTAATTTATTAGGAATTTACTAAAAGTTTATTGAGAATTTTTTTTTTAAATTTACTGAGAAGTTACTTGCAATTTACTGAGTAATTTATAGAGAATTTACTGGTAATTTACTTAGTAATTTACTTGGAATTTACTGAGAATTTGTTGGGAATTTACTGATAATTTCCTAAGAATTTACTAAGTTATTTTCTGAGAATTTACCGGGAATTTACTGAGTAATTTACTGAAAAATTACAGAGAATTTACTATGAATTGACTGGGAATTTACTGAGTAATTTTTTGGGAATTTACTGGGAATTTAATGATAATTTACTATGTAATTTACTAGGCCTTTGATGAGTATTTTACTGAGAATTTACTGGAATTTACGAAGAATTTACTGAGTAGTTTATTGAGAATTTACAGGGAATTTTCTGACTAATTTACTTTGAATTTACTGAGAAATTTCTTAAAATTTATAGAGTAATTTACTGGGAATTTACTTAGTAATTTACTGAGAATTTACTAAGTAATTTACTGAGAATTTGCTGGGAATTTACTGAGTAATTTATAGAGAATTTACTGGGAATTTAATGAGTAATTTACTAAGAATTTACTGAGAATTTACAGGAAATTTACCAAGTAATTTACAGAGAATTTACTGTGTAATTTATTTAGAATTTAATGGTAATTTACTGAGAATTTCTTAGAATTTACTGAGAAATGATTGTAAATTTACTGAGTAATTTACTGGGAATTTACTGTGTAATTTACTAAGAATTTATTGGAAATTTACTGAGGAGTTTACTGAGAATTTATTGGGAATTTACTGAGTAATTTACTGAGAATTTAATGAGATTTTTCTTATTAATTTACTGAGAATTTTCAGGGAATTTACTCAGTAATTTACAGAGAATTTATAGGGAATTTATCGAGTAATTTACTGAGAATTTGCTGAGTAATTTACTGAGAAATTACTGTGAATTTACTGAGTAATTTCCTAAAAATTTACTAAGTAATTTCCTTTGAATTTACTGGGAATATACTGAGAATTTACTAAGTAATTTAAGGAGAATTTACTAGGAATTTACTAAGAATTTAATGAGAATTTACTGGGGAATTTTCTGAGAATTTACTGAGTAATTCACTTATAATTTACTGAGTAATTTACTGAGAATTTACTGGGAATTTATTGAGAATTTGCTAAGTAATTTACAGAGAATTTATAGGAAATTTACTGAGTAATTTATTTTGAATTTATTGAGAATTTACTGTGAATTTACAGAATGATTTACAGGGAATTTACTGAATAATTTACTGAGAATTTAGTGAGAATTACTGTGTAATTTAATGAGAATTTACTGTGTTATTTACTAAGAATTTACTAGTAATTTACTCATAATTTATAGGAAATTTACTCAGTAATTTACTTAGAACTTAATGAGAATTTACTAGGAATTCCCTGAGTAATTTACTAGGAATTTACAGAGTAATTTACTGAGAATTTAAAAGAAATTTACTGAGAATTTATTGAGTAACTTACTGACAATTTACTGAGAATTTATAGGGAATTTACTGAGTAATTTATTGGGAATTTACAGGGATTTTGCTGAGAATTTACTGTGTAATTTACTTAGTAATTTACTGAGAATTTATTGAGAATTTAAAAGGAATTTATTGAGTAATTTGCTTAGAATTTATAGGGAATTTACTAGGAATTCAATGAGTAATTTTTTGAGAATTTACTGTGTAATTTACTAGGAATTTACTGAGTAATTTACTGAGAATTTAACGAGTAATTTACAGAGAATTAACTGGGAATTTACTTAGTAATTTACTAAGAATTTGCTGGGAATTTACTAAGTAATTTACGTAGAATTTATAAGGAATTTACTGCGTAATTTACTGTGAATTTTCTGAGTAATTTACTGAGAATTTACAGGAAATTTACTAATAATTTACAGAGTAATCTATTGGGAATTTACTGAGAATTTAATGTAATTTACTGAGAATTTACAAGGAATTTATTGGGTAATTTACTGGGAATTTGCTGAGAATTTACTGGGAATTTAATGAGTAATTTGCTGTGAATTTACTGAGTAATTTGTTTATAAGTACTGGGAATTTATTGAGTAATTTTTTGGGAATTTGCAGGGACTTTGCTGAGCAATTTACTGATAATTTACTAGGAATTTACTGATAATTTACTTGAAATTTGCTGAGAATTTACTTAGAATTTACTAATTAATTTACAGAGAATTTAATGGAATTTACTGTGAATTTTCTAAGTAATTTATTAAGAATTTACTTTGTAATTTTCTGAGACTTTACTCGGAATTTACTGAGTAATTTATAGAGAATTTACTAGGAATTTACTTGGAATTTTCTGAAAATTTACTAAGTAATTTTTTGAGACTTTACTCGGAATTTACTGAGAATTTACTGGTAATTTACTGAGAATTTTCTCTGAGTTTACTGAGTAATTTGCTGAAAATTAACTGGGAATTTACTGAGAATTTACTGAGTAATTTACTGGCAATTTACAAAGTAATTTACTGAGAATTTACAGGGAATTTATTGATAATTTACTGGGAATTTATTAGAATTTACTGACAATTTACTAGCAATTTACTGAGTAGTTTACCGAGAATTTACTTGGAATTTACATAGTAATTTACTTGGAATTTTAAGGAAATTTACTAAGTAATTTACTGAGAATTTACTGGGAATTTACTGAGTAATTTACAAAGAATTTGCTAGGAATTTACTGTGAATTTACTAAGACTTTACTGGGAATTTTTTGGAAATTTACTGAGAATTTAATGGGAATTTACTGAGTAATTTACTAACAATTTACTGACAATTATAAATAATTTATTAGAAATTTACTGAGTAATTTATCGATAATTTACTGGGAATTTACTGAGTAATTTACTAAACATTTACTCGGAATTTACAAGTAATTTACTGAGAATTTACTACGAATTTACATAGTAATTTTCAGAGAATTTACTTGAAATTTGCTGACTAATTTACTAAGAATTTAGTAAGTACTTTACCGAGAATTTATTGGAAATTTACAAAGTAATTTAGTAAGAATTTACTGAATAATTTATTGAGAATTTACTAGTAATTAACTTTGAATTTACAGGGAATTTTACTAGGAATTTGCTGGGAATTTAATGAGAATTTTCTGAGTAATTTCCTAAGAATTTACTCAAGGAATTTACTGAGTAATTTATTGAGAATTTACTTGAGTTTATTGAGAATTTACTGAATAATTTACTGAAAATTAACTAGGAATTTACTGAGTAATTTACACAGTATTTACTGGGAATTAACTAAGAATTTACAAGTAATTTACTGAGTAATTTACTTTGAATTTATTGGGAATTTACCGAAGTAATTTACTGGGAATTTACTGAGAATTTACTGAAAATTAACTTGCAATTTACTGAGTAATTTAGTCAGAATTTACAAAAAATGTACTGTGTAATTTACTTGGAATTTAATGAGTAATTTACTGCGAATTTACGGGGAATTTACTAAGCAATTTACTGAGAATTTACCGAGTAATTTATAGGGAATTTACAGAGTAATTTACAAAAAATTTACTGCGAATTTACTAAGTAATTTACTGAAAAAACACACGAAATTTTGAGCAATTTACTTTTAATTTATTTGGAATTTACTTAGAATTTATTGAGAATTTAATGAGTAATTTATTGAGTAATTTAATGAGAATTTACTGGAAATTTATTGAGTAATTTACTGAGAATTTAATGAGTAATTTACTGAAAATTTACTGGGAATTTACTGAGTAATTTAGTGAGAATTTACTAGGATTTTACTGACTAATTTACTGTGAATTTACTTAGTAATTTACTGAGAATTTAATGGGAATTTTCTGAGAAATTTACTGAGAAGTTATTAGCAATTTATTGAGTAATTTGCTGATAATTTACTAGGAATTTAATGAGTAATTTACTGAGAATTTATTGGGAATTTATGGAGTAATTTACTAAGAATTTATTGGAAATTTACAGAGTAATGTACTGAGAATTTATTGGGAATTTAATGATAATTTACATAGTAATTTACTGAATAATTTACTAAGAATTTTTTGGAAACTTACCGAGAATTTACTGGGAATGTACTCAGAATTTACTGGGAATTTACAAAGAATTTACTAAGTAATTTACTGGGAATTTACTGAGAATTTACTTGAAATTTACTGAGTAATTTGCAGTGAATTTATTGAAATTTCACTGATAATTTACATCGTAATTTACTGAATAATTTACTGAGAATTTTTTGAAAATTTATTGTGAATTACTTGGAATTTACTGAGAAATTTACGGAGAATTTACTGAGTAATTTGTTGAGAATTTACCGAAATTTTTCAGTGTAATTTACTGAGAATTTACTTAGTAATTTACTTTGAATTTATTGGGAATTTACTTAAAATTTACTGAGAATTTACTAAGTAATTTACTGAGAATTTATTGGGAATTTACTGAGTAATTTACGGAGTAATTTATTGTGAAATTTTTGAGAAATTTACTGAGAATTTATTGGCAATTTACTAAGTAATTTACTGGGAATTTTCTAAGTAATTTACTGAGAATTTATTGAGTAATTTTCTGAGAATTTATGGAAAATTTACTGGGACTTTACTGTGTTATTTACTGAGAATTTATTGGAAATTTACTAGAAATTTTTTGAGAATTTATTGGAAATTTACTGAGAATTTACTGGGAATTTACAGAGTAATTTACTGAGAATTTACTGAGCAATTTACTTTGAATTTATTGAGAATCTACTGAGAATTTATTGGAAATTTAGTGAGTAATTTACTGAGAATTTATTGGGATTTTACTAAGAATTTATTAGGAATTAACTGAGTAATTTACTGGTAATTTACTAGGAATTTACTGAGAATTTATCGAGAATTTACTGGGAATTTACTGAGTAATTTACTGATTACTTTACTAAGAATTTACTGAGTAATTTACCGAGTAATTTACAAGGAATTTACGGAGTAATTTACTATGAATTTACTGAGTAATTTACTGAAAATTATCTCGGAATTTTAAGGAATTTACTTTGAATTTTTTGGGAATTTACTTAGGATTTATTGAGAATTTAATGAGTAATTTACTAAGTAATTTAATGAAAATTTACCAGGAATTTACTGAGTAATTTACTGAGAATTTAAAGAGTAATTTACTCAAAATTTACTAACTAATTTACTGAGTGATTTAGTGAGAATTTATTATGAATTTACTGACTAATTTACTGGGAATTTACTGAGAATTTAATGGGAATTTTGTGAGAAATTTACTGAGAAGTTATTGGCAATTTATTGAGTAATTTGCTGAGAATTTACTGGGAATTTAATGAGTAATTTACTGAGAATTTATTGGAAATTTACGGAGTAATTTACTTAGAATTTACTGAAAATTTACTAAGTAATTTACTAAGAATTTGTTGGGAATTAACTGATAATTTACACAGTAATTTATTGAGATTTTTTTGAAAATTTACTGAGAATTTCTTAAGTAATTTACTAAGAATTTACTAAGTAATTTACTGGGAATTTACTGAGAAATTTACTGAGAATTTATTCGAAATTTACGAAATAATTTAAAGAGAATTTACTGGAAATTTACTGAGTAATTCACGGAGAATTTATTAGGAATTTACTGATAATTTACATAGTAATTTATTGAATGATTTATTGAGAATTTTTTAGAAATTTACTGAGTAACTTACTAAGAATTTACTGCGAATTTACTTATAATTTACTGAGTAATTTTTAGGGAATTTGATGAATAATTTACTGAGAATTTACTGGAGTTTACTGAGTAATTTTCGGAGAATTTACTTGGAATATTCGGAGTAGTTTGCTGAGATTTTAAAGGGAATTTTTAGATTAATTTACTTTAAATTTACTGAGTAATTTACGCAGAATTTACTGAGCAATTTACTGGGAATTTACTGTGTAATTTACAGAGAATTTAATGACTAATTTATTAGGAATTTACTAAGTAATTTACTTTGAATTTAGTGAGTAATTTACTGAGAATTTATTAGGATTTTACTAAGAATTTATTAGGAATTAACTGAGTAATTTACTGGTAATTTACTAGGAATTTACTGAGAAATTTGCTAAGAATTTACTGAAAATTAACTGGGAATTTACTGAGAATGTACTATGTAATTTATTAGGAATTTACTGAGTAATTTACTGATTACTTTACTAAGAATTTACTGAGTAATTTACAAGGAATTTACGGAGTAATTTACTGCGAATTTACTGAGTAATTTACTGAAAATTATCTCGGAATTTTGAGGAATTTACTTTGAATTTTTTGGGAATTTACTTAGGATTTATTGGGAATTTAATGAGTAGTTTACTAAGTAATTTAATGAGAATTTACCAGGAATTTATTGAGTATTTTACTAAGAATTTAATGAGTAATTTACTCAAACTTTACTAACTAATTTACTCAAAATTTACTAACTAATTTACTGAGTGATTTATTATGAATTTACTGACTAATTTACTGGGAATTTACTGAGAATTTAATGGAAATTTTGTGAGAAATTTACTGAGAAGTTATTGGCAATTTATTGAGTAATTTGCTGAGAATTTACTGAGAATTTATTGGGAATTTACGAAGTAATTTACTTAGAATTTACTGAAAATTTACTAAGTAATTTACTAAGAATTTGTTGGGAATTAACTGATAATTTACACAGTAATTTACTGAGAATTTACTGGGAATTTCCTGAGAAATTTACTGAGAATTTCGGAATTTACGAAATAATTTAAAGATAATTTACTGGAAATTTACTGAGTAATTTACTGAGAATTTATTAGGAATTTACTGATAATTTACATAGTAATTTACTGAATGATTTACTGAGAATTTTTTAGAAATTTACTAGGAATTTACTTATAATTTACTGAGTAATTTTTAGGGAATTTGATGAATAATTTACTGAGAATTTACTAGAGTTTACTGAGTAATTTTCGGAGAATTTACTTGGAATATTCGGAGTAGTTTGCTGAGATTTTAAAGGGAATTTTCAGATTAATTTACTTTGAATTTACTGAGTAATTTACGCAGAATTTACTGAGCAATTTACTGGGAATTTATTGTGTAATTTATAGAGAATTTAATGGCTAATTTATTAGGAATTTACTAAGTAATTTACTATGAATTTAGTGAGTAATTTACTGAGAATTTCATCAGACTTTACTGAGTAATTTATTAAGAATTTGCTGGCAATTTACTAAGTAATTTATTGAAAATTTACTAGGAATTTATTGAGTAATTTACTGAGAATTTACTAGAAATTTATTGAGCAATTTAATGAGAATTTATTGAGTAACTTACTAGGAAATTTTTGAATAATTTACTGTGAATTTAACGAGCATTTACTGGTAATTTACAAAGTATTTAATGGGAATTTACTAGGTAATATACTTAGAATTTACTGGGAATCCACTGAGTAATTTTTTGAGAATTTACAGGGAATTTATTGAGTAATTTAATGAGAATTTACTGGGAATTTGCTACGTAATTTACACAGAATTAAGAAAGAATTTACTGAGTAATACACTGAGAATTTACTAGGAATTTAAAGAGTAATTTATTGAGAATTTACAAGGAATTTACAAAGCAATTTACTGGAAATTTACTGAGTAATTTACTGAAAATTCACGGCAAATTTACTGGCAATTTACTGAGTAATTTATTGAGAATTTACTAGCAATTTACTGAGTAATTTTTTGAAAATTTACTGAGAATTTACTGAGTAATTTACTGGGAATTTACTGAGTAATTTACTGAGAATTTAAAAAGTAATTTATTGGAAATTTACTGAGTAATTTACTGGGAATTTATTCAGTAATTTACTGGGAATTTACAGGGAATTTACTAGAAATTTATTCATTAATTTACTGGGAATTTACTTAGTAATTTACTGGGAATTCTATGAGAATTTACTGGAAATTTACTAAGTAATTTAATGAAAATTTACGGGGAATTTACTGAGTAATTTATAGAGAATTTACTGACAATTTACTGAAAATTTACGGAGTAATTTACTAAGAATTTAGTGGGAATTTACTGAATAATTTACTGAGAATTTATTGAGTAATATACTGAGAATTTGCTGGGAATTTATTGAGAATTTAATGGGAATTTACTGAGTAATTTAATGAGAATTTACAGAGAATTTGCTGAGTAATTTAATGAGAATTTATTGGAAATTTACTGAGTAATTTACAGTGAATTAACAAGGAATTTACGGAGTAATTTACTGAGAATTAACTAGGAATTTACGGAGTAATTTACTGAGAATTAATTAGGAATTTACTGAGTAATTTACTGAGAATTAAATAGTAATTTACTGAGAATTTAAAGGGAATTTACTAAGTAATTTTCTGAGAATCTGGGAATTTACTGAGTAATTTACTGAAAATTTACAGAGAATTTAATTGGAATTTACTGAGTAATTTTCCTAGAATTTACTGGGAATGTACTGATAATTTACTGAGTTATTTACTGGTAATTTAATGAGTAATTTACAGAGAATTTAATAAGTAATTTACTCTGAATTTAGTGAGTAATTTATTGAGAATTTACTAGGGAATTTACTGAGAATTTCATGGGACTTTACTAAGTAATTTACTTAGAATTTACTGAGTAATTTATTGAGAATTTACTGGGAATTTACTGAGTAATTTATTGAGAATTTACTGGGAATTTACTGAGTAATTTACCGAGAATTTACTGAAAATTTACTAAGTAACTTACTTGGAAATCTCTGAGTAATTTACTGTGAATTTCACGAGTATTTACTGGTAATTTACAGAGTATTTAATGGGAATCCACTGAGTAATTTACTGAGTAATATGCTGAGAATTTACTGAGTAATTTACTGAAAATTTACTGGAACATTACTTAGAATTTACAGGGAATTTATTGAGTAATTTAATGAGAATTTATTGAGAATTTACTAAGTAATTTAAACAGAATTAACAAAGAATTTACTGAGTAATATACTGAAAATTTACTGGGAATTTACAGAGTAATTTTATGAGAATTAACAGGGAATTTACTAAATAATTTATTGAGAATTTACTAAGTAATTTACTGAAAATTCACGGGGAATTTACTAGCAATTTGCTGAGAAATTTATTGAGAATTTATTGGCAATTTACTGAGTAATTTATTGAGAATTTACTGATAATTTACTGAGAATTTACTGAGTAATTTTCTTGGAATTTACTAAGTAATTTACTGAGAATTTAATAAGTAATTTATTGGGAATTTACTGAGTAATTGATTGGGAATTTACTGATTAATTTACTGGGAATTTACTGAGAATTTATTGAGTAATTTAATGAGTAATTTACTGGGAATTTAATGAGTAATTTACTATGAATTTGTTGGGAACTTACTAAGTAATTTACTTGGAATTTAGTGAGAATTTACTAAAAATTTATTGAGTAATTTAATGAAAATTTACGAAGTAATTTACTGAGAATTTAGTTGGAATTTACTGAGTAATTTACTGAGAATTTATTGAGTAATTTACTGAGAATTTACTGGGAATTTACTGAGTAATATACTTAGAATTTACTGAGAATTTAATGGGAATTTACTAAGTAATTTATTGGGAATTTGCTGAATAATTTAATTAGAATTTACAGAGAATTTTCGGAGTAATTTATTGAGAATTTATTGAGAATTTACTGCGTAATTTATAGAGAATTAACAAGGAATTTACTGAGTAAATTACTGAGAATTAACTAGGAATTTACTGAGTAATTTACGGAGAATTTAAATGGAATTTACTAAGTAATTTACTGAGAATTTACTAGGAATTTACTGAGTAATTTATCTAAAATTTACAGCAAATTTACAGAAAATTTACCGCGAATTTACTGAGGAATTTTTTGAGAATTTCTTGTAATGTACTGATAATTTACTGAGTAATTTACAGAGGATTTAATAAGTAATTTACTAAAAATTTACTAAGTAATTTACTCTTAATTTACTGAGTAGTTTATTGAGAATTTACTAGGGAACTTACTGAGTAATTTACTTAGAATTTCGTGGGACTTTGCTAAGTAATTTACTGAGAATTTATAGGCAATTTGCTGAGTAATTTATTGAGAATTTACTGGGAATTTACTGAGTAATTTAATGAGAATTTACTGAGTAACTTACAAGGAAATTTCTGAGTAATTTACTATGAATTTAACGAGTATTTACTGGTAATTTACAAAGTATTTAATGGGAATCTACTGAGTAATTTATTGGGAATTTACTAAGTAATATACTGTGAATTTGCTGAGAATTTACTGAGCAATTTGCTTACAATTTACAGGGAATTTACTGAGTAATTTAATGAGCATTTACTGGGAATTTATTAAGTAATTTGCACAGAATTAACAAAGAATTTGCAGAGTAATATACTTAGAATTTACTGGAAATTTAAAGAGTAATTAACTGAGAATTTACAGGGAATTTATAGAGTAATTTACTGAAAATTCACTGGGAATTTACTGGCAATTTATTGAGTAATTTATTGTTAATTTACTGGCAATTTACTGAGTAATTTACCGAGAATTTACTGTGAATTTACTGATAATTTACAGAGTCATTTACCGAGCAATTTACAGGGAATTTACTGAGTAATTTACTGAGAATTTAATAAGTAATTTATTGGGAATTTGCGAATATTTTACTTGGAATTTACTGATTAGATAGCTGAGAATTTATTGGGAATTTACTAACTAATTTACTGGGAATTTAATAAGTAATTTACTGGAAATTTACTTAGTAATTTACTAGGAATTTAGTGAGAATTTAATTAAAATTTACTAAGTAATTTAATAAAAATTCACGGGGAATTTATTGATTAATTTACAGAAAATTTGCTGGCAATTTACATAGAATTTACTAGGAATTTAGTGAGAATTTACTTGAAATTTACGGAGTAATTTACTGGGAATTTACTCAGTAATTTGTTGAGAATTTATTGAGTAATCTACAGAGAATTTATTGGGAATTTACTGAGTAATATACTGTGAATTTACTTGGAATTTACTGAAAATTAAATTGGCATTTACTGAGTAATTTAACAAGAATTTATAGGGAATTTGCTGAGTAATTTAATGGGAATTTATTGAGAATTTACTGCGTAATTTACAGAGAATTAACAAGGAATTTACTAAGTAATTTACTGAGAATTCACTAGGAATGTACTGAGTAATTTACTAAGAATTAATTAGTAATTTACTGAGAATTTACGGGGAATTTACTGAGTAATTTATTGAAAATTTATAGAGAATTTAATAAGAATTTACTAAGTAATTTTCTGAGAATTTACTTGGAATGTACTGATAATTTACTGAGTAATTTACATAGAATTTAATGAGTAATTTACTGGGAATTTACTAAGTACTTTACTCTGAATTTACTGAGTAATTTAATGAGAATTTACTAGGGAATTTACTGAGATTTTCATGGGACTTTACCGAGTAATTTACTGAGAATTTACAAGCAATTTACTGAGTATTTTATTGAGAATTTACTGAATAATTTACAAAGAATTTACTACAAATTTACTGATTAATTTAATGAGAATTTACTAGAAATTTACTGAGTAACTTACTAGGAAATTTCTGAATAATTTAATGTGAATTTATCGAGTATTTACTGGTAATTCACAGAGTATTTAACGGGAATTTACTGAGTAATTTACTGGGAATTTACTAAGTAATATACTGAGAATTTACTGAGTAATTTACTGAGAATTTACAAGGAATTTACTGAGTAATTTAATGAGAATTTACTAGGAATTTACTGAGTAATTTACACAGAATTAACAAAGAATTTACTGAGTAATATACTGAGAATTTACTAGGAATTTATAGTGTAATTTACTGAGAATTTACAGGGAATTTACTAAGTAATTTATTTGGAATTTACAGAGTAATTTACTAAAAATTAACGGGGAATTTACTGGCAATTTACTGAGTAATTTATTAAGAATTTACTAGCAATTTACCGAGAATTTACTAGGAATTTACTGATAATTTATTGAGTAATTTACTTGGAATATTTTTACTAATTTAGTTGGAATTTACTGAGTAATTTACTAAGAATTTTATAAGTAATTTATTGGGAATTTACTAAGTAATTTATTGGGAATTTACAGGGAATTTACTGGGAATTAACTGCTTAATTTACTGAGAATTTACTAAGTAAATTACTGGGAATTTACTTAGCAATTTACTCAGAATTTAGTGAGAATTTACTGAAAATTTACTAAGTAATTTAATGAAAATTTATTGGGAATTTACTAAGTAATTTGCAGAGAATTTTCTGAAATTTACTAAGAATTTACTGGAAATTTACGGAGTAATTTATTGAGAATTTAGTGGGAATTTACTGAGTAATTTACTTAGAATTTACTGGAAATTTACTGAGAATTTATTGAGAATTTACTCAGTAAATTACTGGGAATTTACTGACTAATTTATTGGGAATTTAATGAGTAATTTACTGTGAATTTACTGGGAATTTACTTAGTAATTTACTAGGAATTTAGTGAGAATTTACTGAAATTTTTTTGAGTAATTTAATAAAAATTTACGGGGAATTTACTGATTAATTTACAGAGAATTTGTTGGCAATTTACATAGAATTTACTGGGAAATTAGTGAGAATTTACTGGAAATTTACAAAGTAATTTACTGAGAATTTACTGGGAATTTACTCAATAATTTGCTGTGAATTTATTGAGTAATTTACTGAGAATTTATAGGAAATTTATTGAGTAATATATTGTGAATTTACTTGGAATTTACTAAGAATTAAATTGGAAATTTGTCACGACCCCATTCCCCCCTAGAAGAATGGTGTCGTGATGGCCAGTAATCAGAGATTACCAAAGGCCAACTTACAAAGATTCACACACAATCAGAGTATACATATGGGGCTTACATGTGTGGAAGCAATATATTTGAATATAATTAGTCCATAAGAGCTGTGCATAAATTAAATGAAATGACATACATCTTAAAATGGTCAATAACTTGAATACAAATAAAAATAAAGTACATATTACATCTGGATCAAAAGGCTTCTCAAGCCGACATATACAAAAGAGGTGAAATACAAAGCCAAGAAGTATAATCTTCAAGATGCTAGCAAACGTATGAATCCAAACATCATGCAAAACACATCTAGGCGTCACCGCCTTCTTGCTCGTCACCTACATATATATAAGGAAATGGTGAGTTTGGATACTTAGTGAATGATATTAGAAATAAAGGTTTGCATAACTGCTAATCAAGATCTTTATCAAACAATACATAGTATATATGGTACAAAATCAAAGGATGAACCAAGTTCATCTGTCAAATCTTTCAAAGCTTCAAGAGATGCTTACTAGCATCAATATAATACAAGGGATGACATTCCGGACAAACAAACCCATGCGGAAAATCGTCAGTGGCAAAGCAAGGGTGCAGTCGCATTATAGTCCCCTGGCACTAGGGACTTTCAAAACAAGGGTGCAGTTGTATTATAGTCCCCTGACACTAAGGACTTTCAAAACAAGGGTGCAATTGCATTATAGTCTCCTGACACTAAGGACTTTCAAAACAAGGATGCAGTTGCATTATAGTCCCCTGGCACTAAGAACTTTCAAAACAAGGGTGCAGTTGCATTATAGTCCCCTGGTACTAAGAACTTTCCCAAAATGTCATCAAAGCAAATATAATACTAGATACAAAACTAGGGACAATCATTCATGCTTGATCAAATACTTTTCCAAAACGAAATAAAGCTTTATCAAAACTTTATAACATAACTTTATTAGAAATACCACTTACATAGTTCTTCAGGTGAGGGGATTACAAGTAAGGATCCAAGGCCTACAAGCACATAATAAATTCCATTGAATGCATTTCAAGAAAACAAGAAGAGATGCTCAAAGATGGATATGAAATGCACCCCTAGAACAAGCTTTACATGACAGGAAAGGATCTCGGCATTTATTTCAAAACTAAGTCAAGCCAAAGCAAAACATGCTGGGGTTTAAAACACTGTCCTATCTTCTCGAGAAAACATGCTGGGTACCAACCAGGTCTTGGCCGAGGTCCCACACCCCTTGGCCGAGGTATGGTCCCAACGACCACATTCGAGGAAATGAAGTCGGGAAAACCTGGGTTTCCCTTTGAAGAACATGAAGGACAAGAACATGAAGAACATGAATGCTAAAATCATAACTTCTTTATTCAAAATCTGAGATTTCATGAGATGAGTTCGAAAACATGGACCTGGGCACCCATACTTGAAGATCTTATGAAAACAAACACAGAAACATGGATCTTGATACAAACTTTCGGATCAAAACATGGTTTTCTTTCAAGAATGCAAGAACATCATTTTCTCTTTCTAAAACCGAATTTCAAAGCAATGCATGGCTCATGAATCATGCTAGATCATACAATGTAGTTAGATGAACATAAAGAACAACAAGAGCAAAACAAGAATCTAACCTCAAAACAAGAATCCAATGGTTTAAACTCTAAGAATCAAGCTTGGAAATCTATTCTCACTCTAAGAACCCTTCTCCCTCTTCCCTAGAGCTTCTGTAGAGACCCTAATTTTTGGTAGTTACACTTGAAACCCTAAGCCTTAGGTTAATTGCATTTTAGTTCCAAATTTCATAACATTTTACAAAATGGTCCAATAAAGAATAATTTTTCTATATTTTATTTTGTATTATAATTAAATCCTAGAACACCAATTTATAATTGGAAATATCCTAAAACTTGGTTTTTATTTATTTACCTCCTAGTTTATAAATTAATTCATACATTTTATTTTTATTTCTATTTTTGTTTTTGTTGTTCTTTCATTTATTATTTATTTGAATATTTATTATTTATTTGAATATGTACATAGGTGTGATAAATAATATTTTGGTAGAAAATTGGTTGAAAAACAAAATAAAAAAATATCTAGATATTTAGGCCTTCCTTAGTCATTAAGTTAGGACCCAAGCTTATTTCCTATAAATTGAGAGCCTTGTCTCAATTCCACACATACACACATATCAACAGCCAAGGAGAGGGTGAGAGAAGGAGAGTGTGATTAGGGAGAAGTAGAGAAGAAGAAAAAAAGAAAAGGAAGAAAAAGGGTGCCTTCTTGAGTTAAGGTAAGTAACTCTTCTTCCCCTTGTCTTCTCCACTTCTTTCACCATCCCATCCTATTGTTAGATGCCCTCTTGTGTTGAATATTAATGGGAAATAGGGTTTTTTATGTATATAAGAGTGTGGGTTTGATTTAGTGACTTTGCCTTACAAATTTGTCAAATTAGGCACTGCTGTAACTTCTCTAATTTAAAAGAAATATCAAATTTATTTATTTCTTCAATCTGAATTTAATGTACGCTATTTGGTGTGTTTAGAGCTTGTGGTAATTTTATTAGCCCCTAATTGTGTGTTTTTAGGGCTTGGATACTTTGTTTAAAAATCTGGTCCTGAGTCTCTAAAAAATAGTCCACTTCTTGCAATTTTATAAAATTCTATAAAAATCATCTCAGGTTGGTTCTTTTATAAAAATTTATGATTTGGAGCCCTCTTTTCAATGGAATTTATTTGGGTGAAAATCATTGGGTAGATTGAGAGGAAAACTAGTTTTCTCAACGGGTGACAAATCTGGACAGGTTTTCGAATATAGCTTGTAGATGAATTTCTGTAGGTGCTATGCACATTCTGTGAATTGGAATTGAAACTAGACATGTTAATTATTATTTCTGTGTAATTTCAGCCCCCAATTTAACCTAGAAGTATTTTTCCCAAAGCACTCTTGTTAGCCCTACAGAATCGAACTGTGCTGGAAATGGTGTTTTGTTGTGTTGTTTGTCTCTAAGTATTTTAAAGCATAACTAATGTTATTTGCTTGCCTTGCCATATCTATGTATGATTATCATGGGCTATATTTCATTTCTTATGTTGTCTTTTGCTCTTTTATATTACCGAATTACCAAATGTGACTAACTTGCTTGGCAATAGATCTAATAAATGGGAAATGGAAAGGGGTTGGTAATGGGTAACGTTCACTCCTGTGCTTCAGAATGATTTATGTAATATACATGTGAATGGGATTAAAACCAAATGAGTTAAGTCTTGCGCAAGTGGTCCAAGCAAGCCCCTAGGTTGACATGGAAGTATTCAAACTCTATGCGGTGGTTTCAGGGTGTAAGCGAACCCTTTGGTATGGTATGTGCAGGGTGTAAGTGAGCCCTAGACACGATTTGGTATGGTATGTGCAGGGTGTAAGCGAGACCTAGGCACGATTTGGGTGTAAGCGAGCCCACTTGTTTGGCCGTCCCTTTTGAGGTCCATCAATGTCATTGACCGGTAAATAACCGGGAGGTGGGCATAGATGGTAAGGTCTGCAAAGCAACAAAAGGGGGAGTTCTGAATAGTCCGGTGTTCAATCCTTGTAGTTGGGTAGAAGGATCTCTTTGGGGGATTCTAGTCGTCTGGTCTAACTACTAATTCATAGAACCTTGTTGTAATATTGTAAGTTATGTTACCCAATTTGTTCTGTGTATGGTTGATTGGTTGATAGAAGATATGGGGGTGTGTGTGTTTTTACTGGGCATTCCAAGCTCATGGCGTGTCATGCCAGGTGATGAAGCAGTTTACAATGGTGAAGGTTATTTTGAAGGCAAATAAGATGAAGTGTTGGAGCTGTGGTTCATTTGAAGACTTAGACTAGTTGTTTTTTTTTTTTTTTTTCCTTTTGACTTTTGGTTTGGCAATGTTTTGGTAATCCTGTAATGGAACATAAACGAATTACCTGTGATATTAACTTTGGTTATATATGTATATTAAGATGTTTTGGTTATCTATCCTACTTGTGTTGTATTATTGTACATATTTAACGGCTCGAAAGTTGGGGCGTTACAGCTTCTCTCTCTCCCATGCAAAATATGACACACAATGATATGTTTTCTCCCACTGCCAGCTGACTTAGCCCTCTGCTAGGGCACGCGGCACTACCGGATTGGGTTTTCTCGAAAATGTGACTGAATGACAAGACAAGAGCATGACAAAGGGTGTTCAACAAGTAAGGTGACATGAGCACTCCGCAGATAAGGACCTCGGACTAGGACAAGGCTTTGGCAAGTAAGGTCTCAATGATCTCGGCTAGGAAGGTTAACACCTCGGCCTAGGTGTGCCACACCTCGGCCTAGGTCATACCAGTCCAGGAACAAGATCACCAGGTGCAGGGATTAAAGATCTAAAATACCTAAAGGATAACATCTCGGCTTAGATTATACATATCTCGGCCTCGGTGATGCACACTTCGGCCTAGATGATGACATCTCGGCCAATATGCCAGGGTGAAAGTAGAGGTCAGCCAAAGTGGTTCCAAGATGATCCTAGGTGTAAAAGGTTCAAAGGCGTGACCTAGGCTTGAAATGACCTCGGCTACACACACCAAGCAAGGGACAAGACGTACAAACAATACTCAAGCCAAAACACATAGGTACAAAACAAAACGGAAACCATACTTTAGGCAAAACAAGTCAAAACCACAAGTGCAAGCTTAACAAAACAAAACATGCAAATGCACATGAACATGACTAAGATGAGGATGAGGGTCACTACAAAATTACTGAGTAATTTAATGAGAATTTATAGGGAATTTGTTGAGTAATTTAATGGGAATTTATTGAGAATTTACAGAGAATTAACAAGGAATTTACTAAGTAATTTACTGAGAATTCACTAAGAATGTATTGAGTAATTTACTGAGAATTAATTAGTAATTTACTGAGAATTTGAAGGGAATTTACTAAGTAATTTACTGAGAATTCACTAAGAATGTATTGAGTAATTTACTGAGAATTAATTAGTAATTTACTGAGAATTTGAAGGGAATTTACTAAGTAATTTACTGAGAATTCACTAAGAATGTATTGAGTAATTTACTGAGAATTAATTAGTAATTTACTGAGAATTTGAAGGGAATTTACTAAGTAATTTACTGAGAATTCACTAAGAATGTATTGAGTAATTTACTGAGAATTAATTAGTAATTTACTGAGAATTTGAAGGGAATTTACTAAGTAATTTACTGAGAATTCACTAAGAATGTATTGAGTAATTTACTGAGAATTAATTAGTAATTTACTGAGAATTTGAAGGGAATTTACTAAGTAATTTACTGAGAATTCACTAAGAATGTATTGAGTAATTTACTGAGAATTAATTAGTAATTTACTGAGAATTTGAAGGGAATTTACTAAGTAATTTACTGAGAATTCACTAAGAATGTATTGAGTAATTTACTGAGAATTAATTAGTAATTTACTGAGAATTTGAAGGGAATTTACTAAGTAATTTACTGAGAATTCACTAAGAATGTATTGAGTAATTTACTGAGAATTAATTAGTAATTTACTGAGAATTTGAAGGGAATTTACTAAGTAATTTACTGAGAATTCACTAAGAATGTATTGAGTAATTTACTGAGAATTAATTAGTAATTTACTGAGAATTTGAAGGGAATTTACTAAGTAATTTACTGAGAATTCACTAAGAATGTATTGAGTAATTTACTGAGAATTAATTAGTAATTTACTGAGAATTTGAAGGGAATTTACTAAGTAATTTACTGAGAATTTACTCAGAAATTTGCTGAGAAGTTTATTCAAATTTACTGAGTAATTTACTAGGAATTTACTGAGAATTTACTCAGAATTTGCTGGGAATTAACTTAGTAATTTAATGAGAATTTACTAATAATTTACTGAGTAATTTACTGGGAATTTACTATGCAAGTTACTGGAAATTTACTTGGAATTTACTGAGAATTTATCAAAAATTTACTGAGTAATTTACGAAGAATTTTTTAGGAATTTATTGAGTAACTTAGTGAGAATTTATAGGGAATTTAATAGGAATTTCATGAGAATTTACTAGAAATTTACTAAATAATTTAATGAGAATTAAGCTGGAGTTTGCTAGGAATTTACTGATTAATTCACTGATAATTTACTAAAAATTTACGTAGTAATTTACTTAGAATTTACTGGGAATTTACTTAGTAATATACTGAGAATTTACGGAGAATTTACAGAGTATTCTACTGAGAATTTACAGCAAATTTACTGTGATTTTACAATGTAATTTACTTAT
>NW_021027483.1:302908-334949 GCF_004153795.1 Camellia sinensis | reverse complement strand
CGCAGTCACTTGACCTAAATTGTGTATATATGTTAAGTAGAAATATGAATTGGGCCTAAGGCCGTTTGGAGCATGTTGTTCTACATATTGTCTGTATAGCTTCTTTAATTGATATTATTCATTGGGCTTTCGCTCATGCTCATTCATGTGTTTGTAGGTGAGCCAAGAGAAGTCCAAACCCAGCCCCAGTGAAATCTGTGAGAAACAACAAAGGTTTTGAAGAGCCAGCCCTTACGTCTCACGCACGAGACCCATCTTCGCCTTTTTATCGTTCTGTTTTATTTTGTCATGTGGGCAAAGTCTTTAAATATGTTGTATATAGTTTTCTTGGGTTGACTTAGACTTATACGATCCTATATGTATAGAACCTTGTGTAGTACACATTTTGTTGTGAGTTATTAATATGCATATGCATGGTTTATTATGATGTGCCATGTAAGCATAGCTCTATGGACAAAGTTTTAAACTACTTCCGTCTGGCCCCCATTAACTCTGTTAACATATTTTTGGTTTGGTTTGAGGCCGTAGGTAATCTCGTGATTACTGGCCGGTCATGGCCTTAACCCATAGGGGCAGGTTCGGGTCATGACAGAGTGGTATCAGAGCACGAGTTAATAACTCACACACTTGTCCGAAAGAGCAATAAGCGTCTAGAAAAGATCTAGGATGCATTCATATGATAAGTGTGAAATTGAAAGCATCAAGAATATGCTTAAGTGTTTTGATTTGAACAATTATGTGCTATAAGTTGTGATTTACTTGCATTGTAAATTATTTGACCACATATGCTCTCTAGTATATGCATATTTGTGGAACTTTTGTATAAAGTATAATGCAAGTTTAATCAGATGGTGAGACCAAGAGGTGATGAGATAGAGGAGTCCTCTACTGCCAGAATAGACTGAATGGAAAGACTGATACAGGAAATGGCAGAAGCTTTGATGTAGCAACAGGAGCGGCAACAGCAGTGGCAGCAACCACATCCGCCACCTCCACCTCCACCTCCGGCACCACCTGTGCCAGATAATCATAATGATGATCGGATAATAGCTCTCAGCAAAGAATTCAAAAAGATGAAACCACCACAGTTCCATGGTGGATTAGATCCGTTGAAAGCCGAGGCATGGGTTCTCGGCATTGAGAAATTGTTTGAAGTGTTCTCTTGCTCGGAGACACAGAAAGTGCTTCTAGCCACTTTTATGCTAGAAGACGAGGCAAGAAGATGGTAGATGTTAATGCGAGAAAATCACAAGGATATTGATTGGGTGAAACTTTTGGAAATATTCTATGACAAGTACTTCCCGCAGTGTGTTCGGGACAAGAAAGTAGCAGAGTTCATGGAACTAAGGCAAGACAATATGACCGTAGCTGAGAATGAGGCCAAATTCACCGAATTGGCCAGGTTTGCACCACATGTAATTGCTACTGACTATGAGAAGGCGAGACACTTTGAAAGTGGGCTCCGAAGTGACATTTTAGAAAGAGTGAATGTCTTGAAGCTGGAGACTTACATTGGGGTGCTAGACAGGGCCATCATATCAGAGGCTAACATAGCTAGACAGGCTAAGCCACCAACAAAGTGGAAAGGCAATAAAAGGCAAGGCTTTTTTTCAAAGAAGAAATTTCTGAAAAAGCAAAACACGGGCTCCTCAAGTCTTTGAATTCTTCCTGAAACGCATCTCCTATGTGTAATATTTGTAACAAAAGGCACTGTGGGGTTTGTTACCTTGTGTCAGGGGCCTGCTTCAAGTGTGGTAAACAAGGGCACATGGCCCAAGATTATAATCAGAACAGTGGGAATCTAGCTGCTAGCTCAACTGCATCGATCCCGAAGCTGGGAAATACTTTAAGACCTGTTACCACCGGGGATACTGTGAGACAAGGGAGAGTTTTTGCGCTTGTTCTGGGCGATACACGGAATGCCAACGCAGTTGTCTTAGGTACTATTTCTATATGTAATCAGGATGCTTTTGTGTTAATTGACTCCGGATCCACACACTCTTTTGTGACATATGCATTTGCATCTAGACTGAATAGATGCTTAGAATTACTGCCATATCTGCTATGTGTGTCTGCTCCATCTGGGGAATCTGTATTGTGTGAATCTATATACCGGTTTTGTGATATGCGGATTGAGGATGCTATTCAATATGCGGATTTGTTGACCTTGAATTTTAGACATTTTGATGTGATTTTGGGCATGGATTGGTTGACCAAATATTGTGCCACCATTGATTGTGTGACAAAACGGGTTGTGTTTAAACCACCAGAACCGAAAGAGATTGTGTTTGTGGGTAATGGGGTAGTGCCTCCACCTTATGTGATATCTGCAATGAAAGCATGTAAACTGATCAGGAAAGGGTACCAGGGTTATTTGTGCTATGTGTTGTCTGAACAAACTGTGAATGTTGAATTGAATGATATCCTCATTGTTAGAGAATTTCCAGATGTGTTTCCAAATGAATTACCATGGGAATTGGTAGACAGGGAGATAGAGTTCACGATTGAAACTGTGCCAGGCACCCAGCCCATTTCTAAAACTCCCTACAGAATGGCTACTGCCGAAATGAAAGAATTGAAAGAACAGTTGCAAGACCTGCTTGACAAGGGGTTTATTTGACCTAGCACTTCACCTTGGGGTGCACTAGTATTGTTTGTGAAAAAGAAGGATGGAACTTTGCATTTGTGCATCGATTATCAGGAATTGAACAAGGTAACAATAAAGAACAAATATCCCCTACCTCATATTGATGACTTATTTGACCAGTTGCAGGGATCACAGGTGTTTTCTAAGATTGATCTAAGGTTCGAGTATCATCAGTTGAAAGTTAAGGCAGAAGATGTTGAGAAAACCGCATTCAGAACGAGGTATGGACATTTTGAGTTTTTTGTTATGCCATTTGGAGTGACTAATGCTCCGGCAGCATTTATGGACTTAATGAACCGAATTTTTAAAACCTACCTTGACGAATTTGTTGTGGTTTTTATTGATGACATTTTGATATATTCCAAAGATAGACTTGAACATGAACATCATTTGAGAACTGTCCTACAATTACTTCAGGAAAGGAAATTATTTGCTAAACTAAAGAAATGTGAGTTTTGATTGGATGAAGTTGTTTTCTTAGGACATGTGATCAACAAGGAAGGAATTTCAGTGGATCCACAGAAAATAGAGGTAATTGTGAATTGGCCTACACCGACAAATGTGACAGAAGTCCGCAGCTTTATGGGCTTAGCCGGGTATTACAGGAGGTTTGTGAAAAACTTTTCAAAGATAGCTGTACCACTTATCCAGTTGACACGCAAAGGGCAATCATTTGAATGAAATGACGATAGAGAAGCTGCCTTTCGTGAACTGAAAACAAGATTGACCATTGCACCAATTTTGACACTACCTTCAGGTACGGAGAATTTTGTAATTTTCAGTGATGCATCTTATAAAGGTTTGGGTTGTGTGTTAATGCAGAACGGAAAGGTTATTGCTTACGCCTCCCGACAGTTGAGGCCACACGAGAAGAATTATCCAATACATGACCTAGAATTGGTCGCAGTTATTTTTGCTTTGAAAATCTGGCGGCATTATCTGTATAGAGCAAAGTGTGAAGTCTACACGGATCACAAAAGTCTGAAATACTTCTTCACGCAGAAGGAGTTGAATATGCGACAGAGGAGATGGCTGGAACTAATAAAGGATTATGATTTAGAGATTCAGTATCACCCCGGGAAAGCTAACACAGTTGCTAATGCCATGAGCAGAAAATCAACGGGGAGTATAGCTTGTTTGCTTACTGAACAGAAAGAAATCTTGCAAGATTTTGAGAAGTTTGAAATTGAAGTGGTAATGTGTGAACATGGCGGATTGATAGCTGCTATTACAGTCGAGCCGACAATCATTGATGAAATCAAACAGAAACAGAAAGAGGATGAATTCCTCACGAAGGTGATAGATGAATTTGAGACAAGTCCAAAAGCAGAGTTTGGCATTGAGAATGAAGTGTTGAGATTTCAGAACAGAATGTGTGTCCCAGATATTCCGGAACTAAAGAAGAGGGTTTTAGATGAAGCCCATAGATCCGTATTTACTATGCATCTGGGTAATAATAAAATGTATCGGGATTTGAAACAAACCTATTGGTGGCCTAAAATGAAGAAAGAGATTGCAGAATATGTATCCAAGGGTCTTCAATGTCAGCAAGTCAAAGCTGAACATCAGAAACCAGGCGGTCTACTTCAACCTCTCCCTATTCCTGAATGGAAGTGGGAGCATGTGACTATGGATTTCGTTGTTGGCCTACCTCAGACTTCTCGAGGTATGGATTCTATTTGGGTCGTAGTTGATAGACTGACTAAATCTGCACATTTTCTACTAGTTAGAACCACGTTTAATGCTTATAGACTGGCTACCATTTATGTTGATGAGATTGTCCGTTTACACGGAGTTCCGGTATCTATTGTGTCGGATAAAGATCCGAAATTTGTATCTAGATTGTGGAAGAGTTTGCAGGAAGCTATGGGGACAAAACTAAGATTCATTACTGCATTCCACCCACAGACCGATGGGCAATCAGAAGGAACAATACAGACTTTGGAAAATATGCTTCGGATGTGTGCTTTGGACTTTCAGGGGAGTTGGGAAGACTATTTGCCACTTGCGGAATTTGCTTATAATAACAGCTTCCACTCCAGCATCGGTATGGCACCATACGAGGCTTTGTGTGGTAGAAGGTGTAGATCACCTATTTGTTGGACAGAAGTTGGGGATAGAGCTTTACTTAGGCCTAAAATTGTGCAAGACACTTCTGAGAAAATCAAGATTATTCGGCAAAGGCTCAAAACAGCTCAGGACCGACAAAAAAATTATGCAGACGTTTGAAGAAGACCTCTTGAGTATGAGGTTGGTGATGTGTTCATCCGTGTGTCTCCAATGAAAGGCCAAGTCAGGTTTGGAAAGAAGGGCAAGTTGTCGCCCCGTTACATTGGACCGTTTCAAATTTTGGAAAGGCTTGGCCCAGTTGCCTATAGAGTTGCTTTGCCATCGGGATTTAAACAAATCCATAATGTGTTTCATGTGTCGATGTTGAGGGGTTACCTCCGAGACCCGTTTCATGTGATTGATTTTCACCGGGTAGCCATTGATGAAAATATGGAATACGCCGAATGGCCGGAACGAATTGTCGATCGGCAAGTGAAACAGTTGAGGAACAAGTCCATCCCAATGGCGAAAGTGGAATGGAAAGAACACTATGGGACGGATGCTACATGGGAAAAAGAGGAGGAAATGCGACTACGTTATCCACACTTGTTTCCCGACGAAGGTAAAATAAGTTTGGAGGACCAAACTTCCTAAAGGGGGGAAGACTGCGATATCCCTGTTCCGTAATATGTTAATTGGTCCTTAACATGAATGTGATTATGTGTTTAATATGATTTTGTGTGCCGTTATGTGAAAATATGTGATTTTGAATTTCTATTTGTTCACCGTAGGAATATCTGTTTAATTATCTACTTTGGAAATTAAATTGAAGGCCTTATCAGCCACGAAACCCGAAATTGATTGCACCATTATGATTGGCATAATTTTTAGAGCCTACGGTGAAATTTGATTGAAAATTTATTCAGATCAAAATAATTAGATTCAGAACGATCAAATAAGTGCCCAACTATTTAATATTAAATTAATTGACTTAGTGGGGCTATACAAAGGGCCATTGGCGAATTAGTGCCCAATTATTCCTTATTATTAAATTGTGGCTAGTGGGAATTTATGTAAAAAGGCTATACACTCAATTTTCTACTTTCATCTTCATTTTGGGCTGATCAACTCTCTAGAAAGAGAGAAGGCCGGCTGTTAGAGCGAGAAATGATGGGACTTGTGCAATTTTTGGCTCAAGCTTGGGGAATTGAAGATTAAACTCAAGAATTTGCTATAGATTGGAAGAATTAAGCCTCTAGGTAAGTGAATTCATGAATTGTAAGTTATCATCTTGTGAATTCAAGTTTGAATAATGGTCAAGAACATGGATTAAATTGATTATGAGGAAATTGAGTTGATTTTGTTGTATTTGAAGTCATTAGAGGCATGCATGTAGGAAATTGCTATAAATTTCCATGTTTAAGCATAAATTGTGTAATCCATGATGAATCTTGTTTGAAATCCATGTGTTTGATCATCTCTTCACCAATTAAATTGAGAATAATAAATATCTCTCACCTGCAAGTGTAGATCATGGAGGTGTGAGCTTTGCATGTTTGAATTTGATGTGTTGGTGATGAGTTTGGGTTAATTTAAGGCATGCATGTGAGAAATTCTTGGAATTAAGCTTCAAAATGTTGAAATTTAGTGTTTATACCATGCTAATATATATATATATATATATGTGAAGTTTGAGCCAAAATAATGCATTTGGAACCTTTGAACATCAAGTTGAAGCTCAAGAATGTGTTTTGGAAAACCCAGAATTTTTGATGTCCGCTCAAGCAGGAAATTCGTGCTCCCAGTATTTTTGCAGACATGGATGTCCGCTTGAGCGGGGAAGTTCACGCTCAAGCGAGGAGCCATGTAGAGAGGCCTTCCGCTCGAGCGTCAGAGTGCACGATCGAGCGTAAATTCGACATAACCAGTACTTTTGCTGGCCTCAAGGGTCCGCTCGAGCAGGGAAGTCCACACTCGAGCGGGGACCCTGCTTTTTGAAATTTTGAAAAGACATCCTGTGTTTCATTTTCTATTCCCTTTCACTTCTAAGTACTCTTAGGCATGCATTGAGCATTGTAATTGAGTTAAAGAGATAAGAATGAAGCCTAAAGAGGAATATGTGAATTTAGAACGGATCGAATTGTTTGTGACCCATTTGTGTTCATGGAATGTGTAGGGTCAAGCTCCAAGGCAAACCAACTAACCGATCACTGTGAGTAATATCGATATTTTGAAGTCGTCATTTGTCCAATTACTTATTTCCTTATAAGCCTTATAAGTTTGCTAGTTTGAATTACGGACAAATATTTGACATGAATGAATGGGCCAGAGGCCAGTTTGACATGAATGAATGGGCTAGAGGCCAGTTTGACATGAACAAATGGGCCAGAGGCCAGTTTGACATGAATGAAAGTTGAATGGGCCAAAGGCCAGTTTGACATGAAAATCTGAATGGGCCAAAGGCCAGTTTGACAAATGGAAGATCAATGGGCCAAAGGCCAATATGTTTGGAACCACAGTCACTTGACTTAAATTATGTATATATATGTTAAATAGAAATATGAATTGGGCCCAAGGCCGTTTGAAGCATGTTGTTCTACGTACCGTCTGTATAACTCCTTTATTTGATATTATTCACTGGGCTATCATTCACGCTCATTCATGTGTTTGTAGATGAGCTAAGAGAAGTCCAAACCCAGACCCAGTGAAGTATGTGTGGAACAACAAAGGTTTTGAAGAGTCGGCCCTTTTGTCTCACGCACGAGACTCGTCTTCGCCTTTTTGTCATTTTGTTTTATGTTGTCATGTTGGCGAAGTCTTTGAACACGTCTATATATAGTTTTCATGGGTTGACTTAGTTTTGGATGATCCTGTCTGTACAGAATTTTTATGGTACTGTGCTTCTGTTGTGAGTTATTAATGTACATATGTATGGTTTGTTATGATGTGCCATGTAAGCATAGCTCTATGGACAAAGTTTTAAATTGCTTCCGTTTGGCCCTCGTTAACTCTGTTAAAATACGTCTGGTTTGGTTTGAGACCGTAGGTAATCTCATGATTACTAGCCGGTTATGTCCTTATCCCACGGGGGCGGGTTCGGGTCATGACAATCTGGGATAACTATGACTGTTGCATCCATTTATAGGGCGTGTGTTGTTGTGATTGAGGATATTGAATTATTAGTTGATTTGATACCGTTGAATATGACTCATTTTGATGTTATATTGGGAATGGATTGGTTGGTGGTTAATTGTGCATCCATTAATTGTGTTTCCAAAAGTGTCACATTGAAACCCCCAAACCAAGCCAAGGTTACGTTTCAGGGTAAAGGGGTAGTATCCCCACCTTACTTGATCGCGTTCATAAAAGCTTATAAGTTAATCCACAAAGGGTGTCGAGGTTATCTGTGTAGTGTACTAAGTAATCCGAATGGAAATGTCGAAATGGCTAATATCCCAATTGTTAATGAATTCCCCGACGTCTTTCCAAATGATTTGCCTGGCCACTTAGTCGATAGAGAAGTAGACCTTACTGTTGACGTTATGTCAGGAACCCAGCCTATCTCCAAAACACCTTATAGAATGGCCCCAGCCGAGCTTAAGGAGTTGAAGCTGCAATTACAAGAGTTGTTAGAGTAGGGCTTTATTAGGCCGAACACTTCACCTTGGGGAGCACCAGTTCTATTTGTGAAGAAAAAGGATGGTACACTTCATCTTTGTATTGATTACCGAGAACTGAACAAGGTAACCATTAAGAATAAGTACCCATTGCCGAGGATCGATGATTTGCTTGATCAACTACAAGGAGCACGAGTCTTTTCCAAAATTGATCTCAGGTCGGGCTACCATCAGCTCAAGGTTAAAGCCGAGGATGTTGAGAAGACTGCATTACGGACTAGATATGGCCATTACAAATTTTTGGTAATGCCTTTTGGAGTGACTAATGCTCCTGCAGCATTCGTGGATTTGATGAATAGAGTCTTTAAGCCATACCTAGATGAGTTTGTGGTTGTTTTCATAGACGATATATTGATCTATTCCAAGAGTAAAGTTGAGCATGAGAAGCATCTGAGACTTGCCTTACAGATTTTGAGAGACAAAAGGTTGTATGCCAAGCTTAGCAAGTGTGAGTTTTGGCTTTCCAGCATTTCATTTTTGGGACATGTGATTAATGAAGAAGGTATTTCGGTTGACCCTAGCAAAATTGAAGCCATTGTGAATTGGCCGACACCAACTAATGTGTCCGAGGTTCGTAGTTTTCTGGATTTGACAGGTTATTATAGAAAGTTTGTGAAGGACTTCTCAAAGACTGCAGTACCATTAACACAATTGACTCAGAAGGGAGTGACATATGAATGGACTGAAGGTAGAGAATCAGCCTTCCAGGAACTCAAGACGAGGTTAGTTACAGCACCAGTTCTTGTACTACCAACAGGTAATGAGGAATTTCAGATTTGTAGTGATGCTTCACATAAGGGTTTGGGTTGTGTATTAATGCAAGGAGGTAAGGTTATAGCATATGCATCTCGCCAGTTGAAGCCCCATGAAAAGAATTATCCTACCCATGATTTGGAACTAGCAGCCGTAGTATTTGCCTTGAAAATTTGGCGTCATTATGGAGCCTCTTGCCAAGTTTTCACAGATCATAAGAGCCTAACGTACTTGTTCACTAAGAAGGAATTAAATACGAGGCAGAAAAGATGGCTTGAGTTATTGAAAGACTACAAAATGCAGATTCAGTACCATCCGGGTAAAGCAAACTCAGTGGCCGATGCGTTGAGCAGGAAGTTAGTTGGGAATCTGGCATGTTTGGCAATGATTTCGGTAGAGCCGACTAGTATGGAGGAAGTAAAGACAAGACAGAGGGAGGATGAATTCTTTAAGAAGGTAATTGATGAGTTTGTCAGCAAGCCGAGGTCAGGGTACACCATTGAGAACCAGGTACTTAAGTTTGAAGGAAGATTATGCGTGGCCAACGTCCCAGAGTTGAAAAGAGGAATTTTACAGGAAGCCCATGGTTCTAGATTTGCAGTACATCCGGGGAACACCAAAATGTATCAAGATGTGAAACAGACTTTTTGGTGGCCAAATATGAAAAGAGAAATAGCCGAGTTTGTATCTCAGTGTTTATATTGTCAACAAGTAAAAGAAAAACACCAGAGGCCAGCAGGACTTCTTCAACCTTTGTCAATTCCTGAGTGGAAATGGGAACACATCTCCATGGATTTTGTGATTGGTTTGCCGAGGACACAAAAGGGTATGGATTCGATTTGGGTCATCGTTGATAGATTAACTAAGTCAGCACACTTCTTGCCCGTTAAGACTACCTTTAACGCCGATCGACTTGCTTTGTTGTAAATGAATGAGATTGTTAGACTTCATGGAGTGCCGATGTCCATTGTGTCAGACCGAGATCCGAAGTTTGTTTCTAGATTTTGGTAGAGTCTACAAGGAGCTTTGGGAACCGAGTTGAGGTTTAGCACAACTTTTCATCCCCAAACAGATGGGCAAACAGAAAGAACGATTCAAACACTTGAAGATATGCTTAGGTTATGTGTATTGGACTTCAAGGGAAGTTGGGAAGTGCATTTGCCATTAGTTGAATTTGCCTACAACAACAGTTATCAAGCTAGCATTGGCATGGCGCCATATGAAGCTTTGTATGGAAGAAAGTGCAATGTGTTGGACCGAGGTAAGAGACAAAACTTTGATTGGTCCCGAACTGGTTCAAGTGACAACTGAGAAGAGTAAGCTCATTCAGCAAAGAATCAAAACCGCTCAGAGTCGACAGAAGAGTTATGCCGACCGGAGAAGAAGGGAGTTAGAATTTGAAGTTACAGATCATGTATTCCTAAAGATTTCGCCGATGAAAGGAGTTTCAAGATTTGGGAAGAAGGATAAGCTAGCACCCCAATACATTGGGCCATTCGAAATTCTTGAGAAGGTTAACCCCGTTGCCTACAGGCTTGCTTTGTCGCCAGAATTAAGCCAAGTCCACAACGTGTTTCATGTTTCGATGATGATGAGATATATTCGAGACTCACCACATGTGATTGATTATTCCGGAATCGTGGTTAATGAAGATTTAGGCTACGAGGAGAAGCCGATGAAAATTGTTGATAGGTAAGTGAAACAGTTGAGGAACAAGTCGATACCAATGGTGAAGGTTGAATGGAAAGAGCATTATGGCAAGGATGCTACATGGGAAATGGAAGAAGAAATGAAAATCCAACATCCAGAGTTGTTTTTGGGGCAAGGTAACTTAAGTTTGGGGACCAAACTTCCTTAAGGGGGGTACGATGTAACAACCCTTGCTTTGTCTTAGTCATATTCACATGTATTTGCATGATCTTTGTCTTGATTAAACTTGCATTTGCAGACCTTGATTTGTTTTGTCTAAGTGTTGCTTGCATGCTTGGTTCCTTGCTTAGTGTGTCTTAAGCGTAGGTCACACTTTTGAACCTCTTACACCTAGGACCATCTTGGAACCACTTTGGTTGACCTCCCCCTTCACCTTGGCATATAGGCTGAGATGTGTATCATCTAGGCTGAGATGTTATCGTCTAGGCAACCAACATCCTTGATCCTTGCACCAAGTGATCTTGTACCTGGGCTGGTATGACCTAGACCGAGGTGTGGCACATCTAGGCCAAGGCATGGCACATCTAGGTCAAGTGTTAGCCTTCCTAGCCGAGATCATTGAGACCTTACTTGCCGAAGCCTATGTCTTGACCCGAGGTCATTGCCTTGTCAGAGTGCCCTTGTCACCTTACTTGTTGTACACTCTTTGTCATGCTCTTATCTTGTCAGTTAGTCACCATTTTTAGGAGAACCAATCAACCATTGCCACGTGTCCCAGCAAAGGGTTATGTTAGCCGGTAGAGTGAGAAAACATATCATTTTGTCATAGCCTTGTCTTTGAAGAGAGAGAAGCTCTGGGAAGAGGAAAATGAGTTTTTAAGAGAGAAGTAGATTTCCAAGCTTAATCCTTAGAGTTGAACCGTTGGATTTGCATTTTGAGGTTAGATTCTTGATCTACTCTTGTCGTTCTTTATGTTGATCTAATCACATTGCATGATCTGGCATGATTCATAAGCCATGCATTGATTTAAAGTTTGGTTTTAGAAAGAGAAAATGATGTTCTTGTGTTTTTGAAGAAAAACCATGTTTTGGTCCAAAAGTTTGTAACAAGTTCCATATTTTTGTGTTTGTTTTCATGAGATCTCCAAGTATGGGTACCAAGGTCCATGTTTTTAAACTCATGCCATGAAATCTTAGATTTTGTAATAACAAGTTATGATTTTAGCATTCATGTTCTTCATGTTCTTCAAGAGGAAACCCAGATTTTCTAGACGTCGTTTCCCTAAGTGTGGTCACCGAGACCCACTCTTGTCAGACCTCACACCTAGGCCAGGCATCGTATCTCACCTTGGCCTACCTTGCATGATCACCTGCACTTAAGTTTTCCTTGCATGCGCACCTAGGCCTAGGAGACCATACCTCGGCCAAGACCTGGTTGGTACCCAGCATGTTTTCCCCGAGATGAAAAACAGTGTTTTAACTCCCAGCACATGTTTTGCTTTGTCTTGACTTAGTTTTGAAACAAATGCCGAGATCATTTACACTCATGCAAAGCTTGTTTTAGGAATGCATTTCACATCCATCTTTGAGCATCTCTTCATGTCTTCTTGAAATGCATTCAATGGGGTTTTATTATGTACTTGTAGGTGTTGGATTCTTGCCTTAAGCCCTACATCCGAAGAGCTATTGTGAGTGGTATTTTTAATAAAGCTATGTTCTAATGTTTTGATAAAAGCTTTGTTTTAGAAAAGTGTTTGTTCAAGTATGAATGATTATCCCTAGTTTTGTATCAAGTATTATCTTGTTTTGATGACATTCTTGGAAAGTCCTTAGTGCTAGGGGACTATAATGCAACTAGTACCTTGTTTGAGATATTTCCCTGCCACCGATGGCCTTGTGTGGGTGGGTTTGTCTAATCGATTCCGGGTCGATTATTTCCTTGTTTTGTCAAAAATGTCATCCCCTGTATTATATTGATGCTAGTAAGCATCCCTTGAAGCTTTGAAAGACTTGATAGATGAACTTGGTTCATCCATTGATTTTGTACAAGCTATGATATGTATTGATTTGATAAAGATCTCGGATATCATTCATTTAAACCTTTATTACTAACATCATTCACTGAGTATCCAAGCTCACCCTCTCCTTATACATATGTTGGTGACGAGCAAGAGGGTGGTGACACCTAGATGTGTTTTGCAAGATGTTTTGGATTCATGTTTTACTAGCGTCTTGAAGATTATGCTTCTTAGCTTGTATTTCATGTCTTTTGTATATGTCGGCTTGAGAAGCCTTTTGATTAAGATGTAACATGCACTTTATTTTATTTGTATTCAAGTTATAAAACCGTGTTAGAATGTATGTCATTTTATCTAATCTATGCACAACTCTTATGGACTAATGAGGTTTAAATTTATTGCTTCCGCACATGTAAGCCCCATATGTATACTCTGATTGTGTGTGACTTTGTAAGTTGGCCTTTGGTAATCTCGGATTACTGGCCATCATAGCACCATTCTACTAGGGGCGGAATGGGGTCGTGGCATAATGTATGCCTAAGAGTGTTTGGAAGTGCAAGAGAACGAAAAACAGAATACATAACACCTTTACAAAATTTCTGAAACAGGGGTCCCCGCTCGAGCGTGGGTTCCGCCGCTTGAGTGGACCCCCATGGTCTGCAAAAGTACTGGTTGCCTTATATTCACGCTCGAGCACTAATTCGGATGCTCGAGCTGAGGGTCAAACATATGCCTTGGACGCTCGAGCGTGATTCTCCCCACTCGAGTGGACGACAATGTCTGCAAAACTGCTGGGAGCTAGCACTTCATGCTCGAGCGGCCATTACCCCGCTCAAGCGGACGTGCCGAATTCTGGAAATTCCAGCAAGCTGCTTGAAGCTCAAACTTGCATTCAAACTCATGTAACTTGCATATCATAACTCATACTTCACATGCAAACTTTCTAACATAGTACAAATGCTAAATTACAACATTTTGAAGTTCAATTCCCATGGATCAATTTCAATTTCATATTCATACAAATGCTAATACTTTGTGCAACTGTCTGACATTAACAAGTTATTATCATATTGTCTTTTTTTTGGGGTGTTCTTTTTCCCTAACTTTTTTTTACCCAATTAAAAAGTAGGAGGGGGCATCTTAGTTTGTTGAGGAGCTCGACATGAGAGGCTTAACCGGGTTTCATAAAGCGGAGGAGCCATAGGACTGAGACTATAAGTAAGAGAAAGGCCTTGTGGAAAACAAAAATGTTAGAGATCTCAAATGAATTATTAAATATTCTACTAAATACTTACATGGATGTGGATCTACACTACATGGTCTCAATTCATCTCCAAAACATGTAGTTGAGTCCATAGTCTCATTTTCATGGATGCATGTCTTAAATGACTTCCAATTCAACCCAATCAACATGTCTTATACACAAACATGAGGACTTATAACAAATTGCTACATGCATGCACACATTGATCTCAATTTCATCATGATTAACATGTTTTACCTTCAAATATGCAACTACATGGCAATTCATGGTAATTATACAGATGCATGTACATACAAGCTCCATATTCATCAATTACATCTCAAATTATGGTCTCAATTGCCATCTAACTTTGGATTCACAAAACTAAAACTTAAACTCATAAGTTTATGCTCAATTACTCACCTAGGAGCTTCAATCTTCACAATTTTAGCTAGTTCTAGAGCCTAGCCTCCCAAAACTTGAGCTCTCTTGCAAAATCTTCAAGGATGGCTTCTCTCTCTCTCTACCATTAGCTCACTCTCTCTCTAGAGTGCTTATTTCAGATTTTGAGTTCAAAAATGGTGAGTTAAGTGTATATGGGGCCTATTTATAGGCTTTATCTAATTAGACTTGGTTAAGGCTAATTAATTGTACCAAATTCAATCAGTTTAATCTAATTATTTTGATCCAAATTAGTTTCTAATCAAATTTCACCGTAAGCTCTAAAAATTAAGTCAATCACAATGGCATAGTCAATTTTGGCTTCAATGGCCGATAAGGCCTTCAATTTTTAGTTCAAAGCACAGATTCGAACAGATTTTCTTGCGGTGAACAAATACAAAGCCAAAATCACATATAATCATGCAATTAACACCCAAATTCAAATTAAGCACATAATTACAAACATAATCATGATTAATTAACGTAGTACAGGACACGGTTATCATAGTAATTTACTGGGAATTTACCAAGTAATTTACTAAGAATTGACTGAGAATGTAGTGGGAATTTACTTTGAATTTATTCAGAATTTACTGGGAATTTACTGATAATTTATTGAGTAATTTGCTGAGAATTTACTGGGAATTTTTTAGAATTTACTTAGTAATTTATTGAAAATTAACTGGTAATTTACTGAGTAATTCCCTGAGAATTTACAAAGAATTTACGAAGTAATTTACTCGGAATTTACTAAGTAATTTACTAGGAATTTAGTAAGTAATTTACTGGGAATTTATAGGATATTTAGTGAGTAATGTAAAAGGAATTTATTGAGTACTTTACAAGGAATTAACGGAATAATTTACTGAGTAATTTATTGAAAATTAACTGGAAATTTACTAAGTAATTTACTTTGAATTTACTGGGAATTTACTAAGAATTAAATGAGTAATTTACTGAGAGTTTACTACGAATTTACTAGGAATTTACTGAGATTTTGCTAAGTAATTGACTGATAATTTACTGGGAATTTACTGAGTAATTTACTGAAAATTTACTGAGAAATTTACTGCGAATTTAATGAGTAATTTACTGAGAATTTATTGAGTAATTTCCTGAGAGTTTACTGCGTAATTTACTAAGAATTTATTAGGAATTTACTGATAATTTACTGAGTAATTTACTGAGAGATTTACTGAATATTTTCTAGGAATTTACTGAGAATTTATAGGGACTTTACAAGGAATTTACTACGAATTTACTGAGTAATTTACAGGGAATTTACTGAGTAATGTACTGGGAATTTACAGAGAATCTACTAGGAATTCACTGAGTAACTTACTGAGAATTTACTTGGAATTTACTGAGTAATTTACTGAGAATTTACAAGGAATTTACTAAGTAATTTACAGAGAGTTTACTGGAAATTTATTGAAAATTCACAGGGAATTTATTGAGAGTTTTTTGAGAATTTACGGGGAGTTTACTGATTAATTTACTGAGAATTTACTAAATAATTTACTGTGAATTTACTAAGTGATTTACTGAGAATTACAAAGAATTTACTAAGTAATTTACTAGAAATTTACTGAGTAATTTATTGAGAATTTACTAGGAATTCACTGAGTAACTTACTGAGAATTTACTGGGAATTTACTGAGAATTTATAGGAAATTTACTGAGAATTTACAAGGAATTTATTGGGAATTTACTGGAAATTTATAGAGAATTTACGAAGTAAATTACGGAGAATTTACTGAGAAATTTACTAAGAATTTACTGGGAACTTTCTAGAAATTTATTGAGAAGTTACTGGCAATTTAATAAGTAATTTACTGAGAATTTATTGGGATTTTATTGATAATTTACTAAGTTGTTTACTGAATAATTTATTGAGAATTTTATGAGATTTTACTGAGAGATTTACTAAGAATTTACTATTAATTTACAGGGAATTTACTGAAAATTTAGTAGGAATTTACTTAGTAATTTACTGAGAATTTATTGAGTAATTTACTGAGTAATTTACTGAGAATTTACAAGGAATTTATAGAGTTATTTACTGAGAATTTACTGTTAATTTACTGAGTAATTTAATGGGAATTTACTGAGTAGTTTACTGAGTAATTTACTTAGAATTTATAACGAATTTACTAAGTAATTTACTTTGAATTTATTGGGAATTTTCTGAGAATTTACTGGGAATTTACTGAGTAATTTACAAATAATTTAATGGGAATTTACTAAGTAATTTAATGGGATTTTACTAACTAATTTACTGGGAATTTACTGAAAATTTACTGGAAATTTTCTTAGAAATTTTATGAGAAGTTACTTGCAATTTACAGAGTAATTTATAAACAATTTACTGGTAATTTACTTAATAATTTACTGAGAATTTGTTAGGAATTTTCTGATAATTTCCTGAGTAATTTGCTAAATAATTTACTAAGAATTTACAGGGAATTTACTAAGTAATTTTCTAAGAATTTACTGGGAATTTACCGAGTAATTTACTAAAAATTTACAGAGAATTTACCGTGAATTTACTGGAAATTTACTGAGTAATTTTTTGAGAATTTACTAGGAATTTAATGATAATTTACTATGTAATTTACTAAGACTTTGATGAGTAATTTACTGAGAATTTACTGGAATTTACGAAGAACTTACTGTGAATTTACTGAGTAGTTTATTGAGAATTTAAAGGAAATTTTCTGAGTAATTTATTTTGAATTTACTAAGAATTTTTTGATAATTTATAGAGTAATTTACCGGGAATTTACTGAGAATTTACTGGGATTTTACTGAATAATTTACTGAGAATTTACTTAGTAATTTACTAAGAATTTACTGAGAATTTACTGAAAATTTAATGATAATTTACTGAATAACTTACTCAGAATTTATTGAGAATTTATTAGAATTTACTGAGAAATTACTGGAAATATACTGAGAATTTACTGGTAATTTACTGAGTAATTTATTGAGAATTTATTGGGAATTTATTGAGGAATTTACTGGGAATTTACTGAGTAATTTACTAACAATTTATTGAGAATTTACTGAGTAATTTACTGAGAATTTAGTGAGAATTTACTGATTAATTTACTGAGAATTTTCAAGGAATTTACTTAGTAATTTACTGAGAATTTACAGGGAATTTATCGAGAATTTACCGAGTAATTTACTGAGAATTTGCTGAGTAATTTACTGGGAATTTATTGAGTAATTTCCTAGGAATTTACTCGTGACGCCCCAAATTTTGATAATATAATACAATAATACACCGGGGTTTAACTAGCGGATACACATCATTTTTAAACACAAAATACAGATAATTACACTAAAAGAAAATATTAGTTACAGATAAAATTCTTCAAATCTTTAAATACAAATCAGTTCCTTGATACAGAAAGATTACCCAAAATACAAGAAATATAAAATCTAATCTCTAAGGCAACAATGGTTCCGGAAAGCTTTTAGGGGTTCCGATCTCGGTGTAAAACTCGCCTTCACCTAGCATAAAACGCCATGAGCTTGGAATGCTCGGTAAACACACACACCCCGACTCTTTTCCCATTCCAAATACACAAGTAACATAATGGCACGATCATAACATACAACAAAAGCAATAATTAAGTAGAGCTTATAATTAAATTTCAATTCTCATGAATAATAGTCAATTTTAATTAGTTCTAGGCAACTCTTCGCGGAATGCCGTTCCTACCCAACCACTAACTCTGGCCACCGGCAATTCTGACTCCCCATTGGTTAATACAATACAAATGCGTCGCTTACCGCATAACCACCAGTGCGTCGCTTACCGCACAATTACAATGATGCCCACGCACCTAGGTTAAATACCCAAGTGGTGACATCACGGTCTACCCCAAGGAAACGGGCTTCCAGGAATACTCTCCCTGTGTGAGACCCTCACTGCCACGCTTATGCCTCCCATTTCCGTTAAGCAGCCAGAATGCCTCCCGTGCCGTGCTAGGGTTTGAAAACACGCTTGCGCAAGACTTCACAAAAATGGAACACATTCCACTATATCATACTCTTGAATCCATCGTTCATTATCTCATAAAATTTAATACAATGATCGCAACCTATTACCATCCTATTTGATTTCCCCTTTATTAAGTGCATTATGTTCTCAGTTCTTATAGCAAGGCATGGTCAGTATAATTACGAATCCAAACTAAACAACAACAAGTAATTTATTCATGGTAAAGCAAATTCACAATTTATCATAGATTACATATCGAGACTAAAACATTCAAGAAACATAGAATATAAGAATTGCAAACCAAATAAGAGCATATTAACATAAATTTCCAGATTTGAACCAGTTTGCAAATAATTATGAAAAAAATACTTTTATTGGCCCTAAGTACCTGGCCTCATGTGAGTTTGTAGATAAACAAGTCTAGTTTCAAACTCAATTTACGAAAGTAGGATAGGTATTTTAGATTTTAAGATAATTCAGAATTACCAAGATCTGTCCAAATTTGTTGACCGTTATGCAAATCGATTTTTCTCTCAAACCCCTCACTCTCTTGAGTTCAAACAAATTTTAGTTAAAATATAACACCAAGATTAAGATTTTGACATAAAATTGGACTCAAGATTATTTTTCTAGAATTTTATAAAAATAGAGAAAGTTGACTATTTTTCTGGTTTTATGAGTAACAAACTTAGAAAAATTGTTTAGGTTATAAAAATACATCCTTAGGTCCTACCAAAATTATCACATACTCTAGACATACCAAATATTATACCATAAAAACAGATTTCGAGTTTATGGAGTTTTGATAGGAAAATAAATTCAAGAGATGGAAAAGATTTGCTGCTGAAAATTTAAGAAAGAAAGAGAAGCATACCATTTCTTGATTAATACACATTTATACAAGAGTGTAGGCCTAGACTACAACATATATATACAAAGAGCATGCATTAGGAGGGGAAAAACAAATGGTAAAAGAACTTGAGAGAAGAGGTGATGTATGTTTACCTTTGTTGTACAAGACTCAACACAATTCTTTTTTTTCTTCTTCTCTTCTCTTCTCTCTCTCTCTCTTCCTCTCTCTTTTTTTTTCCAAGATCACTCTCTCTCACTCCTCTAGTGCATGGCTGAAAATGTGTAAAATGAGGGGGAAGAAGTGTGCATATATAGAGAAGGATTGAGAAGTTTCTTAGGGACTAAGTTCCCTAAGTGCAAATTGTCAAAGTTGCCATTATGGCCCTTTCATCCATCACATGGTCAACAACTTGGGCTCCAAGACATATATATATATATATATATATGAGATATTTGTATTTATAAACATAAAATAATAGGCACAAGTACATTAATTAATAAAATATTACAATTAAGGGTTGGAATGAAATAAAACAGAAGTATATAGGGACCAAGTCTAAATTTATGAAACCTTGATATTTATAATTAATATACTAGCATTATAAAATAGTTAAAATAATAAATTTGGGTCCTATTAAATTAAAGCGCAAACAAATGCGAGAAACCGAACAAAAACGGCATTACCGGGAACTAAGATTTTAAAGTGATTAATCTATAATTATAGGGTCTAATAATTAATAATAGGGTTTTAAACATGATTATTAATCTACGGAATCGATTAGGGTTTACTCGAATTAATTCGCGATGCTTCCACATTCTAGGGTTTAAAATGCAATTAAGCGAAAATTCAAGGGCTTTATTGAAATAAACTCAAGGTCAGGGATTTGACGGTAATTACAAAAATTAGGGTCTCTATATTACTGAGTAATTTACTTTGAATTTACTGGGAATATACTGAGAATTTACTGGTAATTTAATGAGAATTTTTTGAGAATTTATTGGGAATTTACTGATTAATTTACTTACAATTTACTAGAAATTTATTGAGTAATTTACTGGGAATTTAATGAATAATTTACTGAGAATTTATGAAAAATTTACTATGTAATTTATTGAGAATTTGCTAAGTAATTTATCGAGAATTTACAGGGAATTTATTGAGTAACTTATTTTGAATTTACTGAGAATTTACAGCGAATTTACAAAGTAATTTATTGGGAATTTACTGACTAATTTACTAAGAATTTAGTGGGAATTACTGTGTAATTTAATGAGAATTTACTATGTAATTTACTGAGAATTTACTGGAATTTACTTAGTAATTTACAGGAAATTTATTCAATAATTTACTTAGAATTTAATGAGAATTTACTAGGGATTCCCTGAGTAATTTACTAGAAATTTACAGAGTAATTTTCTGAGAATTTACTGGTAGTTTGCTAAGAATTTACAGGGAATTTTCAGAGTAATTTACTGAGAATTTACTAGGAATTCACTGAGTAATTTACTGAGAATTTACTTGGAATTTACTGAGTAATTTACTGACAATTTGCTGAGACTTTACTGAATAATTTACTGAGAATTTAAAGGGAATTTACTGAGTAATTTACTAATAATTTACTGAGAATTTATAGGGAATTTACTAAGCTATTTACTGGGAATTTACAAAGATTTTACTGAGAATTTACTGTGTAATTTACTGGGAATTTACAGAGAATTTAAAGGGAGTTTACTGAGTAATTTGCTTAGAATTTACTGAGTAATTTACTGGGAATTTACTTAGTAATTTACTGAAAATTTGCCGGGAATTTACTGAGTAATTTATGGAGAATTTACTGAAAATTTTCTGAGGATTTGCAGAGAATTTACTGGGAATTTACTGGTAATTTACTGGGAATTTACTGTGTAATTTACAGGAAATTTACCAGAAATTTACTGAGAATTTACTGAAAATTTGTTGATAATTTACTGAGTAATCAAGTGGGAATTTACTGAGTAATTCTGAGAATTTAATGGAATTTACTGAATAATTTACTGTGAATTTACTAAGTAATTTATTGAGAATTTACTGAGTAATTTGTTTAGAATTTATTGAAAATTTACTTAGTAATTTTCTCGGAATTTGTTGGGAATTTACGGAGTAACTTACTGAGTAATTTACTAGGAATTTACTGAATAATTTACTAATAATTTACTTGAAATTTGTTGAGAATTTACTCAGAATTTACTGATTAATTTACTAAGAATTTAATGGAATTTACTGAGGAATTTACTGAGAATTTACTGTGAATTTGTTAAGTAATTTACTGAGAATTTACTGAGACTTTACTCGAAATTTACTGAGTAATTTATAGGGAATTTACTGAGAATTTACTTGAAATTTTCTAGGAATTTACTGAGTTATTTACTAAGAATTTAAAGGGAATTTGCTGAGTAATTTACTGGGAATTTACTGAGTAATTTACTGAGAATCTCCTTGGAATTTACTGAGTAATTTACTAAGAATTTACTAGGAATTTACAGAGAATTTTCTAGGAGTTTACTGAGTAATTTACTGAAAATTAACTGGGAATTTACAGAGAATTTACTTAGAAATTTACAGAGAATTTACAAAAAAATTGCTAAGTAATTTATTGGGAATTTACTGAGTAATTTACTTGCAATTTACTAAGTAATTTACTTGCAATTTACAGAGTAATTTACTGATAATTTATTGGGAAATTACTAAGTCATTTATTGATAATTTACTTGGAATTTACTGACAATTTACTGGTAATTTACTGAGTAATGTACTGAGAATTTACTTGGAATTTACATAGTAATTTACTTGGAATTTTAAGGGAATTTACTGAGTAATTTACTGAAAATTTACAGGGAATTTACTGAGTAATTTACAGGGAATTTGCTTGGAATTTATTGTGAATTTACTAAGAATTTACTGGGAGTTTACTGAGTAATTTACTGAGAATATAATGAGAATTTACTGGGTAATTTACTAAGAATTTATAGATAATTTACTTGAAATTTACTGAGTAATTTACCGATAATTTACTGGGAATTTACTAAGTAATTTACTGAACATTTACTCGGAATTTACTGGTAATTTAGTGAGAATTTACTGCGAATTTACATAATAATTTTCGGAGAATTTGCTTGAAATTTGCTGACTAATTTATAAGGAATTTAGTAAGTAATTTTCTGAGAATTTATTGAGAATTTACTAAGTAATTTACTGAGAAATTTACTAAATAATTTACTTAGAATTTACTAGTAATTAACTTTGAATTTACAGGGAATTTTACTGGGAATTTTTTGAGTAATTTACTGGGAATTTAATGAGAATTTTCTGAGTAATTTCCTGAGAATTTACTGGAAATTTACTCAGGGAATTTACTGAGTAATTTACTTGGAGTTTATTGAGAATTTACTCAGTAATTTACTAAGAATTTACAGAGAATTTACTAAGTAATTTATATTGAATTTATTGGAAATTTATTGAGAATTTATTGGAAATTTGCTTGGAATTTACTGAGAATTTACTGAAAATTAACTTGGAATTTACTGAGTAATTTAGTGAGAATTTACAGAGAATGTACTATGTAGTTTACTGGAGATTTACTGAGTATTTTACTGCGAATTTACTGATTACTTTGCCGAGAATTTACTGAGTAATTTACGGAGTAATTTACTGAAAATTTACTGCGAATTTGCTGAATAATTTAATGAAAAATAACTCAAAATTTTGAGGAATTTACTTGGAATTAATTCAAAATTTACTTAGAATTTATTGAGAATATAATGAGTAATTACTAAGAATTTGCTAAGTAATTTAATAAGAATTTACTACGAATTTACTGAGTAATTTACTGAGAATTTAATGAGTAATTTACTGAGAATTTACTTAGTAATTTAATGAGAATTTACTAGGAATTTATTGGAAATTTACTGAGTAATTTACTGAGAATTTACAAGGAATTTACTAACTAATTTACTAGGAATTTACTGAGTAATTTAGCTAAGAATTTATTGAGAATTTAATGGGAATTTTCTGAGAATCTTACTGAGAAGTTATTGGCAATTTATTAAGTAATTTGCTGATAATTTATTGAGAATTTAATGATTAATTTACTTAGAATTTATTAAGAATTTACGGAGTAATTTACTAAGAATTTATTGGAAATTTAATGTTAATTTAAATAGTAATTTATTGAATAATTTAATGAGAATTTTTTTGAAATTTACTCAGAATTTACTGGGAATGTACTCAGAATTTATTGGGAATTTACTGAGTAATTTACTGAGAATTTACTAAGTAATTTACTGAGAATTTATTAGAAATTTACGGAGTAATTTCTTGAGAATTTACTAGAAATTTACTGAGTAATTTTCTGTAAATTTAATGAGAATTTGCTGATAATTTACATATTAATTTACTGAGAATTTACTGAGTAACTTATTGAGAATTTACTAAGTAATTTAGTAGGAATTTACTGAGTAATTTACAAAGAATTTATTGAGTAATTTGCTGACAATTTACTGAGAATTTACTAGGAATTTACTGAGTAATTTACTGAGAATTTATAGGAAATTTACTGAGTAATTTACTTTGAATTTATTGGGAATTTACTTAGAATTTATTTAAAATTTGACGCGTAATTTACTGAGAATTTAATGAGTAATTCACTGAGAAATTATTGGGAATTTACTAAGTAATTTAATGAGAATTTACTAAGTAATTTACTAAGAATTTACGGAGTAATTTACTGTGAAATTTTTGAGGAATTTACTGAGAAGTTACTGGCAATTTACTAAGTAACTGCGAATTTTCTAAGTAATTTACTGAGAATTTATTGTGTAATTTTTTGAGAATTTATGGAGAATTTACTAGGAATTTACTGCGTGATTTACTGAGAATTTATTGGGAATTTACTAGGAATTTTTTGAGAATTTACTGGGAATTTACTGAGTAATTTACTAAGAACTTACTTGGAGTTTATTGAGAATTTACTGAAAATTAACTTGGAATTTACTCAGTAATTTACTGAGAATTTACGGGGAGTTTACTGACCAATTTACATTGAATTTATTGAGAATTTACTGGGAATTTACTAAGAATTTATTGAGAATTTACTGAGTAATTTACTGGGAATTTTCTTGAAATTCATTGAGAAATTTACTGAGAATTTACCAAGAATTTATTGATAATTAATTGGGAATTTACTGAGTAATTTACTGAGAATTTTCTGATTACTTTACTAAGAATTTACAAGGAATTTGTTGAGTAATTTACTGAGAATTTACTTAGTAATTTTTCGAGTAATTTATAAGGAATTTACACAGTAATTTACTGAAAATTAACTCAAAATTTTGAGGAATTTACTTTGAATTTATTGGGAATTTACTTAGAATTTATTGAGAATTTAATGAATAATTTACTGAGATTTTACTGAGTAATTTAATGAGAATTTACTGAGTAATTTACTGAGAATTTAATGAGTAATTTACTGAGAATTTACTAGGACTTAATGAGTAATTTACTGAGAATTTATTAAGAATTTACTAACTAATTTACTGGGAATTTACTGAGTAATTTACTGGGAATTTAATGAAAATTTTTTGAGAAATTTACTGAGAAGTTATTGGCAATTTATTGAGTAATTTATTGAGAATTTACACGGAATTTAATGAGTAATTTACTGAGAATTTATTGAGAATTTACGGAGTAATTTATTGAGAATTTACGAAAAATTTACTAGGTAATTTACTGAGACTTTATTTGGAATTTACTGATAATTTACACAGTAATTTACTGAATAATTTACTGAGAATTTTTAGGAAATTTACTGAGAATTTACTGAGAAATTATTGGAAATTTACGGAGTAATTTCCTGAGAATTTACTGGAAATTTTCTGAGTAATTTACTAAGAATTTGTTGGGAATTTAATGATAATTTACATAGTAATTTACTGAATGATTTATTGAGAATTTTTTGGAAATTTACTGAGTAATTTGTTAAGAATTTACTGGGAATTTACTTATAATTTACTGAGTAATTTAAAGGGAATTTGATGAGTAATTTACGGGAATTTACTGAGTAATTTTCAGAGAATTTACTAGGAATATTCGGAGCAGTTTACTTAGAATTTACAGGGAATTTTCTAAGTAATTTACTTTGAATTTACTGGGAATTTACTGTGTAATTTTTCTTAGAATTTACTAAGTAATTTACATAGAATTTAATGAGTAATTTACTGAGAATTTACTTGAAATTTACTAAGTAATTTACTCTTAATTTACTGAGAATTTACTAGGGAATTTACTGAGAATTTCATGGGACTTTACTGAGTAATTTATTGAGAATTTACTGGAAGTTTACTAAGTAATTTACTGAGAATTTATTGGAAATTTACTGAGTAATTTAATGAGAATTTACTGGGAATTTACTTAGTAACTTACTAGGAAATTTCTGAGTAACTTACTGTGAATTTAACGAGTATTTACTGGTAATTTACTGAGTATTTAATGGGAATTTACTGAGTAATTTACAGGGAATTTAATGAGTAATATACTGAGAATTTATTGGGAATTTACTGAGTAGTTTACAGAGAATTTACTAGAAATTTACAGAGAATTTACAGGGAATTTACTAAGTAATTTAGTGAGAATTTACTTGGAATTTACTGAGTAATTTACACAGAATTATCAAAGAATTTACTCAGTAATATACTGGGAATTTACAGAGTAACTTACTGAGAATTTATAGGGAGTTTTCTAAGTAATTTACTGGAAATTTACAGAGTAATTTACTGAAAATTCACGGGGAATTTACTGGCAATTTACTGAGTAATTTACCGAGAATTTACTCAGTAATTTACTGAGAATTTACTGGGTAATTTACTGAGAATTTAATAAGTAATTTATTGAGAATTTACTGAGTAATTTATAGGGAATTTACTAAGAATTTTCTGCGAATTTACTGATTAATACTGAGTAATTTACAGGAAATTTACTAAATAATTTATTGGAATTTAATGTGTAATTTACTGGGAATTTACTTAGTAATTTACTGCGAATTTTGTGAGAATTTACTAGCAATTTACTGAGAATTTACTGGCAATTTACTGAGAATTTACTGGGAATGTATTGAGAATTTACTGAAAATTTACGATGTAATTTACTGAGAATTTACTGGAAATTTAATGATAATTTACTGAATAACTTACTCAGAATTTATTGAGAATTTATTAGAATTTACTGAGAATTTGATGAGAATTTACTGGGAATTTGCTGAGTAATTTAATGAGAATTTTTAGGGAATTTTCTGAGTAATTTAATGAGAATTTATTGGGAATTTACTGAGTAATTTACTGAGAATTTAAAGGGAATTTACTGAAAATTTATAGCAAATTTACACAGAATTTACTGTGAATTTACTGGGTAATTTTTTGAGAATTTACTGGGAATGTACTGATAATTTACTGAGTTATTTAATAGTAATTTACTGAGTAATTTGTAGAGAATTCCCTGGAAATTTACTTAATAGTTTGTAGGGAATTTATATAGAATTTACAGAGTAATTTACTTTGAATTTAGTGAGAATTTACATGGAATTTCCTGAGTAATTTACTGGGAATTTACTGAATAATTTACTGAGAAATTACAGAGAATTTACTCTGTAATATACTGTGTAACAACCCTCACCTTACTCTTGCCATATTTGTGTACATCCTTACATGGTCTTGCTTTATTATGATAATTTGAAGGTTTTGCCTTGTCTTGATTTGCTTAAAGTTGCTTGCATAATTTTGTTCCTTGCTTAGTGTGTGTGTGTAGCCGAGATCATCTTGAGCTTAGTCCGCCTTTGACCCTTTGTACTTAGAACTATCTTGAGGTCTTGTTCAACCCCATCTTCACCTCGGGCATTCTTTGCCGAGATGTTTCGCACTTGAACCTTGTCCGCAGGCAGGTATGGCCTAGGCCGAGATGTGGCGCACCCCGGCCAAGGTGTGGCACAGCTTAGTCAAGTGTCGTCCTCCCTAACCGATGTTTTTCCATCCCTGTTGCCGGATCCTTGACTGAGCCGATGTCATCCCTCTGCCGATGTGTCTTACCCGAGCTTGCCGAAAACACCGGAACAGAAAAGATCATTTTCACGAGAGAGCATATTAAGGGTGAGATGTAGGGATTTCGGAGTAATTCCAATATTTAGAAAAATTAGCACATTCTACGCACGTAGGACTTGCAGCAATATCAGCGTGGGATTTACGTCTGATCTGCACAGTGTGTAAAGGAATTATATCGACTTAAAATAGTTGACAAACCACTCTTAAAAAGTAGAATCATGTGTTAGAACTAATCAAGCTATGAATATTTGTTATGGCGGTTTTACTTTACCTTCTAATTACTTTTAGTATATTCTCTCGGGTCTGCAATGCTTGGTTGATTAATGGCGGGGATTTTAGGGTTCGGGACCACAGACTGTCGGAACCGCCTAATACCTCGTGATCTCGCTATGGTAAGCATCTATCACTCACGACTATAGTGGACAGATAGTAAATACGGTGCATAACCATTTCTCACGAGTCTACCGCGGATAGCTGGTGAGCGTGTAATATAATCCTCTACTGACAGTGCATATCTACGCCAGAGTGTATCGTATGCTACAGATAGGCGGGAGCATATCAGCATGGACTTGGCGTACATGTATTGATGACTCGGGAGGCAGTGAGACGTTGAGGGTATTGTATATTTGTAATGGCACGTGTTTATAGAGCGCTGACGGCGTTGCTCACGATGTAGGAGGTGAGGCGGAGGTATGTGTCACAATGTACTATATATGTTACATATATGGATTATAGTGGAGAGTGAGAAGATGGTAAGAGACATATTAGTATCGAGATATACATGTCGCAAAAGCTATTACGTGATTGCTCAACGTAACGTGCGCACGGTTATTTCGAGGATGCACTCGGGAACACCTTAGACAGGAGAAAATCTCATATCAACACTATGCACGATGGCTGTCACACTAGTTTTTTATTAAAAACAAAAATATGATTAAATAACTTTTTCGAAAATGAAAGTGGGTGTCTAGATAAATTGTTGATATGACAATTTTTTGTTTGTATTGTATTGTTTGTATATTATCTATTTAATTTTTAAATAAAAAAAGTAAAATAAAAAAAAAAGAAAAAAAAAGAAATAGCGTTTGCTTTTGAGTTCGATATGAGTTCTACTTCTAGGTCCAACCGTCTGAATTTGCCGGAATTTTCCCCTGTGTTTTCTGCCCACTTTCTCTCTTTCTCTTCATTCTCCCTCTCTCGTCGTCTCTTCCATCTCTCTTCTTGATCACGTGTAAAAATGCGCGGATTTTGTTATCCACTCGGACAATCCTCCGATGTTTCCGCCGCATCGTCATCCCGAGCTACAGTTGCTGATCACGAGGATGATTCAAAGACGCATGTAGTAATATTGTCTCGAGCCTTTCAACTCACAGATCCTCACCATCTGTATGTTTATTGTTCTGTTTTAGTTAGAGTCGGAGAATGTTAAAATTTGTGATTTTTAGTTGAATTGAACTTGAGATTCGAAGCTTCGACTTGAACAACTCGAGGCATGGTCTTTGTAATACTAGTTTGGAATGAGTTTTATTTGTGAATAAAATAGGCCTTAATTTTTGCTCTCAAAGAACTTTGAAATTTGTCACTCAGATTATCATCGTTTGGTTTTGTAATAGTGTTTCCATGGAAGTGTCAAGTGTAATTGGTTAGTTGGTTTCCTTTCTCGATATTTTGGTGATTCTATGAATCATCAAATTGTCAATTTGGTGCCTTTCTTCTATCATATTGATCTAATTGTGATGGATCAAGTAGTGGCAATAAATACCCGTTTTTTCCATTTAATTTTAAGAGTTTCAATCGATTGATTTGGCTGGAATCTGTGATCTTCCATCGGATATATTTCTGCGGGTTCAATTATGTTATTATCCTTTTTAAAATTTTTTTATTTTTGCAACTCTTCTTCTCTTTATGATTGGGTTTGTGTTTATATAAAGCTTTTTAGATTTTAATGGTTGCGATATGAATTTTGTGCGCAACTGATTGCTAGAAATTTATGATAAATACCTCTTGTCCTGATATTATATATTGGTTGTTCTAGCTCATTATAGATAATATACTGTTGGGTTCAAGCAAGTATTAAATCTATGAAGTCTTGTTTCTATTTTCACAAGTCACCAACTGTAGAAGACATGAGTAATCACTCCATGTTTTCTTGCATGGTAGACCTGCACTTACTATTTTATTTAGTTTAAACTTGAAACTGTCTGAAACTCACATTAGAAAACAATATCTCCGTGAAGGCACTTCACACCCATGTGTTCACATCATGTATTTTTTACTTGTACATTGTGTTCGTCTTGCGTTTGTATGGCAACTTTGTTTTTCTCTCCAAGAAGTCACAAAGAAGCAAAGAGTGGCCCTATTACGGTTTGGCAACTTCTTGTCTTGACAGGACGCTTCCAGGTAGATGATTTTTGATGTGGAGAATCACATTGGCGCAACAAACAATTTGTTGTTGTTAACTCATGGAATTTCTTAGCGTCGGTGTCTCAGTGATGAATTTGTTAAGAAATAATGTATAGAGAAAGAGAGAAATAAATCTGTATGTTTATTGTATTGATTGTGAATGTTGTTATATTTACAATGATTCATGATTCCTATAATAGAAGGGTGAGTGTGTAGTAGGTAAGGAGTAGGTGAAGTGGAGGTGGTAGTGGTGTAGTGGGTTAGGTTTAGTGGAGTAGGTGAGGTGGTAGTGGTGTAGTGGTTAGGTTAGTGGAGTAGTTTAAGTGGGTGAAGTAGGTGATAGGTTTTATAACAGCCCTCCCGCAAAACTCAAGGGGGATAGGAACTAAGCCAACTTGAGTTTTGGGCAGAGAGTAACAAAACAAGAAAATAGACGAATACATAAAAGAAAAAGAGGATAGGAATCACTGTATGGTCCGTGTCAGATCCGTTGTAACGAAACTGTATGGTAGGGGTCAAACGTTGTAGACTACACCGGATGGCGTCGTCGACCGATGTAGAAGACAGTTTATGGGTCTATGTCCGAAACGGTCTGTAGAAGACATGTTTGTACTGGTTGAGATGTTTGATTCTGGGATCCCTTGGTAGAAACCTTAACGCGCGAATCAAGTTGGGTCTAACAGATTTACAGAGTTCTTGTCGGACCCATGATAAGGAGCTAACCGAATCCAATGTCGGGACAAGTTTACAGAGTCTTCGTCGGACCCTATGAAGGAGCTAACCGGAATCAATTCGGGACAAGTTATAGAGTCTTGTGGACCCTTAAAAAATACACGGATGATGGTGTATATAGGACTGCCCAAATAGATATATATGGATTTATATATAGTTTGAGCCTTCAAAAAGTCGCGGCTCCAAAGAGTCGCGCCCAGGCACTCTTCATCAAAGGCGTGCTTGACAGAAAGCGTCGAGCCATCAAAAGGTGAGTCCGGAGACGCGGCGAGGCACGTGAGCGACAGGAAGTGGCGTGTCGGCCCGGCTATTTAACCAAGGTTGATGCGGAGGCCTGTGCAAACCAGTCTGAAAACGCGCGGAAATCCTTTTGAAAAATACTCCTTTCCTGTTTCTGAGAAGAGATTCGGAGAAACACTCTGTTGCCATTCTGTAACCAACCTTTTCTCTGAAATTAGCTCAACAACCCATAACATGGCCTCTGTTTCCCGTTCGACTGAACCGCAGATAATGGCCTCTTGTTCCCGTGGTCTGCTCACTTCTTTTTCCCAACCCAACGAGTCAAACAAGAAGAGATAACTGGTGCGGTGGCACTGGAACTTATTCAAACCATAGCGCCCCGGAGTTTGCTCCGTTTGAACTTTCCTTGCGGTCCTGTGGAGGCAAAGAATGGCAAGTGCAGTCGGGATTGTTGGAGGCCCAATCAAGTAACATTGAAGTCATGTGTGGAAACCCATGAACTGCGGTCACAAACTTGCGCATCCGGCTGGCAGAAGTAGGACAAATGAGCTGCAGCAGTTAAACGCCCCAACTGGCTCTGCTAACAACGCATGTATATTTAGGATGCTGCGAGCAAGAGGAATAAGTGTGACTAAAAAGGCGGCAAAACAACAAGGAGCTGAACGGAAGGGGGGGCCTCCCGTGATGTTCCGATTTGGTGGTCCGCCATATGCTGCACCGTGGAGGGTATCGGGGAGATTGAACGTGCCTCGGCGGCGGGGTAACAGACGGAGGCACGCACTGTCAAGCGCCGCGCAGGACGGAGGGTAAAAAGAAAGACCGCGAATAGGCCGAAAGAAGTGAGGTCGATTGGTGGCCTGGCCGCTAAGAACAAGAAAACAAAGCTGTTGTGTTGTTTTTTTTTTTTTTTTTTTTTTTTTTTTTTTGTTTGGTGTAAAATTGTGATTCGGGGTGGATCCTGAGAATGAATAAATATGGTTTGGTGTGCACAAGCTATATGGGAGATATAAGGAATTTGGAAAAGATTAAAAAATATATGTGAAGAAAAATAAAGAAAAAATTAATAAAATAAATGATTTGAAATAAAAATGATAGATGGGGAGAAATAAGGAAAGTGGTTTGGGAAAATAATAAAAATAATGGAGTTGGGAAATCAAACGGAGGAGAGATGATATTTTTATTTTATTTTTTTTTTTAAAT
>NW_021027483.1:216778-270495 GCF_004153795.1 Camellia sinensis | reverse complement strand
ATTTATTTCCTTTTGCTCATTGAGATGTAAAGTAATTCAATTTAGAAAGATTGACTAGAGTAGGTTTGCAGCATCATTGGTGGTGATAGAATCACTGTTGAACCCACTCTTAAAGTAAGTCATGTTAGACCTCTCACCATGAATATTTGTTAATTCTTTAACTTTTAGTAATTCTTTTGGTTGAATCCTTGGATTTTACCTCGTCTGATGTAAGCATACATTGCTATAACTGGTTATGCTAGCTATGATTCATCTCTTTTGCATCTTAAAATTATTCTAGTATATACTGACTATGGATTTTGACTGAGTTATTGGCAATTTTTTAGGACGTTGCTCACTAGATACTGGTAGCATCAATTTTTCATTTTGTTCTTTATGAATTGGATAGTAGCTCAAGGCACCTTAATTATATTCTAAAAGCATCTTATTCTCAACTAACGCGCACGGCTGTCCAACTAGTTTTTTAAAAACAAAAATATGATTAATAACTTTTTCGAGAATGAAATTGTCTAATATTGTTGATACAATTTTTGTTTGTTTGTTTGTTTGTATTATCTATTTTATTTTTTAAATAAAAAAAGTAAAATTAAAAAAAGAAAAAAAAGAAATAGCATTTGCTTTTGGAGTTGATTGATTCTACTTCTACCAACCGTCTGAATAGCGGAATTTTCCTGTGTTTTCTGCCCCTTTCTCTTCTTCCTCTTCATTCCTCTCTCTCTCTCTCTCTCTCTTCTTGATCACTGTAAAAATGGCGGATTTGGTATCCTCAATCGACAATCCTCTGATGATTTCGAAGACGCATATAGTATCTGTCTCGAGCCTTTCAACTCCCAAGATCCTCCCACTGTATGTGTTTAGTAGAGTCGAAGAATGTTAAATTTGTGATTTTAGGTTGAATTGAATTGAGATTTGAAGCTTCGAACTTGAACAACTCGAGGCATGGTCTTTGAACTAGTTGGAATGAGTTTATTTGTGAAATAAAATAGCTTAATTTTTGCTCTCACTTTTGAAATCTTGTCACTGATTATCATCGTTTGGTTTGTATATGCTTCACGGAGTGTCAAGTTTGTAATTGGGTTAGTTGGTTTCTTCGAATTTTGTGATTCTATGATCTCAGATTGTCAATTTGTGCCTTCTTCTACATATTGATCTATTGTGCTGGATCAGTAGTGGCAATAAACCATGTTTTTCCATTTAATTTTAGAGTTCAATCGATTGATTTGGCTGGAATTCTGTCATCTTCATCAGATATATTTGGGGGTCAATTATGTTATTCTTTTAAATTTCTATTTTTGCAACTCTTCTTCTCTTTATGATTGGGTTTGTGTCATAAAGTTTTGAATTTTATGGTTGTGATATCGAATTTGCCAAATGATTGCTAGTAATTTATGATAAATACTCTTGTCCTGATATTATATATTGGTTGTTCTTGCTCATTTTATAGATAATTACATGTGTAAGGTGGTAGTGGTGTAGTGGGTTAGGTTTAGTGGAGTAGGTTTAAGTGGGTGAAGTAGGTGAGGTGAGGTGGATTTTAACATTAAGAAAATAAAATAAGTTAGAATTCAAGCTGATATAAATTGTGGGTTTAATTATTTAAAATGAATGGCCGGTCGTTTAGCTTGAAACAACAATGCGAGAGTTTTCATTGTCTTTTACATTTTGGAATGTACATAGCAATGAGTGGATAGACTGCAATAGAATAAATTGACAATAGCTCTTTTTCTCCGCCTTCTTAAAGGCAAAAAGTAATTCCTTGAGTAGTATTCAATCATTATCATGTGGTTTTTTTGAGTTATCCATTTAAATGGGATCTTCCAAATTTGATATTATATAGCTAGTGTATCAATCATTCATAGCTAACTTCTGATTTTCATAGCTTTTGAGTTGTCTTCCAGAGGAATAGCCATGTAGTTGCAATTGTCATGCCCCAATTGTTATGTACATAATTTTGGAACCTTTTGGGATGCTACCTTCCAGTTTGATGAGTGGATTCTGAATTATTTCTTCGCAGGTAGTGATTGAAGATGCAAAGCACTGAAGAGAGGCTGACTATGGATAAAGTGGAGTAAGCATGGCAATATGAACAATTTATTTCCTTTTGCTCATTGAGATGTAAAGTAATTCAATTTAGAAAAATTGACTAGAGTAGGTTTGCAGCATCATTGGTAGTGATAGAATCACTGTTGAACCCACTCTTAAAGTAAGTCATGTTAGACCTATCAACATGAATATTTGTTAATTCTTTAACTTTTAGTAATTCTCTTGGTTGAATCCTTGGATTTTACCTCGTCTGATGTAAGCATACATTGCTATAACTGGTTATGCTAGCTATGATTCATCTCTTTTGCATCTTAAAATTATTCTAGTATATACTGACTATGGATTTTGACTGAGTTATTGGCAATTTTTTAGGACGTTGCTCACTAGATACTGGTAGCATCAATTTTTCATTTTGTTCTTTATGAATTGGATAGTAGCTCAAGGCACCTTAATTATATTCTAAAAGCATCTTATTCTCAACTAACGCGCACGGCTGTCCAACTAGTTTTTTAAAAACAAAAATATGATTAATAACTTTTTCGAGAATGAAATTGTCTAATATTGTTGATACAATTTTTGTTTGTTTGTTTGTTTGTATTATCTATTTTATTTTTTAAATAAAAAAAGTAAAATAAAAAAAAAAGAAAAAAAGAAATAGCGTTTGCTTTTGGAGTTGATTGATTCTACTTCTACCAACCGTCTGAATTGCGGAATTTTCCTGTGTTTTCTGCCCCTTTCTCTTCTTCCTCTTCATTCCTCCCTCTCTCTCTCTCTCTCTCTCTCTTCTTGATCACTGTAAAAATGGCGGATTTTGTATCCTCACTCGACAATCCTCCGATGATTTCCGCCGCATCGTCATCCGGAGCTACCGTTGCTGATCACGAGGATGATTTCAAAGACGCATGTAGTATATGTCTCGAGCCTTTCAACTCACAAGATCCTCCCACTGTATGTTTTTAATTGTTCTGTTTAGTAGAGTCGAAGAATGTTAAATTTGTGATTTTAGGTTGAATTGACTTGAGATTCGAAGCTTCGAACTTGAACAACTCGAGGCATGGTCTTTGAACTAGTTGGAATGAGTTTATTTGTGAAATAAAATAGCTTAATTTTTGCTCTCACTTTTGAAATCTTGTCACTGATTATCATCGTTTGGTTTGTATATGTTTCATGGAGTGTCAAGTTTGTAATTGGGTTAGTTGGTTTCTTCGAATTTTGTGATTCTATGATCTCAAATTGTCAATTTGTGGCTTCTTCTACATATTGATCTATTGTGCTGGATCAGTAGTGGCAATAAACCCTGTTTTTTCATTTAATTTTAGAGTTCAATCGATTGATTTGGCTGGAATTCTGTCATCTTCATCGGATATATTTGGGGTTCAATTATGTTATTCTTTTACATTTTTATTTTTGCAACTCTTCTTCTCTTTATGATTGGGTTTGTGTTATAAAGTTTTGAATTTTATGGTTGCGATATCGAATTTGCCAAATGATTGCTAGTAATTTATGATAAATACTCTTGTCCTGATATTATATATTGGTTGTTCTTGCTCATTTTATAGATAATTACATGTAGGTTCAAGCAAGTATTAATCTATGAAGTCTTGTTTCTTTTCACAGGTCACCAACTGTAGACATGAGTATCATCTCCAGTGTTTTCTTGCATGGTAGATGCACTTACTATTTTATTTAGTTTAAACTTGAACTGTCTGAAACTTTAGAACCAATATCTCAGTGAAGGCACTTCACACCCATGTGTTCACATGCATGTTTTTTACTTGTACATTGTGTTCGTTTGTTTGTATGGCAACTTGTTTCTCTTCAGGTCACAAAGAAGCAAAGAGTGCCCTATACGTTGGCAACTTCTTGTCTTGAAGGACCCTTCCAGGTAGATGATTTTTGTGTGGAAAGAATCACATTGGCGCACAAACAATTTGTTGTTGTTAACTCATGAATTTCTTAGCGTCGGTGTCTCAGTGATGAATTCTGTTAGAAATAATGTATAGAGAAAGAGAGAATAAATTGTATGTATTATTTATTGATTGATGAATGTTGATATATATTACAATGATTCATGATTCCTATATATAGAAGAGGGTGAGTGTGTAGTAGGTAAGGAGTAGGTGAAGTGGAGGTGGTAGTGGTGTAGTGGGTTAGGTTTAGTGGAGTAGGTGAGGTGGTAGTGGTGTAGTGGGTTAGGTTTAGTGGAGTAGGTTTAAGTGGGTGAAGTAGGTGATAGGTTTTAACAGCCCCCCGCAAACTCAAGGGGGATAGGAACTAGCCAACTTGAGTTTGGAGAGAGTAACAAAACAAGAAAATAGACGAATACATAAAAGAAAAGAGGATAGGAGACACTGTATGGTCGTGTCAGACCGATGGTAAAGACACTGTATGGTGGTGTCATAACGTTGTAGAGGACACTGGATGGCGGTGTCAGACCGATGTAGAAGACAGTTTATGGGGTCATGTCCGACCGTTGTAGCAGACAATGTTGTGACAGTTGTTGTGACAGTTTACAGAGTCTTGTTGGACCCTTGTAGAAACTAACCGGAATCAATGTTGGGACAGTTTACAGAGTCTTGTCGGACCCATGAAGGAGCTAACCGGAATCAATGTCTTGATATATATATATATATATATTCATGAATTAATTTCAATAAACCAAGACACTCTTAACTCATTTCTTATAATCGATGAATAGTTTTTGAATCTTACACGTGAATGACACAGTTTGATAATGTAGAAGTTTGTTGCAACCTATTTCTTCGGACTGTTCTTACACATACATGATTCTATGACTTTCTACATGTTTGGTAATTATTTAGAGTCCTTTGCAGCCCTGAAAGTCCACAAAGACCAAGCTCCACTGAATTTCTTGCTTTCTCGGAGTCTGTTAAATCGAAATTTTCTGTGGCTTCTGCCAGGTATTTTTTTTGGATAGTTTGGTTTCTTTAGGAGCTGATGCTTGCTTGTTTCATTTCTTTGATTCTTGGATGTATGGTTCTTGTGCAACAGATATAAGGAATCAATCTCAAAAAGTACCCGAGGATTTAAAGAGAAGCTACTTGCCCACAATATCTCAGTCAAAGAATTGGGAAGAGGAGTTCAACGTGAGAGGAATGCAGGTATTGCTGGTGCTGCACGAATGATTGAGCGCCTTGATCTTCCCTCAAAACGGACCGGAATTTCTGTTCCTTTATCCAGTTGCTGAACCTCAAACTTCTCGTATAACGGAAAAGACACTCGAGTGTAATTACTTAGTCTCCTAATGAAAATGCTGGGGAAAGTGTGCATGATATGAGTTCACCTGAATCCCCTCGTGTTCACAGTACCTTCCCAAGTGAATTGGATATTTCTCTCGTTCAGGTTTGTTTAAATCATCTTCTCAATAAACTATTTTACTCAAGTTTTGTTAACAAGCCATTGTCTTAGTTGGGAGCTGATTCCTTCATTCTTTTCCTAATTTTCTTTTTGCCATTTTGGCCCATCAATTTGTTTGTGTAGAACTAGTGTGAAATGCTCCATGTTATAGAAATGACAACTGCATAAGATTTGAATGCTTACCATAAGCATAGCTTATTTTCTTGCTATTTTCTCATGTCATTGGGATGAGCTATATATGTCAGAAATGGAATTTCATGTGTGGCATAAGTTTTTATATATTATGTCATTCAATGGTATTAGTTGAATTTCATATGAGAACTTTTGGTTGCCGAATTTGGGGTGCATTGGCTGGCTGGGTTATATAATTATGGGTAAGCTAATAGACATCCCAGCATTTTTGGTCTGCTAGATTGTCGGTAGGGTTTGTTGAGTTTGAGTTGGTGTAATGTAATAACTAAAACAATCTGATGAGAGAGACAGCATGGCTGAGAAACAGCCAGGAAAAGCTTTGAGATGCTTCCAGACCAGATATTTGTGTCTTATAACCAAATCCTCGAGACCAACATATTGGCATATAGATAGATTGGAGGCTCATTGTTTATCATTAGACTGGAGCCTGGAGGATGAGCGGTCCTTTTATTTGGTTTGTTTAAATAATAGGCACCATCATTGATTGGCATGCCTCAGTCCAAATGGCCTGTTTATTAACAAGCACCGTTTCATGGTTACTTATGCAATAATCTCTACTTTGGCCAGCAGGTAGATTCCTGAAGTGATGGTGAATCGCCTCAATGGGTGATTTGAAATGCTTGTCATGCATAGTATTCTTTCTCATGAGAGGAGGAAGAATGAGAAAATGCACCATTAAAACAATGAGAGAGACTTGAACTAGGGTGAAGCCATTTCAAAAGTAATATAAGCAGAATTGCAGGATTCAGTTTCCATGATTCATACAAGTTCCCAATTTCTCAACTGATTGTCAAAGATAGATGTTTTATATTTGAACTTTGGCTAATCTTTCAATGTTTTCCATTTCAGTCTGGAAGGTGATGTTGTTAAGACGCGAACCAGTGCTCAACTATGGGTTCCACATTTCATTCTCCCCATGAAGGCATTTACTCTATGCCGTACGATTAGGAATCAGTCCAGGCGTTTACGCAAGTGACGTATGACAAGGAATCAATCCACCATGATTTAGAGGATGATAACTGGTTCTTGTCCTGCAATAATTCTATTTGCGAAACTTGAAACCTTTCAAGTGATTTACTGTTTTTACATAAATATGGTTATATGTATTATTGTTCCAGTTAAGTGCATGGGATTTTTAACTTTGCTGGCGTTAATGTGCTTATTGATATAAAGTTTATCCTTTGTGCTTATTAATAAGCACATAAATAATTCCTTTGTAAAAATTATTTACTAATAGATGTAGTGGAACGGGATGAAGGACTTTTCTGGAGAATTCCTTTGTGCTTCTGCCATTTCCATCCCTTTTTTCTTGTTCTTGATTTTTGCGTTTGTTTGTGTTTTCAGTTTTCATGTTTTCAAAACAAAATAATGAAAAGATGGAAAACATCAATTTGTTTTTATTTGTACTATAACAATTTTGAAAATTCAAAATAAGTTTTTTGATGTTTCCAAGAAAATAATTTGTTTTTCATAATTTTTTTTGGGGAATACTGATAAGTGAGGATTAGAAAAATTATTTACAAGAGTATAAAGTTTATAATTCTAATTATTAATATTTATAATGTTTATCATGTTTTTGTAAATAATTTTTCCGATTCTCACTGATTAGGAATTGTCCCCCTTTTTTTTATTTTTTTGCAGAAACAATTTTCATGATTTGACTAGATTTTGCATGGCATATTGCTTTCAATACTGGTAAGAACACTAATTAGATATAATATTAGGTAGGATTAGGGGTGGAGGCACAACAAGGCCAGCCAGGGGGTCACGTGCCTTCTCTCAGTTTTGATTTTTTTTTTGTTATTGTCATGTATAAAATGTATTTTTTTTTTTTTCTAAAATATTTTTTGGCTAAAGGTTTATTGTATTGTTTACAATAAGTAGTTATTTGATACTTTGGGAATACTATGTAGTATTGTTTATGTAGTAGTTTAAATCAATAGTGTAGCGAAAAATATTATAAATTGGATATAATGAACTTATTATTTTCAAATAGTTGACATACCACGCAGTGTAATTTGTGATTTTCTATGCTTTGAGCATCACGTAGGCAACGCCATATGGTATTCCAAGATTGTTCAATAATTTTCTTTCAAAACACATAATTTATACGTAATGTCATCTCTTTAATATTTTTCTGTCAAATAAAAATTAAATAGATTTTATAATAATTTGTACTATAAATGATGTGTTTTTATTTTTTAAAATTAGGAATTTTGATCCATAATTTTTTGTGCTAGAATTGTAAACTTACGTCATCATCCCACATCGAGCTATTCCACACTATTATAGAATTTTGATTTGTTCTTATTAATAATGAATATGTAATTTTTTTATGGTTAAATTTATTTCATAAAATTATTATTATCTTAATGTCGCTCATGATTTTATAATTTATCCTAATATAAATTAGAAGGCGCATTTAGAAAGGGTGTGTACAGTGAAATTTTTTTCATGGGTTGGGGACATTTGTTGAAATATTTTTTTTGTTATGACTTTCTAATATTATGTCTCTAGATTTACTGCGAAAAACGTTTTATTACAAGTGTGAATGCTTTTAACGTTTTAAAACTCTTTGTTCCATAATTTTGTCATGTTTGAAAACTAATTTGTTTTAGGAGACGTGCATTAAATGGCATACGTTAATAATGAAGCATTTTATTTCATCATAATTTCACATAAAACGTTTAAAAAAATATATACATAAGAAAAAGAGAGACAAATCAAAATTCTTATAGCGAGACAAATGATAACTTATAGCGATTTTTAGCTAAAATATGTAGTTAACAAACGAGACTTCATAATTTCACTAAAATTCATTTATCTAAGAAGTCAATCAACAGATAAATCTAATTTTAAAATTTTTTAGACAACATTCCTCAATCCTAATATTTTGAAGTCACGAGGACAATAACAATTTAAAAGTTACTCGTCTACTATTTCACATATCTATCCACGTCACATATATGTTTATCTATCTATCCAATGTCAACTAGCTATCATTCAAATTAAAATTTTTATTATTTTCTATTTCCAAGCTATAGAATCGCCTCTTTGACCTGATTAGTTTTTTGAACAAATTTCACTTTACCCAAATTATGGCTCATGTGCACATAACTCCTATCATTTGAAAATAAGCACATAACTCACGTAATTTTCATACTAAAGTGCACCTCATTTTCATACTAAAGTGCACCTCGTTCAGTCTATTAATACCTCGGGTGTAAAACACTAAAATACTCTTGTACATAGGTTATTCTCACTGTGCAAATCATGAACATTCTCACCATTTTTAACAAATGTTTTTACTATTAACTTGACGAAATACCTAACTTGTTTGATTTGAATTTTTTGAATTCACTTTTTAAAAAATTAAAATTTTTAATTTTCCGTATTTTTTTGTTCATTGAATTTTTTAAAAATATTTTAAGCAATTTTTTATATATACCTAACATGAATACACTTAAAAAATATAATATTTTTTTGCAAATATTTTACTTTTTAGATACATATAAATAAAATACATCTAAAAAGGTAAAAAAAATTGTTTAAAATTTAAAAAATATTCACTAAAAATAAAAAAAATAAAAAACTCAATTTTTAAAAAATTAAATTCAGAAAATTGAAACTAAACACGGTGAATACACTTCAATCTACAAATTACAAAAAAATTATGCAACTATTTCAAAATGATTGATGATAATCTGCACATTGATGATACCACAAGTAAAGTAAAATTTACCCTAGTTTTTTTTTTTAACCCAAAATTATGTGTATGAACAAATATAATTTATAAACTACGTTAAAACATGAAATAGTAATGACAGTTAAAAAAAGCATAAAAAACGTTAGTACTAATATAATTTTTTTACTAGAATGTAAACACTACAAGCGAAAAGTAGGTTCAGATAATGTTCTGTTAATTAAAAAATATAATTGGTAATCACTCTGTTTAAAAAATATAATTAAAATAACCCTTTAAATAAATTTAAAAAACAAATTAAAAAGGAAAAATGTAAATGCTATCCACACCTTGATCGGTACATTACGGTAAAAATTCCTCAGTTGCATACTTTTACACTAACAAGTTCTCTCACAATCAGCTCAAAAGTGTTCCGGATCAAATCAACCACAAAAAACTAAAAAAAAAGGATCACATTTTATAATCATTTGAAGTCACCAATAGTTAGTTTGGATGCCACTTGAAATTGTTCTGATTTTTAACACCAATTAAATGGAATTTTGAAAGTGTGTTTTAATTAAAGAAACATTTCCAACATCCTTAACACAACATTAGATAGATGCCATTTGAAAACAGTTAGTTGCACTACCAAAACAAAAACTTTTTGCGACCGCTACAAACTATCGCAAATAATAAAAAAACCGTCGCAAAAGGCTTTTTGTGACGGCCCATGCAGGCAAATGAAGGTCGCGAATTTGAAAGTTACAAATACTTTTTGCGATCGCAAAATAACAGTTGCAAACTATTTGCGACCGCCTTACCTACTTATAGCGACTGATATTTTGCCGTCGCAAAAGAGTTAAAAAGCCTACAATGTATTAGCGACCAACTTCTTACCGTCGCAAAAAAAAAAAAAAACCTACAAACATATATACATGCAAATATTATATACAATAAACGTAAAGACGTATTTGCAAAAATCTCAACATTCATGCATTATTTTTCATTATTTAAAAAGGCTTACAATGAGAACTTTTGTTTTTGGAGATTATAGGGCAGCCCAAATCCAAGCATTCAAAATAGACAATAAGTCTCTCGAAAGGGAAAAATATAAACGTGAAGAAAATATTACATTAGACAAATTGATTTCAACTGCTCTAGTGAGGTCTTCCAAGTAGAAATGGCCATCCTCTGACTGACATATAACGCCCATGACCCATCTTCTCCCTGTTAGCCCAATGAGACTCTGAATTGGAGATATCTGCCCAACATATACACATAAATAAGCACACTTTGTTTAATTAACGTATGTGTCTCCAATCTCAATATGTTTTTGTGCAAGACAGAGACGCAAGTTACCTCACAACTGCCGAACTGAGACCTTTCAGTATCAAATGCAGGCTTAGAAATGCTGATCACAAGAAAGCCTCTGGAGCAACAAGAGAAATCTATCCCTATATAAAGTGGCTTTGGCAGAAGCATCACCATGAATTGGAATCTTTCCTGTATGCCTACAATTCAAAAAATAAAAATGGCATAACTAACACCACCTAATCAAATGTTCAAATCAATCATTATAATTGCAAGGCAGCAAGTCTGATATCTAGCTCCATGTACAAAGAAGTTTCAAAACTCTACCAACCCAAGTTCCAAAGATCCCATCCCAATAGAAAGATCAATTAGGAATGTGGGTAACAAAATTGTTTCCCAATTTTTGCCTAAACTATTTTCCCAAGCCCAAGCTTAAATTTAATTCAAAAAATTCAAACTTAGCTCTCCTTGCCCAAATTTCAAAATTTAAAAAATAAATAAAATAAATAAAAACTATATTTGGTTGTCCTAAACTAATGTATATCAACATCCCAAGTGGCCTTGGGTGGGCACTTAGATGCCAGTGTGAGACTTCAAGTTGAAATATATGAAAAACTTCAATCTACGTAATAATCTAATTATTAACAAAAAAACAAAAAAAAAAATATTTCACAATAATTAAATAGTCAGTAATTCATACTTTGATGGTTATTATATATTATATATACTAACAATAGATTTCAAATTATTCAAATTGTGAAAATTCCTAATTTGAATTTATAAAGCCAAGCTACATTTTTCAGGCTAAACTTCGGTTCTTCAGATTTGGACTTGTCCAAATTGCACCCCTCAACTAATTCCCTCTATGATTCACATCCCATCAACATATTGTAACAAAAATTCTCACCTTATCTTGACATCCTCCTTGGCTTGGCTTTGTTGTACCATGCATCTCTCTTCCAGGAAAAGATGGAAATAGAGAGCCACTTGTTTAGACTGATACACATATATATATATATAGAAGTTGAAAGGAGCGAAACAACATGTTGAAAGCAAGACTGCCAGAATATTCAACAGCAACTGGGATGACGATGACTACTAGTATTACTACTTAATTTGGAAAAATGTGGACCATAACTACTTAACCAAAACGGAGATGACAAATGATTGTTTTGTCTTTGCGTGTAAACTGATCAACCGGTGGAGGCCACAAACAAATCGAAACGAACATAAATTTCACTATCACCATATGCAGCTGAACACTTATTTTTCACATATCACGTATACTTAGAAATCTACACAACAATTTACACAACCCATGATTGCAACTTGATGGGTAGTCTTGTCATTTTTTTGCCAAGTCAATCCCGAGTTTTAATTCAATGTGCCCAAATTTAAAAACAATAAGTTGTCCTAAACTAATGTCTTCGTATATATATATATATATATTAGGGAAAAAAAAACATAATAACAAAAAATTATGAGTTGTGTACCAAAAAATTATAATATTTTATGTTTATTATATATAGTTGATATATATTAACAAAAAAATTCAGGTCACACAAATTGAAAAAAAACCAAATTTAAAATTATAGGGCTTGTTTGGTTTGCTTTTCAGAAAAATTTTTGAAAAAAATTCTCTACAAACAAATTTTTAAGAGTAACCAAACCAAACAAATTTTTTCAAAAAAAATCTCAAAATTTTATTTGATTACCTACTTTTCAAAATCACTCTCTCTCATACACATCAAATCAATCACTTTTTTTTAAAACTCTCTCCAAAACAATTTTCCAAAACAATTTCTAAAAAAAGGCAAACCAAACAAGTTTTTGTACTTTTTATCTCAAAAACTACTCTACAAACACAAACCAAACACATCCATAGTCTCCCTAAAAGTTTTCAAATTTCTCCCTGAAAAAAAAAAAAACAAAAAAACAGAAAAAACAAAAAATTCTCAGATTGACTCTTAAAAGCCTGCCCAAGTTGCGTCCTTACTATCTCAAAATTAAATTATTCTGCCAGGGTAACCCCAACTTAATAGGTCACCTCCTTGCTATCTGTCCAGACTCACAAAATCAGGAAATTATTAGGAACATGACCACCACATTATAGGTTTTCCTAATAATGTCAAGCAAAAACCTCACATGATTTAGGAGGTGCCTCACCCTCCATTACAGTGTTACCCTGGCACAATAATATAGTTTTGTCAAAGAACAAGGCCCAAGGAACCAACAGCACAATGACATACCCTTTTGCAACATAGAAAAAGAGACACCCTCACAGTCAGGGTGCCTCGAGTCTGAGTAATTCCGGAGGGTCTTATTGCCTGGTGGTTGCTAAGGCAGGTAATTCAGTGCAACAAACAGAACACAATGGAATAGATGGATGCACTAAAACAAACCTGCGACCAAAACTGGAAGGTTGAGCATAATGACATGCACAGTTCCATTTACAAAAAGGAGACACCATCGCTGGCCAGTGCCTCAAGTCTGGAGGAGTTCCAGGTCTTATTCCTGGTGGTGGGTAAGGCATGTAATTCAGTGCAACAAACATAACATAATGTAAAAGATCAATTAGGGATGTGGGTAACAAAATTGACATCTACAAGTAATGCTTCCAATTTCAACATGTGATCTTGGAATTTAGAACAAGAAATAAAGGTCCTACTATTGTGAGATCATAAAATTACTACCAAGCTAACAAATAAATCTTCAAGGTAATAATAGGTGATAAATTAAAGGCATCAGTTTCAGCAGCCAAAATCATCTTAGAAACAATGGAAAGGTAATTTAGCACCAAAAAAAAACAAAAACCATGTAAGAATTTGAAAATACCTTTACCTTGCAAGCAATCACAATTCTCAATCTCCTTCCTCACAACATCAAGAACAGAATCAAGATGCTCACTGTTCAAAAAAAAATGCAAACCCCGGGACTGATCAATCAATAAAGGCAGGAATAATAACTACTCAAAATTGAAAGGTTTTATTCTTCAAAGACAGACACACAGAAAGACACAACCAAGCATATATTTACTCCAATGGTGAAAGAAGTGTTTTGTCTTTTCTTTTTTTTTTCTTTGAATTTTATGCAGTGATTTAGGAACTTGAATCCCTGCTTGTAATTACATTTTTGTCCCTCTTTTTCACACAGAAAAAATAAATAAAAAGAGAATGCCCTACATACACAAAATTGAATAGAGAGAAATACCAAGATTTATATATCAATCTAAATGGAGCATTTTTTAGTAAGAACTAAAACTGAATAAATTAAAATCCAGCTAAGAACAACTTTATAGGTGTCAAAATAAACAAAAACCAGTTTATAAAATTTTTGTAAACATAAATCAAAAATGTAAACGTTACCAAACGCTATTAGTCACATGAAACTTGAAAGAGTAAAAACACAGTAATCATCCATTCAAATAAAAATTGAACCTGGCATATATACACTTGAACTAAAAATACTGGAGATTGGTATTAGGCCCAATCTATTAGATCAACAATTAGATACAGCCACATGAGTATCATGATAGCTTAAATGTCAACTCCCCTAAAGCAAGAAAAGGCCACGTAAAATAGATAGAAGAAGATCAACAAACATAACATAATCATATGAAATAATATTAGTATAAATTACTACATTCTACGACAAGGCTTAATTAGTTACCTTCTACATTTGCAATTGCTAGCACTGATGATGATGATGATGATGATGATAGTAGAAGAAGAAGAAGCAAAAGAACAGAGAGATCAAACAGAATGAAGATTGGCATATGAAAACTTTGAAAGTTGTAGTAAGTACTCCTAATTTTAAAGCCTTTGGCCACTTGAGAGACTTGAGCTTTGTCCAAATACTGATTTCTAATAGAGTGAGAATGTGAACAAATCTCAAGCTTTCTTGGTAGAATTTATAGAGGACTGGTCCTTGTGGGAGCAATATACACTAAATTCTAGTTTTAAAAAGAAGGATTTGGAAACTGCCATTATGGATTGATCGAATGGGTCCTTGTTGGTCGTCGGCGAAAACAACGCCAAAAATTTAATCCGGCTCATCAACGCCTTGCAGCGGCAAGAAGATGCTCTATTCGCCGGTCTGCAAGCGGTTTCCGAAACAGAAACCCCGGCGACGACTCCAATTATGCAGACGATGGAGCAACGTACAGATAGGTGTTCTGCCGCTGACGTGTGCTATATCACCGCGCCTTCAGAAAATCAGCCTGTGCGTTCTGGTTGTGGATGTTCAGATCATAAAAATAAAATGTAAATTATTATTTTGTAACTGTTTTAAGCGCAATAAAATTTGGGCCTTCTCTTTAGTGTCCACTTCTTTCATAGTTTGTATGGGCCGCTTCCTGATGGGCCTATCTCTAGTGGGCTGATGTACCATATGTCTGGGCCTATTTTAAAATAACTAATAAACATTAAATGGGCCTCATTGTTGTAATTGGGCCGTTGGTCTGTTTACCAATTGCAGCCCATTTATCCAGATTAAACCTGCTCAGAAATCGAATTTATTATGACACATAAATTCAATAAAACTGCATTTTTATTTAATCATAAAAATTTACATAGATATTTTCCCATCGCCAATCTTTTACACAATATGAAAGCTCGTCGAGTACAATGCAGTTTTATTGAATTTATGCCGCTGTGGAGAAAAAATGGGGCCACCCAATATACGTCCTTGACTATAACAAGAATAGCCAAACTGATAGGCTCAGTTTTATTTCCTCTGCAATAGCGATTATTAGCTTTGTAACATTCTTATGGTCGTTTCTGCCAGCAAAGCCGTTGGAGGAGGATTTGAAAAAGAAGGATTTGGAAAGTAGCTTACCGATTATGAATTGATCGAAATCTTCATCAACAAAAGATCGAAATCTTCATCAACAATCGATCGAAATCTTCAAATCTTCATCACGTGAGAGTCGAGCGAGAGCGAGAGTGGAAAGTGAGATTCGAGCGAGAGAGATTTTGAGAAAGAGAGATCAGGCAACAACAGGAAATGAGCTACACCACCGTTGGAGACAAATTTGGGAAATAAAAGTGAAAGGGGAGATAGGTCAAGTTCTAGACGATTTTTTTTTTTAAAAAAAGAGTTAAAATGATTTTGTAATTTTTTTAATGGGAAAAGTGATTTTTTGCGACGGTTAAATAATCCGTCGCAAAAAGTCACATTTCTAGTAGTGTTGGGATTCTAAAAGTCTTCAACAAATTTAATGGTTTGACTTCATGAGGAGTGCATGTCGACAAACTAGTAAAAAGGAATGCAACATTTAACGTATTGTATTTAAACACCTTCAAGAATAATTGGCAACATTTGAAACTCCATCCATATATTCACCAAAACTTGAAGCTGAATTTCTTCTCCTTAAGCTCCCCGATGTCCTTCTTTATAGCCTCCAAGTTGCCCTGTGTAGTTGCCATCTTCGTCTGCAAACTTGTGACGCCAACTTTGATGGCAGTTTCCAAATCCTCCTTTTTCCGATCCTCTTCCAACGGCTTGGCTAGCAAAAACGAACCTAAAAATGTTACAAAGCTTATTGCAGTGGAAATAAAACTGAGCCTCTCAGTTTCCCTATTCTTGTTATAGCCAACGACGTATACTGGGTGGCCCCACTTCTTCTCCACAGTCACGGACTTTTTAACTGATGCTAATAGATTCAGGGACACTGTTTTCTAATCTATTAGCATCAGCTAGTTAGTCTGTGACTGTGGAGAAAAAATGGGGCCACCCAATATACGTCCTTGACTATAACAAGAATAGCCAAACTGATGGCTCAGTTTTATTTCCTCTGCAATAACGATTATTAGCTTTGTAACATTCTTATGGTCGTTTCTGCCAGCAGAGCCGTTGGAGGAGGATTTGAAAAAGAAGGATTTGGAAACTGCCATTATGGATTGATCGAATGGGTCCTTGTTGGTCGTCGGCGAAAACAACGCCAAAAATTTAATCCGGCTCATCAACGCCTTGCAGCGGCAAGAAGATGCTCTATTCGCCGGTCTGCAAGCGGTTTCCGAAACAGAAACCCCGGCGACGACTCCAATTATGCAGACGATGGAGCAACGTACAGATAGGTGTTCTGCCGCTGACGTGTGCTATATCACCGCGCCTTCAGAAAATCAGCCTGTGCGTTCTGGTTGTGGATGTTCAGATCATAAAAATAAAATGTAAATTATTATTTTGTAACTGTTTTAAGCGCAATAAAATTTGGGCCTTCTCTTTAGTGTCCACTTCTTTCATAGTTTGTATGGGCCGCTTCCTGATGGGCCTATCTCTAGTGGGCTGATGTACCATATGTCTGGGCCTATTTTAAAATAACTAATAAACATTAAATGGGCCTCATTGTTGTAATTGGGCCGTTGGTCTGTTTACCAATTGCAGCCCATTTATCCAGATTAAACCTGCTCAGAAATCGAATTTATTATGACACATAAATTCAATAAAACTGCATTTTTATTTAATCATAAAAATTTACATAGATATTTTCCCATCGCCAATCTTTTACACAATATGAAAGCTCGTCGAGTACAATGCAGTTTTATTGAATTTATGTGACTGTGGAGAAAAAATGGGGCCACCCAATATACGTCCTTGACTATAACAAGAATAGCCAAACTGATGGCTCAGTTTTATTTCCTCTACAATAACGATTATTAGCTTTGTAACATTCTTATGGTCGTTTCTGCCAGCAAAGCCGTTGGAGGAGGATTTGGAAACTGCCATCAAAGTTAGCGTCACAAGTTTGCAAACAGGGATGGCAACTATACTGAGCAACTTGGAGGCAATAAAGAAGGACATGAGGGAGCTTAAGGAGAAGAAATTCAGCTTCAAGTTTTGGTGAATATATGGATGGAGTTCCCAACGTTGCCAATTATTCTTGAAGGTGTTTAACTACAATACATTAAATGTCGCATTCATTTTTAATAGTTTGTCGACATGCACTCCTCATGGTCGCATTCATTTTTAATAGTTTGTCGACATGCAAAAAAAAACACACAAAACCATTAAATTTGTTAAACCCTTTTAGGATACCAACCTTTGGAAATGTTTGTCTTTAATTAAAAGACACTCTCGAAATTCCATTTAATTGGTGATATATCAAACCCTAACCTCGTTGGAATAAAAATCAGAACAATTTCATGTGGCATTCAAACTATTGGTGACAACAAAAAAAAAAAGAAATCACTACGATTTGCCAATTAAAATTAAATGCAAAAACTATTGAGTTTAAGTCAAAAATTATTTTACTCCGACCCATTCTCCAGTTGAGTTTCCCAGAAAAAAAAAAAACACAGCTTGCTTGGTTTGATTTTTCAAAAAATTCTACTTTCTTATTTTCCGTATTTTTTTTTTGTTTTTACTGAATTTTTTTAATATTTTAAGCAATTTTTTTTTTTTACTTTTTAGACCTACCTAACATAAATATACCTAAAAAGTAAAAAAATTGTGAAAAAAATCTTTTAAAAATTCACTAAATACCAAAAATACAAAAAAAAAATACAAGAATTTAGTAAATTTTTTGTATTTTTATGTATTTATTAATTTTTTAAAATATTTTTTCACTAATTTTTTACTTTTTAGATATATCTAAGTAGGGTGCATCTAAAAAAGTAAAAAAAATGTTTAAAATTTTAAAAATATTTACTAAAAACAAAAAAACACGAAAATCAAAAAACTTAATCCAAAAAACTCAAACCAAGCACATTGATTAATTGTTTTACGATAGCCATGATGTGGTTCAAAATAATGCTGCGAGAAAGAGTTAATAGGGAATAAAATAATCTAAAAAGGAAAAAAAAACCCCTTAAAAATTTGCTTAGAAAGAAAAATCGTTAAATCCTAAAGGTTAGAAGATTAATGGTCAATCACAGCTAGCAGGAACTTAACCATTTCAAGCCAAAAACTACAAGTTCCGAAAACAAAAATATAAATATAAATAGATAAATAAAATACAATCCAAAAACTAGTCAGACTCTTCAACTATAATTGGTCAAGTAGCAGTAAGTTGGTTGAAAGACCAACAAGAAAATGCCAACATTTTAGGCCAACAACAATGCTAGACCTTGATATTATTTTCCCCACTTTTTCTTCACAAATCCTAATATAAATCCAAGATCCAAACACAACCTAAAAGCTATGTAGTAATGTCCATAAATTCCTACTTTCCAGCCAAACTTAAATGTGGAAAAATAAAAAAATTCATATATCCTGAGCCAAAACAAAATCAGTTTCAACCGCAAAGAAATATCACATTCAAGCAAAATGTTAGCCATTGAATCATTTGTCTTCCTTACCTTTTTCCAACAAACAATTGGACAAAATTAGAGCCAAAACAAATAAATTCCTTACCTTTTTCCAACAGAATTGGACAAAATTAGAGCCAAAACAAATAAAAAAGGAACAAAATAGCTCTGACCATATCAAACTAAGGAATAAAAACAAAAAAAAAAAGAAATCAAAAGTGATAAAAACTCCATTGTGATTGAATCAGAAAAAAGTGCACCAAACAACTACCTACTCACAATCAAAACAAAAAATTATCAAGAATAAACCTCGAGAAATGTAGAATTAAACGATGATAAACAACTAGGGTCAATTCTAAGAAATAATTTCACATGGTCATTCATATATGGCACTAAACTTTAAGTAGATCAACAAAATAATTTGAAGAAAAAATCCTAGATGTTTTAGAATTATAAATTTGTCAGACAAACAATAAATTGGAAAGTGCGTAGGGGAACAAAACATTTGATATGAAGACATACATTTGACCTTGAAAAAAAAGAGTATCAAATTTATCATTTGTTTCAGTGCTTTGGGGTGTATTGATATGATATGAAAAGTGAAAGTAACATTGTGTAGAAAACCTTCGAAGTATTTAGATAGGCACCCACAAAATTTGCATGTTTGATGAATCTAGAAAGTAGCTCTTCTAAAGAACGCCATGGTTGAGAGAGAGCTGCGAGCTGCTGAGACATTTGACCCTAAAAGAAACGAGTGACAAATTTATCATTTGTTTCAGTGTTTTGGGTGTATTGATATGATATGAAAAGTGAAGGTAAGAAACCCTTCGAAGTATTCGAATATGCACCCACACAATTTGCATGTTTGATGAATCTAGAAATTATCTCTTCTGAGGCAGTTCGCCATAGCTGAGAGACAACTGCAAGCTGCTGAGGGAAGGAGGCGGCTTGCTAAATTTAGGGTTTTGCTTACATGGGGTGTTAGTTTTTGGTATAAGTATTTTGAATTTGTGAATTATGATTCAAAAACAGAGAATTTGTTTAGTTATGAGTTTCCAAAAAAAATTGAATTTTTAAAATTAGAACAGTTGTTTGATTTAAAAACTTACAACTCATAACTAAACACACAATTCAAAATTTTATTCAAAACCCGAAAAAAAAAATTAAAAATATTTTTTATTTAAAATATAAAAAATAAGAAGTGCCAATTGCCTAAAAAAAAATAAAAAAAAAACAAACAAACAAACAAACACTATTCTAGTCAACCAGCCGAATGTGTGGGAGGATAACTGGGTAGACGTATTTTCAAAAGTGGGTGTGGATCAAATTTTGAAAATTCTAACCAAACAGATCAATCGAACCCAAACAATGATTCTCCCTATTATTGAAAATTAATAAATAATTGTTTAAATTTTTTTAATTTATTTTTTAAAAAATTGAGCTTTTTCATTTTTCGTATTTTTAATAAATATTTTTTATATTTTTAGATGTACCTTACTTAGATATATCTACATAAATAAAATATTTATAAAAAAAATATTTTACAAAATCAATAATGCACAATAATATAAAAATACACTGAATTTTCAATTTTTTTTGTATTATTGGTATTTATTTAAAATATACTTTTTAAGTGTATTTACATGCTAGATGTATCTAAAAATTAAAAAATTACTTAAAATATTAAAAAATTTCCTTGAAAATAAAAAACACAAAAAATAAAAAATTCAATTTTTTGAAAACTGAATTCAGCAAATTGAAACCAAACAAGGTGGTGTTTATTCATAAATCATTTTTCACTCACTTATGCTCCACTTAGTCTAAATTATTTTTTTATATTTTTATATTCCAACAAATCTTATGGATAAGATAATTACCAAAATACCCCTAATAATAATAGGGTGAACCGCGCATTAATGTTCACATTGATAGTCTGAATGTTCCATGATGTGAATATACACACTGTCAATGTGAACATTCGACCCATCAACGTGAATATTCACATTGTCAAATTTATTTAATATGAATATTCACATCACCAAGTTGTTAAATGTTCGAAAAAATATTTCTAAGTGTAAAATTGTTAATCAAATGCCTTAATGGTTGAGAAATGAAGTTACACATTTTGTGATAGTGTTACGTATTTTATGATAATGTTATGCATTTTTTTATTCAAACATTTTCTAATCACAAAATTTGTAACAATATCATAAAATACGAAACATTATCACAAAAATGCGCAACTTTATTATCACAAAAATGCGCAACTTTATTTCTCAAACACAAATTGTCATAAATCTAATCAAAAAAATATATAATCCAGTGCATGCAATACACATTTTGTGGTATTGTGTATATGCTATAGTAGTATTAAGGGGAATGTTATGGTACACAAAATCTCAAAAAGTGTATGCATCCATATTACGCATTTTTGTGATATATGTTACATATTTTTATGATAATTTTTTGTTTTTTTTTGTTTTTTTTTGTTTTTTGGATATAGTTACGACAATTGTAAATGAATATTTTTGTGTTAATGTTACGCATTTTTTGGCTAGAAAATATCTAAATAAAAAATACATAATATTACCACAAAAATAAATATATTACCACAAAACACGTACCATCGCTCTTGAACCACAAATTATCTTAATTCTATAAAAAAAATGTAATATTTATCATAAATTACATATAATAGAATGAATATGGAACCATAGCATTTCCCATTTAAATTCTCGTAACCATAAACCTAAATGAAGTTCTCCTTCTACTTCCAAATTTACCTACATATAAATAAATAAATTAAACTAAAATCCAATTGAATCAAATATACATGAATAAATATATACTTTGTCTCAAACTATTTGTTTCGTGCATAATCAAAAAACTTAAAAATAATATATTTGATCCATTTGTATTAATTCGAATATTATAATTGTTGTTTTGTTAGTTATTATTAATTATCTAGTAATTAGGAGTTCCAACATTAGTGAGTTATAGGTTAGGTCACATGTGATGTGGTAGTGGATTGTTATACGTTTAAGAAGGTCAGATTTAACTTGATTGAACCAACATTCAACGGAGGTTTCCCCCTCAGGGTGGGTCTCTTCTTTCCAATTTCTTCTCTCTTTTTTTTAATTTTTTTTTCACTTTCTTCTTCTTTTTGTCAATTTCTTTTTCTTCATTATTTATTTATTTGTGTTAATGTCTTAATTTTGTCAAGAAAAGGGGAATGAACTTCTAATTACTAGATAATGAATAATAATAACAAAATAAAACTTATAATATTCTAAAATAATCCGAATTTGCCCCTTAAAATCAACCTTGCTCTCAAGGTTGAAATACAACTGGATGACATATTTTTTGAAACAAATATTCTATTCACGTATATATATACATATACCCATTAAAAAGTATCATATGTTTCAAACAATTTAGATCAAAGATAGTATTGTTAATCGCAACTCACTTGTGATATAATTCTCACTATTATTGAAAATTAAAAAATAATTTACTCATAAATCATTTTTCACTCGCTTATGGTCTACTTTTAAGTTAATTTTTATATTCCAACAAGTCCTATGAATAACATAATTACCAAAACATCTCTAATATTAATACGATGAACTGTGCATTAATGTTCACATTGACGGTCTGAATATTCCATGATGTGAACATACACTGTCAAATGCAACATTCACACTATCAACGTAAATATTCACATTTTCAAATTTCTTTAAGGTGAATATTCCCATCACTAAGCTGCTAAATGTTCAAAAAATATTTGTAAGGATAAAATTGTTCATAAAATACCTTAATGGTTGAGAAATGAAGTCGTATATTTTGTGATAGTGTTACGCATTTTATGATAGTGTTATGCATTTTCTTATTCAAACATTTTCTAATCACAAAATGTGTAACAACATCATAAAGTACGTAACATTATCACAAAAATGCATAACTTTATTTCTCAAATATAAATTGTCATAACTCCTACAAAAAAATATGTAACATTAATCACAAAAATATATAACAAGATGCATGCAATACACACTCTGTGCTATTGTGTATTGTGTATATGCTATAGTAGTATTAAGGGGAACGCTATGGTACACAAACCTCAAAAAGTGCACGCATCTTATATGACGTATTTTTGTGATATATGTTACGTATTTTTATGATTTTTTTTTTTTTTTAGTAGAGTTTCGACAATTGTAAATGAACATTTTTGTGATAATGTTCACACATTTTTTGGCTAAAAAATATTTGAATAAAAAAATATATAACGTTACCACAAAATTAAATAATATTATCACAAAATATGTACCATCACTTTTGAACTTATCTCAATTTTATCCAAAAAAAATATTTGTTAGTTATTAATTATCTAGTAATTAGGAGTTTTAAGGCTATGTTTGACATAAATGGTTCGGATTAAAATAGTTACAAACAGACAAAATTGATTAAAAAATCAAGAAGACAAAATCTCACCTCCAAATCATAATCATTTCATTTTTTTTTTACAAAAATCAAAAAAACCAAAAAAGCCTATCACAAACGAGGCTTTTTAGCCCCAAACAAAAATATTTGTTAGTTATTAATTATCTAGTAATTAGGAGTTTTAAGGCTATGTTTGACATAAATGGTTCGGATTAAAATAGTTACAAACAGACAAAATTGATTAAAAAATCAAGAAGACAAAATCTCACCTCCAAATCATAATCATTTTATTTTTTTTTAACAAAAATCAAAAAAACCAAAAAAGCCTATCACAAACGAGGCTTTTTAGCCCCAAACTGGCCTCATTTACCATGCAACACTTTTAGCCTAATACTCAAAATGTTATTAAAAAAACCAAAAAACCTATAATCTATACGAAAAAATCAAAAATTTCATTTTCTCTCTACTTTTTACATCATCTTTTAGGTTGATTGGATCAACATTCAACAGAGGTCTCCCCTGGAGGTGGGTCTCTTCTTTCCAATTTCTTCATTTTTTTAAAAGTTATTTTTTTTCAATTTCTTCTTTTTGTCAATTTCTTTTTCTTATTTATTTATTTGTGTTAGTGTGTTAATTTTGTTAAGAAAAGGGACCTGAAGTTCTAATTACTAGGCCTTTATTTGGCATGGGACTAAACTGATGTTAGGGTTAAAATAATCATAAAAGTATAAAATAAACAAAAAAATTAATAAGATAAAGTGTCACAATTAAATCATAATAAAAAAAAATTCTAAAAGCTGACCACAAACGAGATTTCGAGTCCCAAACTAGAAAAATCAAAAAGTCAATATACTTCCCAAACGAAGCCTAGATAATAAATAATAATAACAAAATAATATTCTAAAATAATCCGAATTTACCCCTTAAAATTAACCTTACTCTCAAGGTTGAAATACAACGAGATGCCATATTGTTTGAAACAAATATACTATTCAATATCAAAATTAAAAATAATATATATATGTATATATATTTATAAACACCCATTAAAAAGCATCATATATTTCAAACAAGAGCAATGCTTTGCCTCAAATGGCTGGAATTTTTGTTCACCGATCGTCCAACAAAAGGGCTGACAGTCGCGGTTGACAACCGCGGTGGACAAATGTTTCATCCGGCCGTCCGAGGAACAGAAATTCAAGTCACTCGAGACAGCTCAATTCGAGGCACTAACAATTTCCCTTCAAACAATTTACATCGAAGATAGTTTTGTTAATCGCAACTCACTTGTGATATCCAGATCCGTAGATCTACGTTTATGACATCATGGTTCATGGTTGTTGTCCTTGAAATTCCGTGGAAAAAAATTTTCAATAATAGATCTGTTTAAGTACGATCCGAATCTGTTGATCCAAGTGTCATTACCTTGAATTGCAAAAAGAATAATAATAATGGCCGGGGACTACACTCCCCGTCCCCGATTCCTAAAAGTGATAAATTTCCCGTCCCCGCCCCGATCCCCATGGGGGAGGAAGCTTGTCGTCTCCCCCTCCCCCGCCCCCGTCCTCGATTGGGGATCGGGTATCCCCGGCCCCAAAAAATCCCCAAATTATAGTAACATTTCATATATATATATTTTTTTGTTCTTTTTGATTTGAAACATCCTATTCAATTTGTCAACATATTTTCAAATTAAAAAATTTGTAAACATCCTATTCAAACATATTAGTAACATATTTTCAAATTAAAAAATCTGTAAACATTCTATACAAACATATTTGTCAACATATTTTCAAAATAACAAATATGTAAACAACAAAATAGCATCTGTCAATATATCCTATTCAATATTTAAAAAAAATAGCATATTCAAATAGCAAAATAGCATTTGTCTACATAGCATCTGTAAACAACAAAATAGTCCCAAGCACAGCCCACACAAAGGAAAATTCAGCAACCACATCACAAGCACAAAGAACAATTAGATTAATGTTAACCTTTATAAAAATAATATGGATTGCATTAATGTTAACAGAAGCAACATAAAATTAGATTACTGGAACTGAGAAACAAATTAATAATAACTAAGCTAATGGATTGAATTAATGGAACTGAGAAACAAATTAACTAAACATTTGAAAATATCAAAGAAACAATTAATAACAAAACTAATGGAATCATCAATTTTCTCTCTCTGTTTGTTTCTTTTCTGAACTGTGTTTAGACCAACTATTATATTCAGCCTCAGGTCACAATTAAAAAAAAAACAGATATGTGCAAGATTCAAAACTGTGTTTAGAACAACTTCAACTACCAATGAATGTTTGTGAATTTTTCCAAATCAGGTCAAAACAGGTCTCTCTCTCAATAGAATGATGAAGGTCGAGAACTGTTTTCCTTTCTGAAATCTTCGCATAATTTCGACTTCAGAACACACCAGAAGTAGTAAAATACACTCAGAGGTCACAATCAATAAAGAGAAAATACCTGAATGAGCAGATTGTGTAGCCAATCCTAGTGGTGTTTCTTTCTACACACAGAATAGCAAACCAAATGTCAGTATTAAGAAAAAATGGAAGATAATAGATGACAAAAGTCAACACAACTGCAATATTACACTGGCCAATACTGCAGTTTAAACCCATGGTTACGATAGCCATATTCAATTTGGCTAATTTCTCAACATCATCGTCAGGCTTCAAACATAATACAAAAAAAAGTAACTGAACTAAAATATCAAGTCCCATAACTTTGAAATCCATGACATAAACTGAGATTACATATTTTAACAATAAAAACCAGATCACATATATATATTTAACAGATTAAGAACTCAAGTGATTAGATCGTTGAAAACTGATCATATATATATATATATATAAAACAAATAAATTTAGAGAAAAAAAAAACAAAACAAAACAAGAAACAGAGGTCGAAATCCCTTGAGAGATACTATATATACACCCAAATATATATATATACATATATATATATATATGTATGTAAACCCTAGATCGAAATCCCTAGAGAGGGAGATACCCTTTGAAAATCGGCGGTGAGGGAGGATCGCCGGTGAGGGAGGAGTGGCGGTGAGGGAGCAACAGCCATCGTGTGTGAGAGAGAGAGAGGCGAAACTCAAACCAGCAGCGGCGGTGAGGGACGATCGGCGGTGACGGGGGATCGGCGCCGTCGTTGTGTGAAAGAGACAGAGGAAGGCGAAACCCTAGATAGATAGAGAGAGAGAGCAGGAGCAGAGATGAGAGAGACGGGTTTGGGTTTGGGTTTGGGTTTGGGTTTGGGTTGTGTGCTCGTTCTCAGCCAAACCCCAACACACCCACACATTATTATATACTTGCGATCGGGATGCGTGAACAATTCTTTTAGAATTATAATATGTATTTTATATTATTTTTTTAAAATAATATACATAAAAAAAATAAATAATAAATTATTAGGATAAAATATCAATAAATCTTAAATTTTAATTTGTTAAATCATTTGATCCTGCTTTTTATTTTATAGACTAATAAATCCTATTTGAATGTTAAAAGCTCACTATAGGTATTTTTTAAATTTCCCTCTTTTCAAAACATTAGCAACACTACCTACATCAGCAACATCAACTACATCAACAACATCACCAAAACATCATCAACTACATCACTAAAACATCATCAACTACATCATCAAATATCATCACACATCATCAACATCACCAACATTATAAAATATCATCAAACATCAAACATCATTGTACATCATCAACATCACCAACATTGAACATCATCAACATCAACTACAACTTCAACCTGATCAAACATCAGATCTCATACACTCCAATTCTCAGATCTGATAGTTGATGTTGCTCCATTTTTTGAGAATCATTCTGTGATTCGTTCTATGCCTCCTTTTCCGAACCGAGAATTGGTGACCAATGTTGTAGTTCGTCATCTGAAAATTGGGATTTATTTGAGATTGGTGACCTCTCCGGCTTCGTGGTTCGTTCTAACATTGAACATCATCGAATCTGGGTTTTGGATCCCACCGGCGATCGCAGAGAGAGAACCAGAGCAACATCTTGAAGATGTTAACGATGTACCCTAGAGCTGGTGACGAACGAGGGGCCCCATTCGAAGAACACGAGAGGCGGAGGACGGCTAAATCCGGTGTTGTTGACCTGGCCGCTCTGCCGCCAGAATCCGATCGCAGAGAGAGAACCAGAGCAATATCTTGATGATGTTGACGATGTACCCTAGAGCCGGTGACGAACGGTTTTCTCCTTCCCCAAATCACGGCGGCCATCTCGCACTTCAAATCGCACCAAGCTCGATATTCCTTAACCAACCCACGTGTTGTTTTGATGATGTTTTACGATGATGATCTCGTTTTCTCTCCCATCGGTTGCGATGTTACAATCGCATTTTTTTGGGCAATTCAGTGGAGTTTATTCCTCTGATTTTCCGGCTAACCCGACATTTGTGTTTAACTGTACGGGTTCTCCACCGAACAACACGATGGTGAGTAATGGGACGAAGGCGGTGATGTTGGGGTTTAATACCAGTGTGGAGTTGATTTTGCAGGAAACAAGTATTTTGGGGGTTGAGAGTCATCCACTTCATCTTCATGGGTTTAATGTCTTTGTTGTTGGACAAGGGTTTGGGAATTATGATCCAGTGAAGGACCCAGTGGGTTCTATTTGGTGGATCCTATGGAGAGGAACACTGTCGGAGTTCCCTCTGATGGGTGGATCGCCATCCGCTTCGTAGACCCATCCGCCATTGTTGATGTTTGATGAAGACATTAACTACACCAGTGACAGATCTTATTCGATCTGATTTGAGGGAAGTACAGATCTAATTTGAATCTCCTCCAACGCCGCTGAAGAACATCACTGTGTTATACGATTAGGCCCTAAAATTCATGATGTTGTTTTGATGATGTTTTTACGATGATGATGATGTTTTACGATGATGATGATGATATGTTCTTCTAGTTGATGTTGATGATATGTTTGTTGATGTTGTTCTAATGATGTTGTGGTGTTGCGATTGGTGTTTGTGATATGTTGTTCTGATCCCAATTATGATAGATTCAACACCCATGTTGCTGATTTTTCATGATGTTGCTAATTTTTATTAATGTTTTTTTAGTGATATTGGTGATAGTTGATGTTGATGATGTTGATGACGTAGTTGATGCTTGTTGATGTTCAAAAGGAAGAGAAATCATAAAAAGGACTAAATGGTTTAAGAAAAAACACTCAAGACTAACTAGAGCAACATTTATCAAAATGGGATTTATGAGTAATTTTTTCAAACTATTAATATAAATAATCAAAAATCAAAAAAAAAATTAAGACTATTATGTAGTCTAAACAATTGCACACACAAATTATGTAGTCTAATAACATAATTTCCTATTGAAAATATTACCAAATATTTTATGATTCCAAGATATGGAGTTAACAGCCACTTGATGTAGATTGTTGTTCAAGGAAACCTCACGTTTCCATGAAGAACAAATAACATCTTTATAACTGGGGTGGGAAAGCCAAGCAGCTTCGAACCGAAAAGGACGATTAAAAGAGAAGAGTTTAGTCATACCTTTAGTGTATATGATGAGAGGAGAATGATCAAAATAAGTACGAGGAAGATTTCTGACTGCGCCTTCTGGGTACATAGTTCTCCAGTCTTCATTACAGAGTGCTCGGTCAAGCCTTTCCATGGTGTTGGCCAGCCCTTTGCGATTATTTGTCCAAGTGAGTTTGGGGCCAGTGCAGCCGAGGTCCATAAGGCCACACCTATGTATGTTATTAGTGAACTTACGGCTTCTGTTGTGTTGTATATTTTGGGAGAAGCTTCGTCTCTCATTCTGTTCACTTATCTCATTGAAGTCTCCAGCAATAAGCCAAGGTTTCGTCATTGAGTTTGTCGTGTCTTCTAAGTCCTCCCATAATGTCTGCCGGAGCCTGATGCTAGGGCTTGCATAAACTGCAGCCAGGACCCAGTCTTCATAGTCTTTCCGTTTTACAGTGGCTTGAATCACCTGCTGGTTCGCAACAAAAGCACTGACAGAAACTTGTGTGGGGATCCAGAGGAGCCAAATACCCCCAACCCCAACTCGACCCACAGGGTCAACAGTAGTGGATGCTGTGTAGCCTAAGTTGTTGAAGAAGAGACCCATTGAGCTAAACATAACCTTGGTTTCAAAGAGGGCAACCACATCAGGGCGGTGAGTTCTGGCGAGTTCCTTAAAATGTCTGCGAAAGTTTTTGTTGCCGGCCCCCCGGCAGTTCCATAGCATGATATTCATTGATAAACGATTGGGAAGGTCTGGTAAAGGCTCTGAGGGATTCAAGCCAAGTATGTCACGCACTAGTTTCTTGTTCAGTACAGATGGACGCAGGGCTGCCATCTGTGTTGCCTGAAGAGGCCTTCCTTCCACGCTCTGCCATCTGGGTTCGATGTTCAGCCGGATTTCATCTATCCACTAGACAATGCCTACTTGGTGCATTGCTTCGCTCTCGGGTTCGAGGTACGAGCCCACTGCACTGTGTGTCATCCTGGATAGTTGTACTTCCACTAGCTCCATGGCTGCGTTGTTGGAGTTGTCGCTCATATTCAGAGTCAGGAGGTTTTTGCTTGGGTTTGGCCTGAATACCCGAGGGTGGGTGATGGTCTGGGTGCGTAAGGGAAATTGGGGGAGGTGGGGAGATGGTTATGAGAGGAGATATGGGTGGTGTAGAGAGGGTGATAGCAGGGGAAGTTGGTTGAATGCTTGGAACAAGCTCACTTATTAGAGAATCTAAAGTAATGTCAGTTCCTTCTGCAAGACTAATTTCAGAAGCAAGCATAGGCTTCACAGGGCATACCTGCGTAGGATGTGATGTCGCAGTGGTGGTACTAGTGTGTGGGGGATTCACCTAAATTGTATTTAACTGAGTTAGACGGCCCCTCACCTTGTGAAAGGGTCTTATGGGCTACTTCTAACACTGTTTTGTGGGTTATAGTTTCATGGGCTCCTTGTATTCTTTTCCCCTTCTGTTTGTCGACTAGGCTATGCATATTTTGTTTGTTGACAAGTGGACCAAATCTATAATTGGGCCTACTGGTCGTATGAGATCCTGCATTTCGACTATTCCCCATATATTTGCGGGTTCTTCTGTTAACCAGCATCCATGGGCCAAAATCAGCCTCCTCTTGGTGGGTTGAGTTGTCCTTTGGCCCACTTGTGGTAGCCCTTGTATGATGTTCTGGTCTGTCTTTAGTACCGTTGGTGCCCCCATGTCTCACCGGTGGCGGTGCCGACGTTGTAACCCCTTTTTGATGACAATATTCCTTCCTATGACCAACCTTCCCACAAGCAAAGCAAAAATAATGTAAATGTTCATATTCGATTGTGTAATTGTATTTACCTATGGCGAATCTGGAAACTAGGGGCTTTGTGAGATCGACTTCCACACATACCCGTGCATATCTTCCCCTGATTGACATAGCTGTATTGAGATCCACTTTGAGGGGTCTGCCGATTACCTTGGCTATGTGAAAATAGCACATTTTCATTATAGCATTCAATTGGTAGTTGTGGAAATCTGACCCAGAGTGCTGTAGCAACCTCTTTGGCTTCAGAAGGTTTGAAATCATGTTCCCATTTTCTAACTGTAAGATAATGGTCCATAATTATCCAAGGGCCTTCAATGTATACTTTGTTGCAGTCGGCTAGCATTTCAAATTTGATCAAGGAAAATCCAAGCCCCAAGTTTATAGCTTCGAAATCTCCTTGTAGCCCCCATAATTTCTTCAATCTGTGGACCAGAAAATTGAACCCTACCGTTTTGCCCAAAAGACGAACTATCAATCAATCTTTCCATGGTTTGCGAATCGATGTGATAAGCCTACAAGGGAGTTTGATTCTAGGTATCATTGAGGTTGATCCCAAATCTTGTTCCCCTTCTGATTCTGCCCCATTATCTTCTTCATCAGTGAGGAATTCATCATCAGTAGAGAGGCGATCCAGATCATTATCAAACGCCTTCTCATTGGTTTTAGTTGCTGTGAGTGCTTGTTTGAAAGATTTCCTCTGAGTGCTTGGTTCCTCCATTAGTAAGTCAGTTAGTGCTGATCTCTCTTCCATCTCTTAATCACCATGATCCGACATGGTGCTCTTGATTTTTTTTGTGCTACGCTCAAGATGATCCTCCTCCTCCTCCGGGGATCGGTCGGTGGTGTTGGTGTTACCATTGCTAGAGTGAGAGAGAGCGTCCATATCTTTTTTATGTACCCTTACCTTCGTATTACTGTTACACTACCGTAGAGAGATGAAGTTTGAAGCTGAGAGGACAATGCTTCGCATTATTTGAGAAGAGAAAAATGCAATTTCGATTTTTGAGTAATAACACAACATACTCGGAGACTATTTAATGATTTTCATCCCAGTTTATCTTCAAATGATTTTCATCCGAGTTTATCTTCAACCCATGACAACATCATCATCACCCAAGAGATTATACATTCATTGCACCACCGGAAAGGTAAGGTTGGAGGTCTCATCATTAAGTTGGATCTGGAAAAAGCTTATGATAAGCTCTCATGGGATTTCTTAAGAGAAACTCTCTGTGAGTTCAATTTGAACAATCATTGGGTGGAGCTCATTATGTCCTGTGTTTCTTCAATTAACTTCTCTTTATTGTGAAATGGTGAAACCATGGAGGAATTTACACCTGGTAGAGGACTGAGACAAGGAGACCCACTCTCCCTCTATCTGTTTGTCTTGTGTATGGAACGACTATCGAATATGATCAAGTACAAAGTGGAGAACAAACTGTGGAAGGGAATTAAAGCTGCTAGACAGGGTCCTTCTATATCTCATATCTTCTTCGCGGATAACCTACTTTTATTTGCGCAAGTTGATAAAATCAATTGTGTAAATATCATGGATACAATCAAGGAGTTCTGCCAAATATCTGGACAGGTAGTTAATCTACAGAAATAAAAAATATTCATATTCCCAAATGTTGGTAGCAGGAAGGCTAGAGAATTGAGTAACTATTGTGGAATAGCTCTTACATAGAATTTTGGAAAATACTTAGGGGTTCCTCTTTTTCACAGCAGAGCTAATCGCCAAATTTATAATCACATTTTAGAGAAAATCCAACAGAAACTCTCTATTTGGAAAGCTAAGACTTTATCACTCGCAGGTAGAGCAACCATTATCCAGTCGGTTTCATCCTCGATTCCTTCCTACACCATACAAACTGCTAAGCTCCCCTAGAGTGTTTGCAAGCAGATTGACAAAATTAATAGGAATTTTTTGTGGGGTAATTAGAATGATAGAAACAAAATCCATTTACTTAGCTGGAAACAGGTCTGCAAGTATAAGCAAGAAGGCGGTCTTGGTCTTAAAAGAGCTGGGGATCAAAACATAGCTCTTCTAGCCAAACTGGGATGGAAAATGGTGAGTGACAAAGATGCAATCTGGGCAGCAATTTTGAAAGGCAAATACCTCCAAAAAGATACTCTATCTGATTGGCCTACTACTCGAGTTACGTCCTACACTTGGAGGAGTATTATCAAGACTGGAGACCTTCTCAAAAGGGGAGTTAAATGGACAGTGGGAGATGGAAAGAACATATCTTTTTGGAATGATTACTGGTATGGAGACAGCACCATTGCAACACAGTGTCATAGAGATCACTCTTTAAATAACCTGAGGGTAGCTGATATTATACAGGTAGATGGTTCCTGGAAACTTGGCCCAATTGCAGACCTCATTCCACATTCTGTCATTCAGAACATTCTGCAAATTCATTTACTTCAGTTTGTAAAAGTAACTGATAGCCCACATTGGAAAGGGTCACCTGCAGGAAACTTCTCAGTAAGTGCAGCTTATCACCTTTTAACCCAAACTAATGAGAACACTGCCATGGTGGGTTGGAACTGGATATGGAAGCTGAAAATTCCTCAGAAATTAAAAGGCTTTTGCTGGCTGCTGCTCCAAGATCGTCTGTTAACGAACCACCAATGACGAATTAGAGGCTTAACAACCGATGATAGATGCCCAAGATGTACTTTAGCTACTGAAAATCTCAACCACCTCTTTCGGGAGTGCCCCAAGGCTAAGGAATTCTGGCATGCTTTAAGAAACACCAACTGGCTGGAGGAATGCGAGAACCAACCTCTGGAGCAGTGGGTTCAAATAAATCTAAAATGCAAGGCAAAGGAGCCCTACCCAATACCTTGGGGCTTGGTGTGTTTTATACACCCTGTGGGCAATTTGGAAGCACAGAAATAACATTGTTTTTAGACAAGAAGAAGGAAATGTCCACGAAAGTATTCGATACATTCAGCACCAAGCGTTATAGACTTTTGAAGCTTTTCACACTGACCACTTCACTGGACAACCTCTAAATATTATTACTAATTGGGTGTTGCCTTTTGCAGGGAAAATTAAACTCAACACGGACGGGAGCTCGAAAGGCAGCCCAGGTCCAGCTGGTTATGGTGGGCTTTTCAGGGATGAACGAGGCACTTGGCTATGTGGGTATCATGGCAAACTAGAGATGGCCACTAGTCTGGAAGCCAAACTCTGGGCAGTCTATAGGGGCCTTACGATAATGCTTGAGAAAGGTCTGAAAAATATCTGCATTGAAACTGATTCAGCACAAATTGTGAAGCTCATAGAGGAGGCATCATCCCAGCACTCACAACACAGGGCCATGATTGAAGACACCAAATTCCTTATGGACAGATGCCGCTGCACCATTGCCCATATTTCCAGAGAGGGCAACACAAGTGCTGATGGCTTGGCTAATTTGGGTGTAAACAACCAAGACTCTTTTGTTTTCCTTAATTATCCCCCCATTGAAATTGCTGAGCTGTCTGTTACAGACATTATTGGGGCTGGTTCATCTTCTGTTAGTGTTTAAGGCAGTTCTGCCTTGTACTCTGTTATATGTTGTTTGCTGTTAGCTTTCTTATGAATCAAAAAAAAAAAAAAAAACATAATTTTTTTTTTACTTTTTAATGAAGAAAATAAAAAGTGTAAGTAATAATGGTATATACAAAATACCAAAACAAAAACCTATATTTTTGGAACACTTGCAGTAAACAAGATTTGATATACAAAAAAACAAATAATAAACTATTAATATAAATAATAAAAAACACAAAAAAAATTAAAAAAATTAAGATTGTTATGTAGTCTAAACAATTGCACTCACAAATTATGTAGTCTAATAATATAATTTTTTTTCTTTTTATTTTTTAATGAAGAAAATAAAAAGTGTAACCAAAACACAAACCCATATTCTTGGAACACTTGTAGTAAAAAAGATTTGATATACAAACAAAAATTAAAAAAAAATTAAGAATATTATTTTTTCAAATAAAACAAATTTTATGAACATTGAATTGTTTTTAAGAAAAACGCAGACGCAAAATTAAGCAATCAAACAAACTAGTTTTTTGAAAACATAAATTGTAAACACACAAACACAAATGTTGATAACACAATGAAATTTTTTTAAACCTGATAACACAATGAAACATTTCATTTTCTATAAAAAAATTTATAGAAAGTATAATTAACAGTATTACACAAAAAATAAATAAATAAATAAAATCCAAGGCACTCATTTTATATGATTTTTTTTAAGAGCACTAAATTTTATTTTAAATAACATACACACAAAATTAAGTAAACAAACAAATCAAATTTTTAAATACTGAATTCATAAACAAAAAAACAAACAAAAGCTTAAAAAAGTGAAATGGGAAAAAACCCCAAAGTGTTTAAATCTAAGTAAGTCTAAAAAATTGCGGACAGTTGTGATAGTGCAAACTGTTCAAAGAAGCTTGCACAAATATGAAAATAAAACATTTTTTGCTTCAATTTTTTTTTTTTAAAAAAAAAGAAAAGATAACATGAAATTAAGCAAACAAACAAACCAATTTTATTCAAAACATTATTTTTTTTAACACACACAAAAATTAATCAACCAAACCAACCATTTTTTAAAAAGAATAAATTATAAACACATAAACACAAAAATAAGAACACTGATTTTAAGAATAAAAAAAAAAAAAACACACGCACACACAAATTAAGTAAGCAAACAAACCAAAAGTTTAAAAACTGAATTTATATATATAAAAAAAACTTTAGCTTCCTACAACTTGTGGAAAGTGTTGGTGTTGCAAGGATTTCTATGCTACCTTTTGGCACTTTTCTTTACTTACACCTGGTTTATAGCCTGTTAAGATTCAAATTGTTGATCATAGAGGTATTGAAAGAAATTTTCAAAACGTATTGTGCTTGGTCAATATTGTTGTTGGCTGCTTTGGCCTGGTTCTTGGTCTTTGTGGGTAGCTAACTAAACATATACTTTTTCTCCTTTCGTAATGCTTTGGTCTGGTGATACAATTATTTTCTTTCCTAATGCTTGCTTATAGTTATATTAGCTACGAATTTTTAGTAACGTACCTTGGTTGTATCTAGAATTTTTAGTAACGTACCTTTGCTGAAGAGCAAGAGGAAAATATGGCAAATATGATGATAGGGCCCATACAAGTTTAGCAAATCCATTTCAGAATAATATAAAATGGTTATAAGATAAATGAATTATGAAAGTTCACACGATAGTTAATATTATATGTTCATACTTTTAGAAATATGAATTAGTTTGAGGTACCTGTACCATGTATAAATACAAAAAATAAGCATTCCAACTACAATGCGACCCCCAAAACTCTTCTTCCATCGAAAGCTTTGGAATTTGCTTAGGGTTTAGGGTTTTGCTTGTGCTTCCAATTCATACAATAAAATTTATAGAATTTAATAACAATTTGTCATGTCTTTGTCTCGATCTATTATTCTTAGCCAATGATAGGGTGATATGACTTTATTCCTAGCCAATGATAGGGCCATATGCTTCGTTGCTGGTTTAACTTTTACACTTTTGGTACATTCAAACGTTGATTTCATTCCTGCATTCTGGTTGAAACTGTTTCTAATTCTTACATTCTGAACTTAATTTAGATTTTTGGATATATTTAGTTGCCCAACCTTTGTAATATTGCTCTATTATTGGACACAAAGAATCTAAAATTTTCATTCCTACTTATTAATGTTCTATTATCATATGATAGGCAAGTCATTGTCTCATTGGTTTTGCTGAAGTGGCTAGCTGCATTTGCCTTCCACCATTTTTACCCATTGTGTACTTTGGGTCACATGTAACATACAATTACAAGGGTGTTGTGCAATGCACTACAAATTTATTTATATGCTCAAACTAGTATAAAACCCATGTCATGTGGGTTTGCACTTTTACTGTTTCGTCACATCAAGAATTGTATATGGTTGATTAAGTATTAGTATGACTGTGATTTGTGAACAATGTGATGGTAGGTGTTTTCTTATAGTGAGCACCAATTAAGATAGTTCCACTTTGGTAGGTAAATTTCTTCCATTTCATTCATGAGACTGACAAATGCTTATGAACAATTATATGCAAAGTGGCATGCTTTTCTATAGAGAAACATTTTTTCAATCATGCTGGGTCTAACAAATGCTTTGGGCATGCCAATGTTGAATTGTGCTAGTATAACATATAGCTTAAAATAGTTTTGTTAATGAAGCTACTCAATTTTATTATTCTAACAACTTTATGAACCTCCTACCTATTGAATGAGATTTGTAGACTGAATGGCGCGGTCAATTGTGGTGCATGACATGAGCACATATATAAGACAACAATGCTACTAACTGAGCAAGTTAGAGTGAGCAAAGGAAGCCCAATTGTTACTTGTCTTCTAGAAGGTCCAAGTGGCAGGTAAAAATGCATTGGTTTCTTGTCCTCATTAGCTAATGATCATTTTCTAAATCTTGTTTGTTTTGGACAATGGCAAGACTGCAATGGAAGCTACTGCTGGTATCGACAGCGATTTTCCCTATGTCAAGATAGTAAGTAATCCTCATAGCCTGCCCTCCTTCTTTCTCTTTCTCTCTCATGTTTTTAAATTCTACTTTTTTGCCTATGACAAATATTAGCCAAAACAATGATTGGGATTAGTGAAAGCAGTAAATGTGCTCAGATTGTGAAGGTATTTGAGGATGCTTATAAGTCACCATTAAGCATTATTATCCTAGATGACATTGAGAGGTAACTTCAGCTTATTCTAAGTTTGTGTTCTGCAATATGTTTGTCCTTACATTCTATTGGTAATCAGTCTTTTCAACATTCATTAATGCAGGCTACTGGAGTATGTTGCAATTGGACCTTAGTTTTCTAATTTGATTTCTCAAACATTGATGGTGCTTCTCAAAAGGCTTCCTTCCAAGGTTTTTCCTTTATTCCATTTCTGTAGTGGCTAAGTTATTATTATGGTTAAGTTGCATTTATTTTGTTGAACTTTAGCATGCCTTAAACTTACCCGAAAAAGAGCGATAAGGGAGTGAAAATGAGAAACAGCCCCTGAACCACCGTATGGATGTCACGGCCACCTTCTCCATGACAAATAGGACCTATCACAATAGACGGAATGTCATTAGCACACTTAGTTTGGGAGTTAGAGGCGAAAATGCATTAAACTTAACCAAAAAATGTTAAGGGGGTGAAAATGCGAATCAGCCCCCGAACCACCATATGAATGTCACGGCCACCTTCCTTGTGACGAATAGGGCTTGTGACAACAGATAGAATGTAATTAGCACGTTCAGGTTGGGAGTTAGAGCCAAAAACGCCTTAAACTTAACTGAAAAAATGCGTTAAGGGGCTGAAAATGCGAAACAGCCCTCGAATCATCATACAGATGTCACAGCCACCTTCCCCATCACAAATAGGACATGTGACAATAGAAGGAATGTAATTAGCACACGTAGTTTGGGAGTTAGAGCCGAAAATGCATTAAACTTAACCGAAAAAAGAGCGTTAAGGGGGCAAAAATGCAAATCAGTCCCCGAACCACCATACAGATGTCATGGCCACCTTCCCCATCACAAATAGGACCTGCGACAACAGATAGAATGTAATTAGCATGTGTAGGTTGGGAGTTAAAGCCAAAAACGCCTTAAACTTAACTGAAAAAGGGCATTAAGGGGCGAAAACGCGAAACAGCTTCCGAACTAGCATACAGATGTCACGACCACCTTCCCTGTGGCAAATAGGACCTATGACAATAGATAGAATGTAATTAGCACGTTTAGGTTGGGAGTTAGAGCCGAAAACACCTTAAACTTAATCGAAAAAGGACATTAAGGGGGCGAAAATGCGAAACAGCCCCCGAAACACCGTACAGATGTCACGACCACCTTTCCCATCACAAATAGGACCTGTGACAGTAGACGGAATGTAATTAGCACATGTAGTTTGGGAGTTAGAGCCGAAATGCATTACACTTAACTGAAAAAGGGCGTTATGGGAGCGAAAATACGAATTAGCCCCCGAACGATCGTACGGATGTTAGGGCCACCTTCCCCATCACAAATAGGACCTGTGACAAGAGATAGAATGTAATTAACACATGTAGTTTGGGAGTTAGAGCCGAAAATGCATTAAACTTAATCGAAAAAGGGCGTTAAGGGGGTGAAAATGCGAATCAGCCCCCGAACCACCGAACGGATGTCATGGCCACCTACCCCATCACAAATAAGACCTGTGACAATAGAAGGAATGTAATTAGCACACTTAGTTTGGGATTTAGAGCCGAAAATGCATTAAACTTAATCGAAAAAAGGCATTAAGGGGACAAAAATGCGAATCAACCCCCGAACGACCTAATAGATGCCACAAATAGGACCTATGACAATAGATAGAATGTAATTAGCACGTGTAGGTTGGGAGTTAGAGCCAAAAATGCCTTAAACTTAATAAAAAAAAGGGCGTTAAGGGGGCGAAAATGAAAAACAGCTTCCGAACCATCATACAGATGTCACGGCCACCTTCCCCATGACAAATAGGACCTGTGACAATAGATGGAATGTAATTAGCACGTTTAGGTTGGGAGTTAGAGCCGAAAACGCCTTAAACTTAATCGAAAAAGGGCGTTAAGGGGGGTGAAAATGCGAATCAGCCCCCAAACCACCGTACGGATGTCACGGCCACCTTTCCCATAACAAATAGGACTTGTGAGAATAGACGGAATGTAATTAACACGTGTAGGTTGGGAGTTAGAGCCAAAAATTCCTTAAGCTTAACCGAAAAAGGGCGTTAAGGGAGCGTAAAAGTGAAACAGCCTCGGAACCACCGTATGGATGTCATGCCCAGCTTCCCCGTGACATATAGGACTTGTGACAACAGACGGAATGTCATTAGCACACGTAGTTTGGGAGTTAGAGCCGGAAATGACTTAAACTTATTCGAGAAAAGAAGAGTTTGACATCCAATAAATTTTTAACATTTTCATTGTAAAGGATGCCATTATTTCATCATATACGGTGGTCATTTGGGTGATAAACGTATTAAGAAAGCATGATATGGTTATAGAGATAACCCCGTAGATTACTCAATCATTTTGCTATGACTAGGAAAATGAGAATGAAGAAGAGTTAAAATAAATTTACCACCAAAACATTCTACTCATAAAAATTTATTTTATGAAGAGGTATGCTCCTAAAAATTGTATTATTTGTAAATTGGAATCAAGTGTGGAATAAATCTTTCATGATACATACATATGATTGTATTTCGAAAAAAAGGTTTTTATAGATTGTTCTACCTTAAATGCATGTTATTACAACCTTTTTCCTATGTCTGAATGAATTGATATTTTGTAATGGGTGCAATTATTTTTTTATTTTTTGTAGATGGCTTTTGGCGTGGACTTGTGGATAGTCTACATTTTTGTTTATGGAGGACACTTGACACTTTTGTATAATCCTGCTAACTATGTCTTCCTCTGCTTTTGTGAATATTAGCATTATTGATACATATAACTTTTGTAATCCAATTGATAGTTGCTAGTGTGGCATATAGATCACCTTTTGTTGTGGTACAGATTACGATGGTAAGTTGTACCACACCAAATGGCCATATCGCATGGTAGTAAATATATTTTTTGTATATGGCGAGTTGAATTTTTGTATGGAAATATAATTTTAGTTTGGACAATAGTTGGTTTGTATAGAATATATACATTTAAAGTTATTTATTTTTGGATGGTTGGAAGTAATATGGACTGTGGCATGATTGATAATTTCACGTTGTGAAATGATGGATAATATATGTATTATTTTGTTTATATACGTATTACAGGTTGCATGGAATATAGACAGGTTGTGAATAAATTATAATTTTGCGACGAAACATAAGAGTATGTTTTTGGCGACTAAATTGTTAGTAGCTAAAAAAAAAATCAGAAAATAGTTTTGGCTACTAAAAGTTTAGTAGCCAAAAAAAAACAATCAAACATTTGGCTACTAAAAGTTTAGTAGCAAAAAAAAAAAAAATCAAACATATGGCGACTAAAATATGTCGTAGCTAAAAAAATAAGCTGAAGAAATTAAAAAAAAACCTTTTGGCGACTAAACTTTAGTAGCAAAAAAATGTGAGACTTCAGGCGACCAAATGTTTAGTAGCCAAAACACAAAATGTTTGCCGACTAAAATCTTAGTAGCTAAAAACATAAGACTTTAGGCGACTAAACCTTTAGTAGGCCAATTTTTTTTTGACTTTAGGCGACTAAAATCTTAGTAGCCAAAACATTGTTATTTACTTTAGGCTACTAATATATTTAGTAGCTAAAACTCTTTTCCGTGACTAAATGTTTAGTCGTTAAAAATAACTGAACTTTTAGCAACAAAAAAATTAGTCGTCGAAAATATGATATTTAATTTTATTTCAAACCTTTTGGCGACTAAAAACTTAGTCGACAATGTAGTACATTTGGCGACTAAAATAATTTTAGTCACCAATGATCTTTCCCGACAATTCTTCCTCGACTAATTCTGTGACCAAATATTTTTGTCGCTAAAAGTCTTTGACGACTAAATAGTGACTTTTGGTGACTAAAAATTTAGTTGCCAAAAGTGAAAATTCTTGTAATGTCTTAAGAGCAGTCAAAATGGGATGTCTACAAACAAACTGACAATTGTTAATGTATTAACCCCAATAAAATAGTTTTTTCTTGTGAGAAGGACACAGAGAGCGCAAAACTATATTTGTACTGACGAATTTACCCATTTTAATTTAGGGGCTGGCTTCCATTCAGTCCATGATCGGACTAGAGGGTACTGTTGGGCTCGTGGGGGCTCATTACAAGTCCCGTTTCGATAATCTGAACTATTCAATGTATAGAACTCGTAGAGTACTATATGCCTTTTAAAAAAAAACGTTGATCAGATATCGATAACTATGTGATCAAATCAGTTTTGTATAAAACAAAATGAGTGGTGAAAAAATAACCGAGTAACAGAAATCTGATCTGATGAGATAGCTATCGATATCCGATTTACGTGATTTTTTGCAGGTATATAGTACTCGACGATTTTTACACAATGAACTATTCGGATTATCGAAATGGAACCCGTGATGAGCCCCACGGACCCAATAATACTCTCTAACCCGATCACAGACTGGAGGGAAGCCCAACCCTTGATTTATTTGTGAGATTGAGAAGATTCACGTCATGTACTAGGAATGGCAATGGGGCAGGGCAAGGCCGGGGATCACACTCCCCGTCCTCGATCACCAATCCCTGATGGTCAAAATTCCCACGTCCCTGATCCCCGACGGCTCGACGGGAATCTATCACTGCCTCCTGCCCTCTAATAGGGATCGAGTTTCCCTGACCACGAACATTCCCCGGCCAAAAAAAAAAAAAACTCTTCAAAAAATTCAACAATTCATCATCAACAATAACAGTAACATCAACATCATTATCAACAACAACATCATCAAGAACAAAAGCAAAAATCCTTCATCAACAACAATATCAACATCATCATCTTCATCTTCATCAACAACATCATCTTCATCTTCATCATTTTTAGATCTGAAGAACAAAAGCAGAAAACCTCGTCCTTGAGAGAGAGAGAGTAACTAGAGATGAGGAGATACCGTAAGAGGGAGAGGAAGAGCCGACGACAGTAAGAGAGAGAGGAGGAGCTGAAGCCGACACGAGAGAGAGAAGCGGCGGTGAAAGAGTAAAGAGAGGAGCGGTGGTCGTATGTGAGAGACTTTGCTGACGCTGAGAGAGAGGAGCGGCGGTCGTGTGTGAGAAAGAGAGAGTGAGAGGCGATAGAGAGAGAGGAGAGGCTGTTTTGTGTGTGATAGTGTGAGTCACCAAACCTTAAACACACACACACACACACACATATATAAATCGGGGGCTAAATGAGGCGGGGGCAGGGGTAAGGCCGAGGCGGGGCTAGGGCTGGAAAATGTATCACCATCCCCAGCCCCGAATATCATCGGGGATTTATTTTTCAATACCATTCCTGGCCCGTCGGGAGTATTTTTCTGAAAAAAACCGCTCAATTTCGGGGTCAGGGTGTTGGGTGCTCGTCGAGCCGGGTTCAAATTGCCATCCCTATTGTGTACTATATAGTTCTCACGTTGATCGTGTGAGATATGATGTTCTATTGTTTGTTGATTTGAAAGGCTTGCAATGTAGGACCTCCAATGGTTTATGAAGAGACTTGAATGTATAGTATTACTTTTTATGTTTGCTTTTCAAATTGAGTTCACATGCATTACGTGACTTTCTACTATAACATCTTTCACACGTAAATATAGTGAATAATTTTCTTCAATAATGCTATATTTATCATATTTTAAAATCATATTATATTAATTTATTTATGAATTATATTTGTTGTGGTTGTTTTTTTGTAATATGTACTATGTTTTTTTAGTTGGTGACATATTCATAGAACGACAGTAAAATTTTATTCTGTTAAAGTTATATATTTTTTTAATTGTTTATTAATAATTATTGTGATTATCGTAGTTAATGATGATGATGGTGTTTTACTATTTAAAAATTAAAATTTTATAGTAACTTTTACTGTGAATCAAAGTAAAATTTTACTGTTCATATTAATTTTGATGGTAAGAATTTGATTTTTTTTAAAAGAATTTCATAATTAACCTTAATCATGTTTAATAAATCTTGATGAGAGGATTTCAAAATTGTTCACTATGTTTGGTTCCCTTTTTTTTGAATTATTTTTCCAAAAAGTGATTCGAAAACTTTATTTTGAAAAATGATCTTTGTTTGGTTTTCAAAAAAATACATCATTGCAATTACAAGTTTCCCTCCAATTTAAGGAGAGAGATAATTTAAAAATAAAAAAATTGTCATGTCAAAAAATACTCCAATGTTAGTTTTATATATGTGTGTGTGTGCGTGAAAACATAATTTGGTATGTAGTCATTTATGAGTACATATCCTATCATTAATTGTGTAACTTTATCATAAAATTTTCACTCATTTTAACTAAAGAAAACGTAAATTTTTTTTTTCCAAATTGGCATTAAAAAAACCCTTTTTTTTGAATTATTTTTCCAAAAAGTGATTGGAAAACTTTATTTTGAAAAAGGATCTTTATTTGGTTTTCAAAAAAAATACATCATTGCAATTACAAGTTTCCCTCCAATTTAAGGAGAGAGATAATTTAAAAATAAAAAAATTGTCATGTCAAAAAATACTCCCATGTTTGTTTTATATATGTGTGTGTGTGTGAAAACATAATTTGGTATGTAGTCATTTATGAGTACATATCCTATCATTAATTGTGTAACTTTATCATAAAATTTTCACTCATTTCAACTAAAGAAAACGTAATTTTTTTTTTTCCAAATTGGCATTAAAAAAATTCTTACATAGAATTAAATTTTCATAAATGTTATGCAGAAAATTTATTTTATCACACAACATCGTAACATTAACACAAACATGTGTAACATCATCTGAAATTGGCATAACAAAATGTCCAAATTTTTTGTACTTCATGTTACAAAAGTTTGTAAGTTAGTTACGATATTTTTTTAATGCCAATTTGTAAAAAAATTATGTTTTCTGTAGTTAAAATGAGTGCAAATTTTATGATAAAGTCACACATTTAATGATAGGATATGTATTTATAAGTAGCTACCAAATTATGTTTTCATATATATATATATAGCATGTAGACACACACATATATATATAACTAAGATGAGAGTATTTTTTGATATGATAATTTTTTTTTTAAAAAATTGTCTCTCTCCTTAAATTAGAGGGAAACTTAAATTTTGAAAAATTTCTCTTTCCTTAAATTGTCTCTCTCCTCAGCGTATCGTCATTTTGAAAAGTATGTTTAGTTTTTTGAATAACCAAACAAGTATTCTAGATTTTAAAAAAATCAAGTTTGAAAAACAATAACCAAGCAAAGTGATTAATTTCATTAAAAATAGATATGTAAATTAAAAGTTATGACATTTTAAAGGTTTAAAATAATATTCAAATGAAATTTTCATTGAATGTGGTTGATGAATCAAGCACACTAACTAAAAGGGTAATTTGGGTTAAAATGTTACATTCTAATGTTAAAGGACTTTTGCAAGAATTTCCTTTGTCAATATCCTTATGCCATTAAAAACTTATATGGAGGGGTTTTCATCAAATCTCCCTAAAGGATAATTGTACAAAAAAATCAATTTTTATTGAATGTTAGTAGACATATGCATAAATTAATCTTATTTTTGAAATAGATGAATAAAACAAAATGTGATTTGTTCATTTATTTATCAATATGCACTGAAATTAATATTTTGTACTTATAACTTTTATTACGAGATGAACAGTCCATATTATTATTATGGATAATATATATATATATATATATATGAATAAATAAGGAACTAATCATTCAAATATATAATTGACCTTTTATTTGGATTTGCCAGCTTGTTTCTTCTGGTGGTGGTTAGTGGTGACATCAATTAAATTTTGTTTTGATCCCATTTTTAGTAATGAAAGAGATCCACAATATTATTTTATGATGTCTAAGGTCCCTCAACCCAAAACCCATATATCACAGAGAAATTTGTGTCTTCCGAATGTTGCTTCATTTTGCCTTTACTGCCCATTTGTATGTATGTACAGAGAGAGAGATTAGGGTTTCTTTTACAAAGGAATTTGACTAATCAGGTCAACGGCGACATGGTGGCCAACATTGGCAGAAACATCAGTTATGAGAAAAAGAGAATAAGATGAGAGAGAGACTTCTGTTTGGCCCTCAAATAGAACTCGACAGAGCAGAACTCACACTCACCGTCACCGTCGTTGTCGCAGGTGTGGTGTTCCATCAACACCAGTCGAGATCTGGTTGGAAAGTCAAGATCTGGTCCAGATATTGTTTAGATCACGTAGGATCTCCTCATCAGATTCGAATATAATGTGACTTTGCTGAGGAGGTTTGGAGGGAAAGCTGTGTTGTGTAATCTATGGGAATAGGGAAGAAATTACAACTTTATTGATTGTTGATTGTTGATTGTTGTTTGAGGTGCCACTTAACTCCTTACTCTCCCAATAGTTTACATTGATGGATGGTAGCTATGTAATTCAGGCCATTGCTACCAATGGAAAATCTCTCTTGTTGTTACTATATTGAATATGAGAAAAATAAGGGTATAAAGATGTCAAAACTTGTACTGCATTTTATATGGCAAAGATGTCAAATTTCTCTGCATTTTCTCTGATTGTGATAATTGTTTGTGAATTTTCTCTGGCTAGAGAGAATTTCTCTGATTTGAACTCAAAGAAATTCTCTATTCAAATTTCTTTGGTAGGTCTTTCTTGTTCAAATTTCTCTAGTATTGGATTTTCTCTACATTAGCCATTTTTTCAACAAAATCGAAATTTCTCTAGAGAGAAATCGAGAATTTCTCAGGTTTGAAATCTATTTTTCAACTCCCAATTGATTGTTCTTATCGTATTTATGGTTCTAACTTTGAATTTTCTCTGCATTAGCAATTTTTTCAACAAAATCGAAAATTTTCTCTCTGGAGCCAATGTGTGAACCATGGAACACATTTTGCCTAAGGTTTATGATTTTCAACCAGAAAAGATTGTGAGGGGGAATTTCTTTGGGTTGGAGAGGGAGATTTTCTCTAGGGTGGAGGTGAGATTTTCTTTAGTTTTGAAGAATTTCTTTGGGTTGATATGAATTTCTCTGGTGAGATTTTCTCTGTGAATTTTGTTCAAGTTGGAGTTTCAAAAATTAACAATTTTATTCAAGTTTGGAGATAATGAGAGTGGTGATTGTTTACTCAAATATTCTGGGGGTTTATGCAGATTATATGTGAATTTTCTATGGATTTAGTCACTGTGTGAATTTTCTTTGAATTTAGTCACTGTGCGAATTTTCTCTGAAAAACTCGGGATGTGTTGGTTTCTTTTTGATATTTGATTGCTTCAGTTTCTCTATTAATTTGTTTACATGCTCAGATATTGGAAGGGAAAAAAATGAAAAATGTGATTTTGAATGGATTTTCTCTGATTTGATAATGATTAGGTATATGTTGATCTTGAGGTTCCTTTTTGATCAATTTTCTCTGGTTGAGTCAAAACACAAATTTCTCTGGAGAGAAAATCTCTAGGAGGTCTAGAGAAATTCTCTGGGAAGTGTGAATTTCTCTGGAGAGAAAATCACAGGAAAGTCTAGAGAAATTTCTAGAATTTCTCTGGGAATGTGTCGAATATTCTCTAGATTGATATTGAGGGACCTTAGACATTATAAAAATACTGAGTATCCTTTATACTATAAAATCTTAATACCAGGGACCTTAAAAAAAAATCCCCTATTATTATTATGGATAATATGTATATATATATGAATAAATAAGGAAGTAACCATTCCCATATATAATTGACCTTTTATTTGGATTTGCCAGCTTGTTCTTTGGTGGTGGTCAGTGGTGACATCAATTAAATTTTTTTTTATGACTAAATATATGATAAAATAAATTATTTAAATTATTAAAATAGGACTCATAATAATTTTACAGACCTGAATAACACTTTTCAATTCAGATTATCCTCTTCTATGTATGATTAACTTTTAATTTGGCTTAGACGATCTTCTTCTGGTAGTGGTCACATATAAAAAATTCACTTTCCATTATTGTGTGGAGGAGACAAGATTCAGGAATGGGTGTTGAACACAGTTCATGTGGTGTTGCTGCCGTGTTTTGTTTGTCTTCGCGGGAAAAAAAGTTCTTTTGAGTGGGAGAGTGTGCATTTCATATGATAGTTAGTGGAGGGAAATTGTAGATTATATCTAAAAGAGGTATAATCACTTTGTAACTAAGTTTTTAGATATGAATATTAATTAATTTTGATATCTCTCTAAATTCTCTCTTATTCTTGATTGGGCTCATCATCAGTTATTCTGGGCTGCGGAAAAGCCAATGTATAATGAGAATAACTCATTTCTATTTACTATCTATTATATCAATTTATACGTTATTTTGTGGGTCTTATCTTAAATTCATATTAATGATTTAAACCATTTATTTCATAAGTCCAACAATAAAGATTAATTGTACAAAAAAATCAATTTTTATCAAATGTCACTAGACATATGCATAAATTAATCTTATTTTTGAAATGGATGACAACTATAATTATTTATTTTATAAAACAAAATGTGATTTGTTTATTTATTTATCTATATGCGTTGAAATTAATATTTTGCACAGATAATTTTTATTAGGAGATGAATAGTCCATATCACCATTATGAGTAATACATATATATATGAATAAATAAGGAAGTAACCATTTCCATATATAATTGACCTTTCATTTGGATTTGCCGGTCTTCCTCTGGCAGTGGTCACATAAAAAAATCACTTTACATCATTGTGTGGAGGAGGCAGGATTGAGGAATGGGCGTTAAACACAATTCATGTGGTGCTGCTGAGCTTCCATGGAGGACACGCCTATTTGTCCACTTCGGTTCTTTCATACTCGACGCCTGTCGTCTATCCCACCTCATCCTCTGCTTCCTCCGCAACGTTGACCTCAAATTTCCACCCTCCTCCAAACCCAGTTGTACGAGCACGAAATAATGTTCTTGTATAATCCTATTGATCAAGTCTGCGCTCCTCCAAACGTCGTTGCTTTACTTCCTGAAAACACAAACGTGAGCTAGCCGGCAGGTGTATGCCGAATACCTCTCCGATGCCTAAGTTAGCCAAATAGACAAATAGGTAAAAGCTTTGTGTATTCGAGAATCAAAGTTGTGATACCTGTACATAGGTTCCGTTATGAGCTTTTATAGGTTTCACGTGGCACAATCCTAGTAGGACTCTTATTCCTCAATATAGAGTCCTCCTAGGAATCACACTCCTGAAAGATAATACTTATCCTTCAACATCCTCCTTACTGTCTTAACCAAGTGAAATGGTTTTACCTCGGTAGTATGACAAAGCAGCCGGGCTAACATATACTAACGTAGCAAGTTTCACCGAACTCTCCTTAGCTCGGTTCTACCTTGCTTTACCTAGCTCAGTATCAACTTGTTTGCATAACGCAACTCCTCGTACCCCAGTTCGGAATACTCGAACCGAGCTAACTTCAGTCATCCATGATCGAGTGTAGACACCCCATTTTTGACCGCCCTCAAGACTTGGACGTCATCGTTTGAACACTCGATGATCATCCTTGTTCGTGTTCGTTTTGAGTTCTCGGAGGTCTCGGCTACGTGCCTTGCCTTAAGATCTCTCAACTTGTCTGTTTTGTGCTTGGTTGTGGACCAAAACATTGGTTGTTTTTGCTTCTAAAGGGAAGAGGGTGGCTTGTTTACCATCCCTCAACCCACCGGCCAGGGCATGATGCCCATCAGCCCTTTTTCTTGCCATCGGCCAGAGTGGTTGGCCGATCGGCACTATATTTGGTCAGCCGGCACTTATGTTGGTCGATCGGCACCATTTTTGGTGGCCGAACCTTGTCTTATGCTTCGTATAAACTTATTTTTTGCAGATTTAGTGAGTGGACAGGAGGCAGCTAGCATTCCACATTCCCCACTCGCATTATACACGTGTTTGGGGGATTTGCCTTTGCTTAGCTTCTCTTAGAAGCTTTAGAATTTGAACTTACTTCTATAAGAGGCGGAGCCCTTCTCACACTGAGCATTTCAGAAAATGGACTTAGAAGATATGATATAGCCTTGTATCTATCTTTGCTTGTTTCCTTGGCTTCAATATTTTTGCTTCAAAGGAAGGGGAATTGTCTTAGTTACCACACAAACACCTAGCAATACACCTCCTCATTTGTTAACTGAGTGTAGCTAAAGTTGTTTTGGTGTTCTTATGCAGATCTGAGGGAAAGTGGGTGGGTTTGAAGCTCAATAAAACTCTGCTCAGAGCTTTGTTCTTGAAGAGGTTCTACAAGGGTGTTCCTTGCTTTAGATACCGCCCGTTCTTTGCTTAATCTTTTAGCGCTTCTTGCTTATTGTTTTTAAGCTTAGATTATACTGATAAAGTCTATTTTAGTTGCTTAAGACCTTTGTTTACAGGTCATTTTTGTTTTTGGGTTGTTTCCTCTCTTCAGCGCCTTGTTCTGGTCCTTTGTTTGGTATTTGTCGTGTCTTTATTTTAAAGCTTTTGATCACTCGTTGTTAGGGCTTCTCACACTGGTCGAATTCAGAGGGATTATCAGTGGTGGGGCATGGGCTGTTTTAAGGTTCTCAATAGGGAGAGGCCATCCCCTCTCCTCGTTGTCTTGAATGTTTGCATAATGGCTTATGTGGTGGCTTGTATGCCTAGTTGTTTTAGCTTATTTCAATGTGTATTAGGCGTTGTTTTTGCCACAATATACTCTGTTTTCAAAGTTGGTTTGATGGCCTTAATGCTTTCATATATTTGCTTACAATTCTCTTGTTTGCCTTATTCTCCTTGTTTGCCTCAACATGCATCATGTTGTAACATGCCATTTTAGCATGATTTTGGCTTACGTCCATGACCCTTTTAGCCTTAGTTTAACGCATGCTTAAAGCTCTATTTTTCATTGTTTTGGTCATGCTTACATTGTTTTGTATAGCTATCCATGCAATCTAGCTTGTTAGTCTTTGGTACTCAAGTCATTAGGCATGCTCAGCGTATTTGGACCATGTGTTCAGTGTTTGGCATCACTTATTTGCTATTTCAGTCCATATAGTATCTCATATTATGCTTGGTCCTGTAACTTCTTTAATGCTTAAAAAGAGTCGGTATGCTTATGCTCTCATGAATGTGTCATCATTATGCCACTCGATTCGGCTAGGCAATTTGACCATCTAAAGTTAGGTTTTGGGCTCATTTTAGCATCGCTCAATAAGTCTCTCAATGTGATTTCTCGTATTTCATTGACTGCACTTTATATATGCCATACGGAAGTTTGGGTGGTGAGGTGCGCTTCGAATGGATAACCCTCCTCTTCGCTCAGTGTCTTAGGGGGTTGTATCTATGCTAAAAAAGTATGTTTTCCCTTTGTTTTAACTTGTTTTGGCTTTGGTCATTGCAATGCTAGTCAATGAATAGAGATATGGCGTGCTAATGAGCCCAAAAACCTACTTAATGGCATTGCCACAAGCATGTGGGCTATCCACGATGTGAAGCACATTCATCGGAGGCATTAGACATCCGGGCCGATGACGAGCTCTTTAAAGCATTAAAGAAAGTTGACAGTGCAAGCTATTAGATACGAGCAGTAGTACTAATATGAGCTTGACAGTAAATAGCATATAAGTGATGCCAAACCACTTGAAATGTAGAAATAGGGAGCATAGCTAACTGACCTTGAGTACCCAAGCATAAAAGCTAGGATTGCAGTGGTAGCTATACAAAAACAATGTAAACATGACCAATAACAATTGAAATAGAGCTTTAGCATGGTAAAACAATGGCTAAAAGGGTCCATGGAGTTAAGCCAAAATCATGCTAAAATGGCATGTTAAACACATGATGCATGTTGAGGCAAACAAGAGAATTGTAAGGCAACAAGAGAATTTAAGGCAAATATATGAAGGCATATAAAAGGCCATCAAACCAACTTGAACAGAGGTATATTGTGGCAAAACAACGCCTAATACACATTGAAATAAAGCTAAACAAAGCTAGGCATACAAGCCACCAACATAGCCATTTATGCAAAACATTCAAGACAACGAGGAGAGGGATGGCCCTCTCCTATTGAGACCTTAAAACACCATCCCACCACTGAAATCCCTCTGAATTTCCAGTGTGAGAAGGCCTAAAACAGGTGATCTCAAAGCTTAAAAATAAAAGCACAAGAACAAGGGCCAAACAAGGCCTAAGAGGGGAAACAACCCCAAAACAAAAATGACCTTAAACAAAGGTCTTAAGCACTAAAAAATTAGAACTTTATCAGTTATAATCTAAGCTTAAACAATAAGCAAGAAGGGCTAAAAGATTAAGCAAGAATGGGTATCTAAAGCAAGAACTCACCCTTGTAGAACTCTTCAAAACAAAGCCTCTAGCAGGTTTTTGAGTTCAAACCCACCCAAGACACCAAAACCAACTCCTTAGTACCTCAGTAAACAAAGAGAAGGTGTATTGCTAGGTGTTTGTGTGTTAAACTAAGACAATACTACCCTTTTGAAGCATAAAAATAGAAACAAGGCAAGATAGATACAAGGCTATATCTATCTTTTCTAAGGCATTTTTCTGAAATGCTGAGCGTGGGAGAGGGGCTCCCTCTTTATAGAAGTTCAAATTCTAAAGCTTCTAAGAGAAGCTAAGCAAAGAGCAAATCCCTCCAAACACGTGTATGGGGGATATTGTGGATGCTAGCTGCACCAGCTGGCAAAAATATCTGCATAAAGCAGATGAACAAGGTTCGGCCACCAAAATGGCCGATCGACCAACATAAGTGCCGGCTGACCAAATATAGTGCCGATCGGGCCAAACCTTGCCCGATGGCAAGAAAAGGGGCTGATGGCATCATGCCCTGGCCGGTGGTTGAGGGGATGTAAACAAGCCACCCTCTTCCCTTAGAAGCAAAAACACAAGTGTTTGGTCCACAACCAAGCACAAACAGACAAGTAATGATGAGAGGATCTTGAGCAAGCACGTAGCCGAGACCTCCGAGAACTCAAAACGAACACGAACAAGGATGATCATGAGTGTTCAAACGATGGCGTCCAACTCTTAAGGACGGTCAAAAAATAGGGTGTCTACACTCGATCATGGATGACTGAAGTTAGCTTCGGTTCGAGTATTCAACTGGGGTACGAGGAGTTGCGTTATGCAAACAAGTTGATACTGAGCTAGGTAAAGCAAGGTAGAACCGAGCTAAGGAGAGAGTTCGGTGAAACTTGCTAACGTTAGTATATGTTAGCCCGGCTGCTTTGTCAATACTACCGAGGTAAAACCATTTCACTTGGTTAAGACAGTAAGGAGGGTGTTGAAGGATAAGCATTATCTTTCAGGAGTGTGATTCTAGGAGGACTCTATATTGAGGATAAGAGTCCTACTAGGATTATCCACGTGGAACCTATAAAAGCTCATAACAGAACCTATGTACAGGTATCACAACTTTGATTCTCGAATACACAAAGCTTTTACCTATTTGTCTATTTGGCTAACTTAGGCATCGGAGAGTATTCGGCATACACCTGCCGGCTAGCTCACGTTTGTGTTTTCAGGAAGTAAAGCAACGACGTTTGGAGGAGCGCAGACTTGATCAATAGGATTATACAAGAACATTATTTCGTGCTCGTACAACTGGGTTTGGAGGAGGGTGGAGATTTGAGGTCAACGTTGCGGAGGAAGCGGAGGATGAGGTGGGATAGATGACAGACGTCGAGTATGAAAGAACCGAAGTGGACAAATAGGCGTGTCCTCCATGGAAGCTCAGCAGCACCACATGAATTGTGTTTAACGCCCATTCCTCAATCCTGCCTCCTCCACACAATGATGTAAAGTGATTTTTTTATGTGACCACTGCCAGAGGAAGACCGGCAAATCCAAATGAAAGGTCAATTATATATGGAAATGGTTACTTCCTTTTATTATTCAATATATATGTATTACTCATAATGGTGATATGGACTATTCATCTCCTAAATAAAATTATCTGTGCAAAATATTAATTTCAACGCATATAGATAAATAAATAAACAAATCACATTTTGTTTTATAAAATAAAATAATTATAGTTGTCATCCATTTCAAAAATAAGATTAATTTATGCATATGTCTAGTGACATTTGATAAAAAATTGATTTTTTTGTACAATTAATCTTTATTGTTGGACTTATGAAATAAATGGTTTAAATCATTAATATGAATTTAAGATAAGACCCACAAAAAATACGTATAAATTGATATAATAGATAGTGATATAGAAATGAGTTATTCTCATTATACATTGGCTTTTCTGCGCCCAGAATAACTGATGATGAGCCCAATCAAGAATAAGAGAGAATTTAGAAGATTAT
>NW_021027483.1:102094-204905 GCF_004153795.1 Camellia sinensis | reverse complement strand
ATAGTTCATAAATTAAAAAATGTTTTCATATTAATCAAGGAATTAATTAAAACTTTAAAGTTAAACAACCAATGATAATTTTTCATGTGTATTTATATAATTCTTTTTAAAAAAATAGAGTTTGAACTTTAGAGATCAAAAGCCTAACAATACTTTTGCTTATATAATAGTATAGATAGATATATATTCACATCTTAATTGAACTTTGAGAATAAAGAAGGTTGTAGAAAATATATATATATATTTAAATGAAGATATTGTATATCTTTAAAAACTATTATATAAAGAAGATATAACAAAAAATTATCAAAAAAAATATGATAATAAAATTTCTCCAATATATATTTTTCAATAAGACCCACACGTTAAAGCATCATAGTAATAACACACCCAAAAAACAAAAATCAAAATAAATACACACACAAAAAGCTAGCAATACACCATTATATACATCTATATTGACAAACAAATTCACAGCATAAAGTGATAGAAATTTATGTAACTTTTATTATTCTAATAGTTTTTTTATTTTTTTATTTTTATAGATAGGATATTGAAATAGTTAAAACCAAGCTCAATTGTGATAGATGTAGAACATGTAATTGTTGGAGGTATATGATTGCTAGGATTTTTTTATAGGAGAAATGCAACTGTAAGGTATGTATATTAATAACCATTACTGAATTTTGATAGTTTCCATTTTGTTAATGTTTTCTTTTGTCTATTCTTTATTTTCTTTTCGTGTAGTTGTATTTTTGAAACAAAAATGAGAGTTCCAAAATCCTATGATTTGTTTCTTTTTTTTTCTCCTAAAATACTTATCATATTGATTATTTGACTAATGAAATTGAAAGAAAATAATAGTAATGGAAAGAACCAATAGAATAATTACAAATATATTCTTTGTAATTGAAAAATAAAAAATCATAGAAAAATGGATTAAAGTTTTGAGGCTCAAATACATGTATATGATTAACTTATATTATATATATATATATATATATAAAATAAATTTAAGTGTATATAAATACTTATAGAATGAGATAAAAATATTTCACTTATGATCGAGTCCACATTTAAAACTCACTGTTTATCTTACATCTATGTTATCATGCAATTGATATTCCATGTTAATGGCACAACTAAAATATATACACATCTAAGTGTTTTGAACTGTTACACATTTAAGTGTTTAGATTGATTAGAAAGTAGTTTTTGTTTTTAAAAAAAAAAGAAAAAAAAGAGAAGAAGCATAAAAAGTCAAAATCCAACAAATGCATGGAACGACAAAGACTGGTTGTTCCTCAACTATCAATATAGAAAGACCAACATACTCTCAATTTCAAGTTGATAGAAATTGACTTTTTACTTTCTATCAAAGGGCAAAATGAGAATTTAAGGTAAAAACAAGTCCTATATGGTATTGTTAGGTTTTGTAATTGGAAAATTTCGTTTAACAAAATTTCTTTCAATTATAATTTTATTCATTTTTATATTTCAGTGAAGCTGTGTGTATTTAGATATGAATCCAACCCGAATTGTATCTATACAAAAGAATTTGTGTTAACATTTTATATTTTGAGTATTACTTATTTGCCACTTTGTTAACTATGTACAGGGATGCCAAAGTTGTTTGACCACTCGAGTGGTGAAGTGGTACTTTTAGTATTTTAGCCTGCATTCAGAATTTCTGGAAAACTTGTTTTATCACTCGAGCGGTAGAAGTTGCGCTCAAGCGGTTGGCCTATATGTTTTGCACTGCCTTTATTTACATCGCTCGAGCTGTTAAGTGGTGGTTTGAGCAGTCTTCACGACTCTATTTATTATAGAGTGCGTCATTTATTGTTTTTAAGGTTTAACCCGTCCAGATTCTTAGAGAGGAGTAAAATATAAAGTGTTCTATATTAGATGGTGTTCTTATATGAGTTTCCTTGATGTATAGAAGGTTATCGATTGATCAACGGATTACTTAGTGTCAAATATCAAGAGGTGTTTTCGTTATTTTATTCACATAAATAGAGAGGTGTTTATCAGTGGATCCTAGAGAATTTGAGCCTAAAACTTTGGTGCATTTCAGAGTGGTTTATCGTAGTGAATTCGAAATCGGCACTGTAGATTCAACGTTGGGCAAAGCAGTTCTGAAGTGAAGACGGTGGTGGAAGAAGTATATCGGATTTGGTTCAATTCGGACGTTGATTCACTAGATAATTGAGGGTACTCATATATAATTCTTTTTTATCTTCGTAATAGATTGTTTTGTGGTTATAACTTGTGATTTTTTTTTTATCATAATTGAAGGTGCTCCAATTATTTTTTTTTCACATTAAATTGTTGTGTTGATTTGTCGTTGATTGTTTAATTGAGATTGATATTCACTATTTTAAATTGAAACATAATTATGAATCAATATCTCAAAGATATTTAGTTTTTTCAATAATCTTGTTTTCTCATATACCTAAAAAAGTAATTAAAATAATTATCTTTAAACACATTTATTTTTTTTATCTTATAAAATAATTAAAAATATTTAAAAAATCATTAAAAAAGTGAAATCCCAAACAAAGTTGGGATAAAAAATGCTTTTCTCTATTGAACTTTTTAGCTTTGATTAAGTTGAAATAGGTAAAACTTCAGGTCGGCTCTGCGACAATGAAGTGACCCAACTTTGAATGGGGCCATTGTCCTCCATACAGGGCCGGCCTGGGCATAGGCCACGAGGTTATGATTTAGGATCCTTTAAAATAGATTAAATTTTTTTTTTATTATAATTTAGTGTAATATATTAAGTATTTTATAATTCTAAAAAAATTAAAAAAAGTCCAAACTAATTTAAACTCATTAAAAAATTGAAAAGCCATTCAAAAAAATTAGCATTGTTATTCATTGGAAAATAGACCCAAAAGGGGGTCTCTCTTATTATAGTTTAGTCTAATATATTAAGTCCAAAAAAAATTAAGGAAAGCCCAAATTAACTTAAAATAAATTAATCCATTAAAAAATTAAAAGGCTCTCATTTAAAATAATTAGTATTGTTATTCATTGAAAATGATTTTACAAAAAAATTAGATTATACAAGTATGATTGATTTATTTGCTTTTAAAAATACAAGAAGAGTGAAAATCAATCGATACTTACTAGTTATTGTAATGTAATGCAAAGTATTTTTTGTGATTTTAACACAAATATTTTATCCTTTACTTTCAAATTTTTTTTTCATTCAATGAAAAAAAAAATGTGAAGGACCCCAAAAATTTATTTGTTGATTATCGATTTTAGGCCTCAAAAATCTCAGGACCGGACCTGCCTTCGTATACTAATATATGAGAAAATGTTAAATTATCAGAATTTTAGTACAAATTTTAGGAAAAATAACACCACGGTAGTGTCAGAAGCTGAAATAACACTACAGTGATGTAAATATGACAAGTTTGTAATATTTTTCTTCTAATATCATTATGGTGTTATTTTTCTTAAAATGTATTGATAAAAATGATATGATAATAACAAACTTACAAATTATACCTAGGGTTATGAGCATTAAAAGTTTTAAATAAAAAGATCACAATATGTCACATGGTCAGATGTTATCCATTACATAATTTATAATTTTATGTTAATTGAGAGGAAAATAATAAAGGCATAATATATTATGATTGGCATGTGACCTAAAATGAGTCACATGATGCCTGAGGCACTGAATAATTTTAGAGAAATATCATCCTAGTGAATGTTGTAAAAAATATTTCTTAATTATCGATAAACTTTACAAAAATTTAAAAGTAAAATCATATGAAATTTTTCATGGTTTTGTAATTAATTTTTGAAGATTTATCTGACAAGTAATTTTTCCAATAGTTTTTGGGTTTTGGGTCATGCTGAAATACACACCCTTTTAATTATAATAAATTATAACCAAACATGGTATAACTAAAGATCTTTTGTTATCATAATTAAAATAATAATTATAATAGGTTATAATTAGGGATTGTTTGAGATGATCTAAATAAGTGTACTTTTAATCTTTTTACAAAAAGATGTGCAGAAAAGTAGAGAGGTGATGTGATGAAAAAAATTAAAAGATGAATTATATTGGAGATGCCAAACTTGGCCTTAATATCAAAATGAGTTATAACTAGTCATAATTAATATCATAATAGATCAAAATAAAAAATTATAAATAGGACATATGGTACACGTGGGCACTTGGGTTTGTGGTTTTTTTTTTGGCTAAAATAGTCAATAAAGATAAAATAAGTTAAAATAACTAATAAGACAAAATGTTATATCTAAAATCATTTCACTTTTTCTCTTACAATTATCAAATCAACTTAAAAAAAATCAACTATCATCTTAAATATAACTTTTTTAACCAAACTAAAATAGTTAAATAACAAAAAAAAATTAATTAAAATAGTCTACTTTCCTAACCAGGCCTTAGTTGTATATTATAAAATAAAATTTATAGTAGTTTTTCTTTTGACTTGGTAATCATCCTTGATTTGGTCAAAGCTCGTAGTGCCTCTTATTTCTATGTACGTAGTTATATGAATACGTATTTCTCCACCACAAATCAATGATTATTAATCCTCCATTTATTTTATTTAATTTTTAGTTTTTCTTGGGTAAATACACACGATATGAGCACTAGTATTTTTTTAATCCACTTTCTTTGTTCTAGATATGTTTGTTTGAATATGATTAAAAGGTTAGATTAATAATTTAATAAAGTATATAGTTTGATATTTGATTAGAAAATAATGGTTTGGATAAATAGTTTATTCGGATGTCATATACTCAATATGAAGCACTATTGAGGCTTCGTTTGGAAAGCTTGATTTTTAACTAAATTGTTAAAAAGTTACTATATGTTATAAAAAGCAAACAAGTCAATTAAAATAAACAATTTTCAAACGGAGTCTGAGTATCAAAAGAAGGTTGAGATACAAAAATAGAGGACCAAGGAGAAATTTGGACTACAATTTCACTTTATAAATCTAAGTCACTCCAAACATGGAATTAACTGTCCCAAAAATACCAACTCATCTAATCCAACCTGTCCAAACAAACATAACCCAAATTCTTTCATTTGGGTAGCTTTCCGAGACACCATTTGATAATTATAAAAGTTGATAATTAAACACAACCCAAACAAACATAATGACACCATTTAGTGTGTCTTTTGTAAATTATAAAAGTTGATAATTAAACAATAAAAATTAAAAACACCTTTTGATAATAATTATTATTATTTTAAAAAAATTAAACTATTTTCCCTTTAAACTAAACAACTCCAGATATTCTTAAACAAATTCTCAAAATAACAAGTCATAATCCATTTTCCACCTAATGAATTGATGGGTTTAGGTGCCTGTAATGAAGTGATATTAGCCAAAAAATTTTAGGCTAAGCATATTGGGTTTCCTGTTAAGCATGTTGTTGAAGTCACTCCAACTTACGGATTCAAATCATTTTCATTTTACAAATCGGATAATGAGTTATCAAAAAAAGAAAAAAAGAATAGAGATCTTAATTTCATAATCAATGACTATAAAATATTCACACCAACATATTTGTATTTTAAATTTAAAAATAATTAGGATAAGTTGTAAAATTTGAAATGATTTGGTAGTTATAACCCATTGATTTTGTATTTTCATATATATTGCAATCTTATCAAAAGAAATAGAGATTTTTATTTTCCCCATAAACTCAGGAAAAAAATAGATGGAAAAGCAAGACTTTACCTTTTTGTATGATAGCTGTTACTCCGTTGACGACTTCACTTGTAAATATCCTAATAATTTTAAATAATATTATCAAAAAAATATATCAGTATCGACGATACAAAAATAATATTAACCAATATATTAATAAATTAATATCGAAAGTTGAGAATTTCAATATGTATCGGCTAATATGAACTAGTCACAAGTACTAACTTTGATATTAAATATGAGAAATTTAACTAATGCGTCAAAAGTCCCAAATTTAATAGAACACATGATATTAATTCTTATATCTGATCTTATACTAAAATAACCCAGCCTAAATTTCAATTTTTTTTTTACCCAGCCAATATATTTCATACCATAAACTAGTCCCAAAAACATCATGGTTTCCATTATTTTTTTGCCAAATGATACAAAAGGTTATGTGTGGGTTCAACTGCCACCATTGTATGCCTAAACTAATTTGGTAAGTTGTTTGTTTTTTTATTGCCTAAACATTCATACTTTTTAACTTGAAGTTTGTGTTGCCCACAAAAACAAAAACAACCTTGAAGCTCTTGAAGCTTATGTTTATCAATAAATGACATCCATTACTTTTTAATTAGTCATATTCCTTTATTTAGGTAATGATTTATCAAAGTCACTTTTCTTTGATATTATTTCGCAATTCTAAGCAAATTTTTTACTGTGATATGCGTATAGAAATTTTTTTTTACAAAATAAGACACAAATGTGATTCGAAATATTGGCATCTATAATTAAAAATATTTTTTATATGAATAATACTATATGCACCAATTAGTGTACTAACTAGTGTACCAATTGATGATGTGGCATAATTTAAGATATTTTTGGTATTTATAATTTGTCTAATAAGTGAGGTCAATAATAATGTCATAACTAGTGTTGATATACTAGTTAATACACTAATTGATGCAGGTAGTACTACCGTTTTTATATTTATACATTGTGTATTTGGTATCTAAGTAATTTCTGTGCGCATAATGTTTTTTGCACTTTTTATATCCATTTGTCAGGACCTCACGGTTGGCTGAGCCGTCTATTTTGATGAGATAAAAATCTTATATAAATTAATAAAATGAAAATTTTCTATTTATTTCTATTTCCATTCCTTAGTAATCCTATTAATGATTCGTTACATTCTACTTCTTTGGGTTTCATTCTCTCTACAAACTTCTTGATTGTAAACCAAAAAAATTTAAATCTTTAGTCTCATTTTAAATATAAAATTATTATTGTCGTATATCTCTCTCACACACACATATATATATATATATTTAAGTAAAAAAAGATTGTAAAATGTATTAGTTTGTAAAGCATTTTCTACCTTGATTAGAAGATTTCGTTAACTGTTTTGCTAGAGTTGTAATTATTACTGTTTTGCTAGAGCTGTAATTATTATACAAAGAATTTGGCAAATTACATTCAATGCTAAATAGAATGATCACAATTACATAATAATTTTAATTGACCTCTGATTAGAGTTAGGTTTAAGCTTCAAATTAAGGTTAAGGTTACCAATTAAAAAAAGTTGGCACAAAACAAGGACTCTTTAGAAAGGTTCAACTCTGCAAATCAAATAGTGTTGTGTCTATATTCTCTGTAAAGTAAAGATTTAAATTTGTGTGCTCACTCGCAAAATTTATTGATCCATCTAAATATTGGGTCAGATTATTTTGTTCGAATTTAAAATTTGAATTTATGTATATTTCGATAAAGACATAGAGTTTATAATAAATTGACATAACACGTTTATCTTTAGACTAAAGTTGGGTTTGGCAATTATTTTTTATTTTTTTAATAATTTTAAAAAAATACTAGACAAACTGAAAAGTTTAAAATAATTCTTTTTTAAAAAGTCAAAAAAGTCTTTTATTTTATCAAATTGTCCAAATTTAACCATCTAAAGAAAAATTTTAACCGGCGAATATTTACTCTACATCTATTGAGTGGTAAGATTAGCTATAGCTTTTCAAAATAGATATGAGCTTTAGTAAAAAATAAAAAATAAAAAATAAAAAATAAAAAAATAATTTACTTTTAGATCTTTATGGATGAGACCAACCTGAAAAAGTAATTTTTTTACATAGTTTTTTTTTAGAAACATACTAAAAATAATAATATAATTTTTTTTAAAACTATTAGCCAAATAAAAACTCCAAAATTAGAGAAAAATTAAAAAAAAAATTAGTGAAACATCTCTCTCCAACTTTGGATAGTAAGAGATGTTCAATACAATTTTTTTTATTAGTTAAGATTCTTACGTTCAATACAATTTTTTTTATTATTTAGATTCTTTAATGAAATTTTTCTGTAAAATCAGATAAATTTCTCTATAAAAATTAAAATTTTCGTATTGAGATAAATTCTTTTTGTATCGATTTTTTTAAAAAAAAATATTAAAACACTTCAATTATTATAAAAATATTATATATTTTTTATTTTATAAAATTATCATATCCACGAGCTTAAAAAAATTTTCTCAAAACCAAAAACCTAACCTAACAGTATTTGCATAACCTAATAGTGGGTAGTGATGAGGACAACACCCAAAAAAAATTTAACCAAAAAAAAAAAAAAAAAAAAAAAAAAAAAAAAAAAAAAAACTACCATCTTTTTAAAAATAAAACTTAATTAAAATGTTATTTTTTTAACACTTCACACTCCTAGTCTTTAACACTTGTCATGGCGGGTTTAAACCGTTCACTCTCCTTTCACGGTACATAAATATTCTCTCTCTCTCTCCCTCTCTCTCTCTTATACGTACCCACTCTCTCTCTCTACTTTCTCTCACCAAACCCAGAAAGGAACTAGGGTTTCTCTCACTTGCGCACTCGATTCCCTCTCACCCATTTCCAAATCTTATCCACACACCTCACCTCCTGACCTTCACACCCACTGATCTCTTTTCTGAGACCTTCGCTTAGCATTTCCATGGTGTTTTGGGCTTGATATCTAATCAACACCAAGTGGGTTTTTTTTCTTTCTCTCTCTCTCTCTCTTTCTCACTTGTTGCTTTTAAATCTTTGGATTATATCTTTCTTTTTAATTTGATGTTGCTCAAACTTAGCTGTACTGAGCTTTATCTTCACTTTTATATCCATTTAATGTTGAATCAAGTTTATTTTATGTGTACAATTGATTAAAGATCAAAGCTTTTGCTATAGGGTTTTATTGTATTTAAGAATTTTGCTTTATCTCTTGCTGTATAGTCATGAACCCTTACTTGTTTTATTTCCCAGATAAAGATTGATGTTGTATTGTGGTGTGATAACAATTTTATTGGGGTAAAATTCAAGTCTCCTTATTCTTTCTATATGTAAATACAAATACTTGTACGTATAGACTTATATTTAATGCTTATGGGCATATATAGTGGTTGGCATGCGTGTAAATGTTGTGGAAAAGATCAAAATTAATTTTGTTTGAAATTTTGATGGAGTTATTTTGTGATGTAACTTGAAACTTTTATTTAGTGGGTTTCACCTCTTGAATTGTCTTGATGTATAAAATTCGGTAAAAAGCCTTGAAAACCCAACTTTCTTTACCCTCGTCGGAGGCTTACTGTTTACTGATAAAATTTGTTATTTTATGAAGCAATTTTGCCATCTGTTGAAATGTTTTTAGTCAAATGTTCCATTGCATAGTTATTCGATAAAGGTAAGGGCTCACATTATTGGTAGCAATGTTTTAATTAACCCTTGTGAACAAACTCACTGTGGGTGATTTGGGCTTGGTTTTCAGTCTAATTTTGACAGTATGACTTTATTTCTTTCTCATAACTGACCATATCTGGAAAAGCTTAGTTAAATGTTCCATTGCATGGTTACTCAATAAAGTTAAGGGCTCACATTATTGGTAGCAATGTTCTAATTGACTCTAGTGAACAAACTTGCTGTGCGGTGATCTGGGCATGGTGTTAAGTCTAATTGTGACAGTAGACTTTATATCTTTCTTATCTTATATTACTGCTACTGTGCTACATCAGTTATATACTTTTGCTCTATTTTTCATTAGTTTCGTTTACATCCAGATTTTTTTTTTTTTTTAAATGTAATACTTGATCTAAGTTGGATATAAGTGTTTGTGTTCAGACTTCTGAGTTGCTTGTCTACATTTTTTTCCCATTGGTGCTAAACCCTTTATATATCTAATTTTACTGACTGACGCATTTTGTTCATATGATAATGTTCTAACTCATCTGGCCAATGCTTTTTTATTACTATTTTTTTTAAAAAAAAAATTATTTATTTTTACCTTGTGTAAAACCTACACCATCACAAATAATTCCCAATTTCTTTTGTTATTTCCATAGCTTTAGTTTATCATGTTGTTACTGCTTCAAAAGATCACATGCTATTCTTGCATGTTTATAATGAAAAACCCAATAAGGTCTCATACTATACTTCTTTACCCTTCTTGTAGGGTCTATAATTTTTAATTTTAATTAAATTAATTAATTTTTGCCTTGGGGGTTTATATTTCATGATATAATCTGTCATAGCCGGCATGTCATGCATGTAATCAGCTTTGAACCTTTCTGATTTTTCCTTTATGTCTAGAACTTTCCTTATCTCTGCGCTGTAAATCATCTAAGTTTACTTCCTGAAGATGGAGAAGAATGCCACCAAAGAGGGAGTTTGTGAAACAAATGTCGGCAATGTTGTTACCAAGTCGAGCAGTCACCCAACATCTGTTGGCTTTGTTAGTGCCATTGAGAAGAAAAAGACAGGCAAATGCGGGCACTTCTCTATTCGGTAAGTGTTTAACATCAGTATGCTGTAAGCATGAAATAATTATTAGTTGCTTCACTCTGAAGGTAGTTGTCTTTGGTTAAAAACCAATTTTCAAATTGTTGAACATATGGATGCCAAATTTTTATGAACAAAATAATATGGTAAATGAGATGTTCATTTGCAATTTGCATTGTTAGTCTCTTTTTCATCAAAAATGAATTTGTGTGCTTAATTTCTGTGAGAAATTAAATTCTTCATATGTGGGCACCCTTTCTCATGTTCAAGCATAAATAAACAGAATAAATACTTTCTGCTGCAGTTAATTTGTGCTGTCAATGACCATTCGTATTAATGGTGATTTAATTTTGGTTGAATATCACCTTTATTATGCCTTATATAAGTCAGGTTCATCATGAATGTTTTTATCCTATTATACAACTTATCTTTGCATAAATGGAAATTGAACTCATACTAGATCTCGTTTATTTGTCTTACAAATCAATGCCAAAGAATATACATAATCAGAAAAGAAGAAGAAGAAAAAAAAAAAAACTGTGATATTTTATCTGGAGAATTTATATAGGTACTTTTGCAGGCTATGTACTTTTTTATTTTTTTTTAGCAGCAAAGAAAATACTGAAGCGTTTGATGATGAACTTTCCTAATAATTCACATATATTGTGATTCTGTGAATGTAGTGCTTATGTTGCTGAGATTTGTAGAAAAGACTGGAAAATTTGTTGGCCATTTTCTTCTCTTGATGACAATCAAGAATCCAAGAAACTAGCTGACATGCTTCCTCCCCTACATGTCCCAGAGTTTAGATGGTGGGATTGCCAAAACTGTGTCCAGAGAGGTGATGCTTCAGATGATGCAGCAGATATTAGACTGGTTTCCAGTTGTTACGTTACATGACTAAATTCTATTGTAATTTTTTTTTTCATGCGAATGGCATCACGACATGTCATATTGATATCACAGTCTTGCTTTCTAATATTGGGGGCATCTGCAGATAAACTTGGTGAATCAAGCAATTCTGATGTCAATACTTCAACGGATGTGATCAGTTCTGAACTTTGCCCAATGATACATGATCATACGAAGGAAATGGTAGCCAATGTCATGTCTATCATTAGACCAGGTAAATTTATGTATGATCATGAGATGATCTCAGCCTAAGAAGCATGGATGCAGACACGTTGACATGGAAATTTTCAAAAACTGTAGGACGCGATACATGCGGAAGACATGCAAAATATATAATTTCATATTTATTTTGTCATATATAAGTGTAAAAAAATAATTATATGTCATATAATTTTTAAAAGTCTAAACAAGGTACATTATTTTTGTTTTATCATTGAATTCCAAGTTATTTTATTCAAACTTGTAATGTGTTTCATTGTGTCCAAGAGTTAGAAAGTGCCCGACGAGTGTCGTGTTGGTGTTGGACACAACACGTTACTTTCTTAAAAGTCTTCATGCTTCTTAGATCTTAGCAATGTATGAACCTATGTAAGAACTAAATTTATTGCCTGTGCTTCTTGCAGATATAAATACATCTGAAAACTACAACAATACTGTGGTAAAGGATGTAGATAAGACAATAAAAGAAGCAAATACTTGTGAAATGATGGATGCTCAATGTGTCAACAAAGAAGCTACTAAAGATACAGGTAAAAATTTATTGATACTTTGTGAACTAATAGACACTGTTCAACACATCTTACTGTGACATTGTTGATTTTTTAGAAACAATAAATCTCAACTTGGAAGGCGATGGACTGGAGGAACTTGTGGAGGAAAATTGTGGAACTAGTAACAGTGAACAATTGGAGGAAATGATGTTGCATCAAAAACCCAAACTGGGGACTTCGGAGAAGGAGGTTGTAGATTCTCTTATTGGTGGTCATACAAGCAAAGTTCATCCCTTGAAATCCAGCGAGGATGATGATGATGATGCACATGGTTTCCACGATCAATTTCATACAGATTGGCCAGGTGATTCAAGCCAAATTTTGAGTTCTAGAAAACCACAAAAGTTCCGCTTGTTGACTGATATCATAAAAAGCGAGGTTTCTATTGCTTCCACCAAAATTTCCGGTTCTGATGGAATAACAAGTTCTGATCATGTCAACACCAAGGTCACTCAAACTAACTATGCAGACGATCTTGATGGCCTAGGTTTAGATATTCATTCAGGGGGTCAGGTTGCTGTTCAAGAAAATGTTGAAAAGGATGCCAAGGCTAAGAGCAAAAGAAGGAAAACGCTTCAAGCCAAAGACCAAGAACCTCCTTCACAAATGAGATGGTCAAAGAGTGTGTCTGAAAAAATTCGGATTTATGAGAGAGATCAAGAGAACAATTGCATAGACTCTACAAGGTCTTACCCAACGCACAATTGCTTTGACTCAGCATCTGAAATTGCTAATTCTAAATCAGTAAAAGATGTGTTTGGTTGGGAGGGTTTACGTAGTGATTTCAAAATTCGATGCAATGAAAACAGGACTGGTGATGGAAAGGTTATTCAGAGCAAGAAAAAAAATAAGAGGACTCGGTTTGAAGAAAGCAATCAGAAATCTACTTTTTGTTTAAAGGAAAGTAATATTCTTGAGGATGCTCGGGATACTTTAATACCTCTACAAGCGGGCATGCAAAGTCAGGACCAGGTTATAAGGCACGATGACGAACACGATCAAGTTGGAGTGGGAATTTCTCCCTTCAGATCTGCTATGGATGCATCCACAGGAATATACATACACCCTAGTGTTTTTAGCAACAAAGCTGCACGTGGAAAGGCTGTTGTGAGTGAGTTGCAAACCAATATGGCTCTTGTCGAAGGTGACTGTTCAGCAACTTATCAAGATGTAAATTTTAGGAGCACTAAAACTGATATAGTTCCTGCTAAAACAGCACAAAAGAGAATATCTGGAAGAGGACTTCATGCTTCTGTTAATTGTCGCATGGATTCAGAGAGAAGTGATAGAGAATCAACTTTGCAGAACCACAAAGAAGAGATATCTCAAATTGGAAGTGGGAAAGAGATAGTAGTCAAGCATGCTGAAACCACAGGTGTATTTTTAAGATATGCCACTAATTCATCTTCTGAAAGAGGTGCACATTCTGGTTTGAAAAATAAAAAGGCTACCCACAAAAAGGCTAGTACGAGTATCAAGCAAAATAACATGTCTCAAGTTCAAGATGGGGCATCCACAATCTGGTCAAAGGTATTGAGGTTTTTTCTGCCACTGCCAATATCATTGCAAGTGCTATGATTTTTGTATCAAAAACAATTGGTGTGCTTTAATTTCCTCTGTGTTAAAATCTTTTGTTAAAAATATACTATGAACTGCTGGCTTACTAGATGTCACAATGGCGGTTTGATTTCTTACAAGAAATGTTGGTGTCACTTGTCTGACTCAATAATCAACAATAATATTATTTGAATTTCCATGATTAACAGCAATCATGCATGCTAACTAGAAACGCTCATTGATCATTGACCAAATAGAGTTTTGCCTTTGGTTTGGACTGCATTTTTTTTTTTTTTGGTGGTATATGGTCCTACGGTGAAACTAAGAACAGTGGATATGGTCAGCAAAGAAGCACATCTAGTATTACAAGCCATTTAATATTCCATAAACCAACTTCTTGTTCCTCTCAATTTAGATGAATATTAAGTTTTGTTTGTTTTCCTTGCATAGCTTTTGTTTCTTGACTAGCATGTAAAAAGTTTTGAAATTAGTGTTCATGAAAACCTCCATTCACATATGAAATATGGATATGTTCATCCATCTAAGTATATATATGTGATTTATGTTCTTTTTCTTTTCAGTTTAATTATATGCTTTATATTTTTACATTTCTACACATTTGCCTCTATGGAAGGAAATGATCAATTGTTGAACTTGTTCGTTATTTTTGTGAAACGTTTCCTTTTATTTTCAGGAGCTCCCCTTCATAGACAATTACGAGAACAACATGGGCATCCAAGGGCATTCGGAAGCCACTAAAAACCAAAGTGATGAAATAGCCGATAAGATGAGTGAATTGGAATCTGTAAATGACATTCCAATTGAGATTGTGGAGCTCTTAGCTAAGAACCGGCATGAGAGGCGTCGTCTAGAAGCTGAGAATTCTAATAAGAAAATGTTGTGTGAGTCAGAAACAGAAACAACCAAGAATTTGAAAGATGCTGATAAAAATGAGTTCAGTGGAATTCATGAAGATAACTCAAGATATTTATGGGAGAAAAACTTAGAAATGCATAAACCTCAATCCAGCAATGCACGAGGTGGCATATCTGCTGCAGCTAAGAGTGTTGCAGTTGAACCTGTAGAAGAAACAATAGCCTATTCTTCTCATCTTAAGAAACCCCGCAAAAGCATTGGTTCCAAAATAAAACACCTGAAACAATCTCATGACAAGGGTTCATTTCCATTTTCAGTCTCTTCAGTGAACCATTCAAGTGGAAACCAATTTGCTGAAGCTAGCACTGGTAAGAATATTAGTGTTCAAAGTTGCAGATTGGAGGGTGATATGTTGGGGCATGGATGGCCTATTTCTTTTTTGCAGTGTTCATCATCACATCCTATTCATCGAATTGTTTCTGGTCCGACGCAAATTAGAGGAGCACGACATGTTTCTTTGCCTAATGTAGCAGATGATCCTTTAGGAATTGAAAGCTCTCAGAAGTTTGCAAACTTGTCACAAAGTCTGAATAGAAACTTTGATTTCGAGAGATTTAAGAAGATGAATGCAGAGCAGCCATGTGCATGCACACAGAAAAAGATCGGAAATTTCCCACACCCAGTCATCAGTCCTTCTGATTTATATACAAATGAAACCATGCCAGCGACACAATTGCTGAAACTCATGGATGCTGGGATGAGCTCAAGGATATCACACATGTCTGGCTCTGGAAGTGGAGGTTTGGGCAAAACCCGTGAATCTTTTCCCATCGATGGTTTGCGGGTAGGGTTTTTGTCTCCTTCAAACTCAATGATGCTTCCTTTGAAGTCTCATTTGATTGATGGCCCAATTAGCAATGGTGAGGCGGACAAGATGGCTGGAACTGAAATATGCTCTGTTAACAGAAACCCGGCTGATTTTAGCATACCTGAAGCAGGAAATGAATTCATGAGAGGAAGCGGATATTTAAAATGTAGAAAATTGATTTCCAAGCGGGGCAGACCTAGACTGAGGATGATGAACCTCCAAGCACTCAAAGAGCCTGCTCAAAAGTGAATTTCATGATGGTTTCCGGAGTATGTTCAAAGATTTTCTTGGACAGGAACCGTCAGTTATATAGATGATCGGAAAAACTATTCTCAAATTTCGAATTCTATAGTGTGAATGTAAGCTTTTTTGGTAAACCAGCGAGGAGGAATTTGATTAGATGGTGCTTGGATCATTGACAGAAAAATGTTTATATTTAGGTTTTCTTGCTGAATGATTGTCTTCTATAATTGCATCAACCCATTCTTATCATTATATTGAATACATCTCCATAACATCCAGAAATTTGGTTTCAAGCAAAGAGCAAATTATCAGTTATTCTCAGTTTGTTTCAACGGAAACATTTTTCATCAGAAAATATTTTTGGATAAAACATTTTGCTATGTTTTGGTTGTCCTCTTAAAATTAATGTACTGATTGATTGTACATTAGTGTCACACATATCATGTTTAAAACATTATTTCCTGATTATAAGCTTGAAATTTCTGATCCAAGTTGTCTGAATTGATTCTCTCTCCCGTAGCAACTTTCTTTAGTTCCTCGTCTTTACCTAGTCCACCTTTCTCATGTTCTTTTTTGAAGAAACACCTTTTTCATGTCTGGTGTTCGGGTTTTAAAGTTTCTGTTCACTCAAATTAAGAATATTGATCTGTTACCTATCCTATATCAGTTGAGTACAAAAGTAATTTGTAATATATAAACATCAATAACTAGTTTATAAAATTGAGATATATCCAAAAGTCGTATAACATGATATCAAAGCCTAAATACTTCGAACGAGTAGTGTGTGTTTCTGTTTTGCACACAGTAGATGCCAAAAGTGAGCACACCTTACCTCTCAACAATTAGTTTTTGAGGTTAAGTTTCCGTACAAGAGGCTAGATTAAGAGTGTCTCTACCTAGCGTACGGTAGGTGTAGGATGAACATGTCTTGTCTCAATAGTTAGCTTTTGCAAAGCCTAAATACTTCGAACGAGTAGTGTGTGTTTCTGTTTTGCACACAGTAGATGCCAAAAGTGAGCACACCTTACCTCTCAACAATTAGTTTTTGAGGTTAAGTTTCCGTACAAGAGGCTAGATTAAGAGTGTCTCTAACTAGCGAGTAGTGTGTGTTTCTGATTTGCACACAGTAGATGCCAAAAGTGAGCACACCTTACCTCTCAACAATTAGTTTTTGAGGTTAAGTTTCCGTACAAGAGGCTAGATTAAGAGTGTCTCTAACTAGCGTACGGTAGGTGTAGAATGAACATGTCTTGTCTCAATAGTTAGCTTTTGAGGTTAAATGTGCCAAGTGAACACGTCTCACCTCAATAATTAGTTTTTGAGATCAGGTGTTCTCATGAAAGACTCTTTCAATAACAATTTTTACCTCTCTATTATATGAATATATGTGAAAGTAAAATTAGAGTAAATGGCATAAAATAATTGAAGATATGCTTGTACTCCTCCACTTAAATGGGCTAAATGGCTCTTTGGTATAATGGGCAGGTCGCCTGCCATGGCCAATAGCATTAATTAAGCTACAAAAGCAGGTACATGGCTATCAATTTACAGTAAACAATAAAGATTAAGAATGTGAATGCAACACCACACTAGTGATTAAGGAACAATTTTGATCAGCAATTAATAGAGACAAACCTTATATATAGAAGTGAGCAGGGACTTCGTGGATTACCAAGATCTTCTCTGGTCTTTTATCTTCAATGTACTTTCAATTGTATAATATGATAAAATTTTGAATTATGAAAATGTTGAAAGTGCAATGGGCACTGTTGGGTTTTTGCTAAAAAAACAACTTTTAGGCTTTTTAAACAAAACTAATTTTGGTTGTTTGGTTTTAGCGGATTTAGGTGATAAAAGGGGGAAAAATCAAATTTTTAATAAAGCCCAATTTGTTTGACAAATGTTAAAAAACTCTTTAAATTTTTTTGTCTTTAATAAAATTTTAAAATTTATTATTATTATTATTATTTATTTGTTTTTATACTTTCTAGTCCTTCAAGGATCTAAGAAAGTGAAAAATTCAAACAAAAAAATCCAAATCATACTTGAACTTTTTCAATAACAAAAAGTAATATTTTAACATTTGTCAAACACATCAACTTTTTAGCAATAATTTTATCTTATAAAAATAAATATACATATTTATCAAACTAATCTTAAGACAAAAAGACAAATTTTACATCAGAGAATTTCGTGTTGAATTAAACTAAATAAAATTAATGATGTGAGTTGTCTCAACGACGGCAAATTGATGAGTGTTTGGAAATGGGTTTTGTCTTCTTGCTAAGAGTTTGAATTTGTACGGTACAAGTGTAATTTCCAAGAAGCACACATGGGATAACTTTTGTCTGCCTACTCTGCAAATGTGCACGAGCCTTTGAGACCTCCTCGAGCACACCATGAACGGTGATAAAAGGAGTTCATAGAGTTAGGGCAAAAGGGTACTCAAAAGCAAAGCAAAGGATGCATCTTTGAAAATGAACGAAGCATCAATTCTCTGCCACGCTTCCAAATTGATTGTCATCGTCCCATCAATTTGCGCAAATTAATTTGAACACATAATTATAAAAAAATTAATAATTTAACATATGAAGTCCATATATAATAGTGATAAAGGGCTTCTATTTCAATAATAAAATTAAGTCTCAAAATAATAAAAAGGTAAATTATATTTACACTTTCTACAATTCAAATTTAATACATATCACTTCTTGACATTTGGAAAATTATACTAATTCTCTTGTCATTGTAATTATTTAGACAGAATGAAAACATTGAACTCATGTACTATCTCTTTTCTTGCGTTGTTTTACTTTCTCTTTTTTTTTTTTTTCCATCCTTTCCTTTCCTTTACTTTTTTTTTAATGTAATTTCTTTCATTTTTTTACTAGGAGTTGTTACTTTTTATATAAGTGTGGAAGTTTGTGAAATGAGACTATTAACTACAGAAGTGAGATTATAATTTCCAGAATGTTAGGGAATAGGATGTAATTAGACCAGATCTCAAGGGGTGTCAGTGTAATCTACCCATAATAAAAAAAGAGTGCTGTTATTAACACTCCATAAATTATTTTAGAATCCCCAATTTTTAATTTTTTTTTTATATTTATTATTACAATAATAATCTCAAATAAAATTACTACAAAGGACATCATTAATTTTGGAATATTTCATCCCAAAATTAAATCTACACACCCACTACACAATGAATTAGGTTTATCATATAAGAGCACCTACCTCCATCACCACCCATCTATCTTCTTCAAATTCCACCTTCAAAACCTACCCACCTCCAAAACTTTGAAAACTCTTTGGCGACAATATTCCGGCGGTAACGGTGACGACTATTTGATTACCTATACTTCTTCGACAATGACAATGAGTGAAAGTTTTTCTGGCAACTAACACTCCATAAGAAGAGAGGAGTATAACAATAAAAGTTTAGAAGAGGTTCATAACTTTGATGTTGTTCTTAACTTAGAGGAGATTAATCTTGTAAGGATAAGTTTCTTGAAAAAAATGAAAAAATAATAAAATATGTTTGTCATTTTTTCGAAATTGAACTCTTGAACATATGACTGAAATTTAAAAATACAGGCCCAAACATTATTTATTTATTCGAAAACAAGTAACTGAACATTATTCATATGTTATCACCTCAAAATAAGATTATATGTTACCTATCACCAATTTTTTATCAAAACATTTATCTTTTATGTGTCTTCTTACATAGCATGGTGGATTTCACTGGTTTTTAAGGGTTCAGGTGATAAATTTAAATTTAGGCCAAGTGTGGCATGTCCAAGAAAAGTCAAAAAGTCAAAAAATTACTTAAAAAGTTTAAAAGTTAACACTATTCACCAAAAGTCAACAATTACGACTGCACAATTCCCAATCTTAATTTTCCCTTACAAACCAATTTTTATAATTTTTTTATTACACATTTTTTCATAAAAAATCAAAAAATTAACTTAAACATCTATATTTTCTTCCTCAATTTTTTAATCTAAAAAGACAAAAAGTACACTTATATAGGACATCCCAAAAAACCACTTAAATTTTCCTGGTCCAAAATCGACGCGCTAATATATTAATGGGCAAATTACAAACACCCCTCGAGGTTTGGTTAAAATACAAATTTCCCCATGAGGTTTGAGAAATTACAAATTGCCCCCTAAAGGTTAAAAACTTCAGGGAACAATTTATTATGAAAATATAAACTTCAGGGGGAGAGATGTAATTTCTCAAACCTTAGGGAGGAATCTGTATCTTCACCAAGGAGGTGTTTGTAATTTGCTCTATATTAATTCCATAAAGGCGAGCTCTCGCAGAATCCCAAATTACTCACTCTACATATAAAATATGCCAACACTATCTGTTCAAATCAATTTCCCAAAACATATTTATCTCTTTCTCTCTCTCCTCTTCTCTCTCTTCATTCCCGATCCTAGGGCTCAACGGCAGCAACGTTGCGTCTCCGCCCCCTGCTTTTGCGCTATGCACCTCCGCCGGTGACCTCTATCTATCTCTCTCTATCACCGGCCCCAAACCCCTCAATTCTCTTCCTGAGATTTTTCATCACACCACTGCAATGCGTCGTTTCAACTTCGTCGACTCCACACTCAGTCGGTCTGATGTTCTTCTTCAATGCCTGCGATTTCCTTTTCGTTGGTTTCTCGATGACTGAAATTGAGTTCTGCAGCTTCGTCGTTGCCGCCTTCTTCAGATCCGATCTAGAACCACTGCTCTGAGCCAGCACCACTGTCGCAGAAATCGTTGTTTCAGACTTGATGAGATTGAAGAAGGGAGAGATGATTCTGAGATCGAAGGAAGAGTAGTTGGACAGAGATTGCTGAAGGGCTTTGGTTAGGGTTTTGGTGTCTCGAGTGAAGGCTTCTGAAATCCATGAGTCAGCAAAGGCCTCTGATTTGGGTCTTATGTTCCCCGGTGGAGTGCGACAGTGAGTCATCGTCGATCATCCTCCATTTCAAAAAACTCTCTCCTCCAAGCTGTGCTGTTTTTTCAATAGATAAACCCTAGAAGAGAGAATGTGAGAGGAGAGAGAGAGAAGAGTGAAAAACAGTTTGTAAAATTGCAATTGAACAGATAAAAAATTAAATGGAATAGATAAAAAAATAAAATAAAAAATTGAACAGATATATATCTATGCACGCAAGTGCCTTGGATTATATTTGAGCGTTGGTGGTGGGAAATTTAAACAAATAATAAAAACAAGCTTTGTGAATTTTTTTTTTTTGAACAAAAGCTTTGTGAATTTCAACAAATAGAGATTTTACACAGACAAAATTTTAACATATAGTATTTCACACAAATATTTCACTAGATAGATTTCATGCGCTTAAAATTTCAACAAATAAAATTTCACACTGATAAAATAAAAATTTCAACAGATAAGGTTTAAAAAAATTTGAACAGATAAAAAATAATTGAACAAATAGAAAAGGGAAAAACTTAAAATAAAATATCTTACAAAATAACAAAATAAAAAAAAAAAAAAAAAAAAAGTTCCAATGGACCCAACGCTTCTTGCAAAGCATAAATTGAATTTTATTGCCAATTTTCTTTAGTTTTTATTGCATTATAGATACATAAACGAAATTATATAAATTTGATGACAAATAATATTTCTCATAAGGGAGAGATATTTTTTTATGAAATAAATACAAGATAAACAAAAGATGACAAATGAGACGAGTGTTTGAAAAGCTTGTTAGGATGCGATTAATAACTTATTTTTATATTTATTATAAAAAAATTAGGCAATTAAGTGTAAGTAATGACTAATCATGTGGTTAGCGTATATTATATCATATAATTAGTCTTGAAGTGTCATGTACATAAACTAGTACATATTATTAGTAAAACTTAAAAGCACCTCTCACCTAATTTTAGAAATTAATTTTTTTACCAGTTTATTAAAATTATTTTTATCTAATAAATTATAAATAAAAAATGTACTAAAAAATTTGTCAGAGACTATTGAAATATTAAAACATTAAAACAACTTAGATAAACTATACCAAATAGTCTAATATAACTTAATTTTCCAAACTTAATTAACCTTGACCCTCGCAATACTCTGGAAGTGTTTAGAAATTAACTATTTTTAGACTTTTAACTTATTATAAAAAAATAATGATAATTTGATACCTTGTAGACTTGGTTTGAGAACTACCTAAATAAGTAACTTATTTGTTATAAATTATCATATTATTTTTTTAATTTTTTTTCATATCTTTTTATAAAAAAATTAATAAATCAAAAAATAATCAGAACTTGAACCAAAAGTTAAGAGATATTAAAATAGTATATCATTTGTATAATTTTATCTTATTTAAGTCACATAACATTTATAAATTATATCTTCTCTCTACCTAAGGGATTGTTTGGAAAGTGATAAATTAATATATTTTTTAATTTTTTACGAAAAACAATGAAATATGAGTTGGAAACTACCTAAATAAGTAACTTATTTGTTATAAGTTATCATAATTTTTTTTTACATATTTTTTTATAAAAAATATTAATAAATCAAAAAACAATCAGACCTCCAACCAAAAGTTAAGGGATATTAAATATGTTAGAACAATATATCTTTTTTATAATTTTATCTTATTTAAATCACATAACTTATTTAAATTATATTACTTCTCTGCCTAAAAGATTGTTTGAGAAGTGGTAGATTAATATACTTTTTAATTTTTTATAAAAAAAATATGAAATATGAGTTGAATTTAAAATAATATGATAAAAAAATAATGTAATTTAAATAAGATAATTATAATCTAAATAAAATAATGTGCTAAAATAATATGTAATATCTTTTCCTAAAAATTAAAAACAATCCCTTAACTTTTGGATTAAAATCCTAACTTCACAAACTGGCATTGGAATCGGAGTGAGGAAAGCCCGCTCAACTCTCCCTTTCGCCTATTTTGTGATCCTCTCTCGCGCTCGCAGATATGGTTGACCTTTTTCCCTCTTCGCTTCACTGCAATTCAATTCAGAAAACAAAATTGCCTAACCAACCAACCCATCACTGAAATGAATTGAAAAAACAAGATTTGGTTGGCAATAAATAAGTGTCGCGACCACCGAAAAAACAGACACATGAGACCATTTAAAGCCTTCAACCAACTCAGACCTCTCTACACTTCTCGCTTCGGACCCCTCTGTTCTCTCTCTCTCTTCTGCCCTGGCTTTTTCTTCTCTCACTCTCCTCGCTTTTCCAGTAAGCGCTCTCTCTCTCTCTCTCTCTCTCTCTGTAATCTTCATTTTAATTTCAAATGTCAATTTGTATATGTTTGTAGCTAGGGATGCGGTGTTGTTTAGACATATTACTTGGGGATTGATGTTTTTCTTGATGGAGGATGCTTTGTTTGTGTATCTGTGATTAGTTTAGAGCATCTCCAACTCTTCACTATCTTTTTTTTCATATGAGACTTCCCCCCCCCCCCCCCCCCATTTAATTTGATTCCAAATTTGAATAAAAAGTTTGATTCGATACAAACTTCTTTTCATCAAATTTTGATGAAAACATCATCTCCAATGTTTCATCTTTTTAAATTTTCATCAAATACGGATTTGATGAGTTTTCAATTTGATGGAAAAAAATAACTCTCCCTTTATTTGATTAACATTTGATGAAAGGATTGGAGATAATTTTTTAGCACTTTTTCATCAAATTTAAAGAAAAGGTGAAGGATTCATCAAATTCAAATTTGATGAAGTAGTGGCTAAAAGTGTGCTCCAACCATTTCATTAAATCTGTATTAAATCAAGGAATAGGCATTTTTTTTCACCAAATTGAGGATGAACTAAATGGTTCACCAAATGTTTAGAAAGAGTAAGCATGGGAGATAGTTTTCTTTCATTAAAAAAAAAATGGTTAAATAGGATAAGTTGTGGAATTTTTCAAAAATGTTTGGTGAAAAAAAAGAGTGAGATTGTAGTGTTTTATGGCAGATCAAGCTTTTAACCAATTTTTATCTCAAATTTGATGAAAAAGATAGAGTAAGGATTGGGGATGCTCTTACTGTTGACCATTTTTTATATCTTTTGGGCTTTCTTTTTTCGTTCCTTTAGGCTGTGTGTTTGGATCAAGGATTTGATGAGGGATTTGTAGAGGGAAAGAAAAAAAAGGAAGGGAAAAGTGAATGATTTATGTGGTGTGTTAAGTATTATTTGAAATACTAAGGTTGTGCTAAATTTGATTTGATTTGAATTGAAATTCCCATTGTGTTACCAAGTGTTGAAACTAGGAATGAACTCTGAGGCTGCTTGTGGGTGCCTCTGCAGAATCAGATTAAATTGCAACTCATATTATGTGAAATTAGTGAGTCTTGGTGTGTGATAGGGACTTTGCTGTCTGGGGAATTCAAATTAGTTCTAAATTTACTTGTTTAGAATGTAGCCCAAATAGTGGAATTGGAATTACGGTACCGCTTCTTTGGAACATACGTGGCTTTTATCCTGATTTGTGCTTGTGTTCTGTTTTACCAAGCCCTTAAAGGTTTTCAATATGTCATTGGTGATTGTTTGATCTCAGAAATGGTGAATCGCTGTAAGATGTAGCAAAAATGTCCATTTCATGAAATCTATAAACTGATCCATTGTCCCCGTTTCTAAAACAGTCCATTTTGAACCTTTGCTACATAGATTACCTAGAAATGTAATATAGCAGCATAGAGGTACTTAGGTAGCATTTGGTAGAGTTTTCTAAATATGATTTGAGAATAAGAGTTGTATTTTAAGTTTATGAGTTTTGGAATTATGATTTAAGTGTGGAAAATTTGTTTGGTAAATGAGTTTTGAATTGAGTGAGAAATTTTTGATGTGACATATGATATTTGATACAAAAACTAATAACTCATAACCAAACACACAACTCAAAATTCTATTCAAAATTCATAAAATTTTTTAAAAAATTCTGAATTTTTTTATTTAAAATATAATAAATAACAGGTGCCAATTGTTCAAAAAAATAAAATAAAATTGCACTGTTTCAGTTAACCGGCCAGACGCCCGGGGGAACAACCGGTCGGACGTCCGGAGGGACGATTGGTTAGCCCAAATTTTCCCGCCTTGAAAAGAGTTTTCAAAAGTAGATGTGAAATTAATTTTTAAAAACTGTAACCAAACACCACGTACAAATCAAGAGGTAGAATTACATTTTCAAGACTCTTCCAAATAAAGGGTTAGTTTTCATGGGATGGCCATGCATACTAATATAAGTAGCTTGGAAAACTTAGGTAGTGAATTCAGGGAGATATAACCTAACCAAACCAAATTAAACCAAACCAAGCCTTAAGTCCCATCAAATGGGGTCGGTTATATGAATCCTTCTTCTCCACTTGACTCTATCCAAGGCCATTTTGTTAGTGTTGAAATTGATATATTATTGATTGATGTATTGTTTGATTGATACATTGATGTATAATATTACAAAGCAGAGTAGCTCATTATATAGGAGAGGGTTTGGGTAGTAGGTGAGGAGTAGGTGAGGGTAAATTGGTGGTAGGTGTAGTAGGTGTGGTAGTAGGTGGTGGTAGGTGTAGGTAAATTCTAACAGTTAGTCAAATTAAGGAGGTTTATATTTCTATTTACTACACTAGTTCACATCAATTTAGGTCTACCCATGCCCCTAATATTTTCATTTACTGTCACTATATTACATCTCTTCACTACTGTCTCTGTTGGTTTCTGTTATATATGATTAAACCATCTCAATCTATTCTCTGTCAACTTATCTTCTATAGGTACTACACCTACCCATTCTCGAATATACTTATTCCTAACTCAATATTTTCTAGTCTTGTCCCACATCCACTTTAGCATCCTCGTCTCAGTAACACTCGTCTTATTTATATATTGTTTCTTAGTAGCCTAACATTCCGACCCATACAATATCGTTGGTCTAATAGCTGTTCTATAGAACTTCTATTTTAGTCTAGTTGGTACTCGTTTATCGCATAGTACCCTAGACACACCCCGTCACTTAAGCCATCCTACCTTAATTCTATGAACCACATCCACTCCAATCTCCCCAGCCGTTGTGATAATGAAATTGTTCACTTTTAGGTAGTTCTTAGTTTTCAATCTTCACTTCTCCTCTACTTTCATTGTTATTGTTAATAAAATTACACTTCATGTACTCTGTTTTAATTCTGCTTATCATAAACCTCTAGATTCAAGTACGTTTCTTTACGTCTCCAATTTAGTGTTAACTCCTTCTCTAGTCTCATCCACTAACGCGATATCGTTTGCAGAAAGTACCTATAATGGCACATCATCCTGAATATTTCTCGTCAACTCATCCATAATTAAAGCAAAAAGATAAGGACTTAAGGTTGATCCTTAGTGTAACCCTACAGTAATTGAAAATTCATTTGTCTCTCCAGTAGACGATTTAATAGTGGTCACCGCACCTTCATACATATCCCTTATCACATTAATGTAACATTTTGTCACCCCTTTCTTCTCTAACACTCACCAGATTATATCCTGAGACACTCGATTATATGCTTTCTCAAGATCGATAAAATCATATGAATGTCTCTTTTCTTTTCTCTATACTTTTCTATTACGCTTCAAAAGATAGATCACTTCTATTGTTGACCTACCAAGCATAAACCCAAATTGATTCTTTGATACCTCTGCTATATTTCGCAATCGAAGTTCCATCACTCTCTCCCACACTTTCATTATATGACACATTAACTTGATTCCTCTATAGTTGTTGTAATTTTGGACATCTCCTTTATTCTTATAGTTTGGCACTAAAATACTCTTCCTCTACTCCTTTGGCATTTTCCTAGTCAACAAAATCTTATTAAATAACTTAGTCAACTAAACAACCCCCTTTTTATCCAAACATTTCCAAGCTTCAATAGGGATATCATCAATTCCTAAAACCTTATTGGATTTCATCTTCTTAAGTACAATCTCCACTTCAAAGTTCCTAATCCTACGATAGAACCTGTAGTCCTAGTTTTTCTTATTAAGTTTTTCTTATTAACTATGTATACTGCCTACTTCCTTCCCTTTTGACCTATTTCCACGTTCTTCATTTAACAACTTTTTAAAATAGTTTTTCCACCTCTTCTTAATCTTTTCATCCTTCACTAACACCTTAGAGTCCTCACTCTTGATACACTTAACCTAATTAAAATCTCTTGTTCTCTTCTCTCTTATCTTAGCGAGTTTGTAAATCCTCTTCTCTCCCTCCTTACTATCTAGTTTAGTGTACAGGTCATCATAGGCTTTCAACTTAGTCTCTCTCACTACTTTTTTGACCTCCTTATTAGCTAATCTGTAACTCCACTTTTTAAAGCATTTTTTTTTTTTTCGTTTTTACTACCGCTTGAATTCATGGAGATATCTGATAAAATATTCTTTGATTATGTTTTGAATTTTTTTTTTTTTCTTTCTTTTCAAACAGCTTTGGACCATAAGACATTCATGGAGGTGGTCAAAGCAGTTTCTAGACAGGGTTCTGTGTCTTGTGAAAGTGTTGCTATAAGGGCTGATCAGAAGAGCTATACTTATTCTCAACTGATGCAGTCTGCTTGGAGGATATCAAGGCTATTATGCAATGGTGACCAAAAAACTGTGAGTTAAATATGACATATTCCTTAACCTTTGGGTCGATGAAGCTGCATGTCCTCTTTACATGCCTGAAATGTGCGTACAAGTTTCTCATCAGATCAATGATGGCAGCAAAAATGATTTTTTTTCCCCCTCCTTGTAGGTTGATGGCACCAGAGGGAATGACCATCTTGCTGGAGCTCGAATAGGAATTGTGGCAAAACCTTCTGCTGAGTTTGTTGCTGGAATACTAGGGACTTGGTTTAGTGGAGGTGTCGCAGTTCCACTTGCTCTCAGCTACCCAGAAGCTGAGCTCTTGCACGTGATGAATGACTCGGTTTGTCTTTGGATGTTCTCTGTTTTCTTATTTCTGATCACTCTATTTGGTTGTACAAATGGATAAGATCCATCATGCATCATATATTGTCCTCTATACATCATTTATTGTTCTCTATGCATAGTTGATTTATTGTTCCCTACAATTTCGTTGTGATCCAGCTCCCTCATAGCTTGCAAACTTCACTGTAAACGGTTGTGGCCATTTTATAAACTTATGTCACCTTGAAATCAAAATAATTTTATGTTTTTTAGGCATACAACATTATATTGTTGTGATTGCGTCTTGTTTGCTTGTCCAATATTTGTGAAGAACTCTTATGTCAATTTCTTTCTTAGGATGTCTCCATGATTTTGAGCACAGAAGAGCATTCTGAGCTTATGCAAAATGTCGCAGCTAAAAGCGCTGCTCAGTTTTCTCTTATTCCTCCTGTACATAGTAAGTCAGAAACTGGAGAAATTGATGCGGGTAAAAGTTTGGAGGGGGTTGACAATTCAAACAGTATACAAGGTGGCTGACTTTGAGGCTTTTTATCAATTTGTCTTATGGTTGTGATACATGGAGCTTTAGTGACATCATTGTTCGTACTATTTGGTTTTGTGTGCAGGAGAGGACCCTGCACTGATTATCTACACTAGTGGTACTACAGGTAAACCTAAAGGAGTTGTTCACACACACCGAGGCATCTTAGCGCAGGTACTTGTCTAAACACCATAAGCATAAAAAACCTTAGCACTTTAATATTGCATTCTTCTGCAAAAAGTTCAAATGGAAAGTAATTAGCATGTTGTTGGGTTGAGTAATACTGGCATGCTTTGGAATTCCTTGAAATTTTACCTTGGGAACAATGGCAACATTTCATGGTTTGCTAGAGAGGTGAGTATAAATGAGGCACGATGTCTAATTAAAATTTATTTCCTTCACTCTTTTTCTTACTTAATTTTCTGAGCTAAAAAACTAGAGTGCAGCATATTTGATTTATATAGTTTTCTGTTTTTGGGAATTAATGTGATTTGTCTTTAGGGATAGACACAAAGGGAGGTTATTATTGTAGGGGAGGTTTGATATGTGTAAAATATATATTGATAGAGATAAATTGTATGTATTATTGATTGATGTATTGATCTATATTACAATGATTCATGATTCCTATATATAGAAGAGGGTGAGTGTGTAGTAGGTAAGGAGTAGGTGAAGTGGAGGTGGTAGTGGTGTAGTGGGTTAGGTTTAGTGGAGTAGGTTTAAGTGGGGGAAGGTTTAGTGGAGTAGGTGAGGTGGTAGTGGTGTAGTGGGTTAGGTTTAGTGGAGTAGGTGAGGTGGTAGTGGTGTAGTGGGTTAGGTTTAGTGGAGTAGGTGAGGTGGTAGTGGTGTAGTGGGTTAGGTTTAGTGGAGTAGGTGAGGTGGTAGTGGTGTAGTGGGTTAGGTTTAGTGGAGTAGGTGAGGTGGTAGTGGTGTAGTGGGTTAGGTTTAGTGGAGTAGGTGAGGTGGTAGTGGTGTAGTGGGTTAGGTTTAGTGGAGTAGGTGAGGTGGTAGTGGTGTAGTGGGTTAGGTTTAGTGGAGTAGGTGAGGTGGTAGTGGTGTAGTGGGTTAGGTTTAGTGGAGTAGGTGAGGTGGTAGTGGTGTAGTGGGTTAGGTTTAGTGGAGTAGGTGAGGTGGTAGTGGTGTAGTGGGTTAGGTTTAGTGGAGTAGGTGAGGTGGTAGTGGTGTAGTGGGTTAGGTTTAGTGGAGTAGGTGAGGTGGTAGTGGTGTAGTGGGTTAGGTTTAGTGGAGTAGGTGAGGTGGTAGTGGTGTAGTGGGTTAGGTTTAGTGGAGTAGGTGAGGTGGTAGTGGTGTAGTGGGTTAGGTTTAGTGGAGTAGGTGAGGTGGTAGTGGTGTAGTGGGTTAGGTTTAGTGGAGTAGGTGAGGTGGTAGTGGTGTAGTGGGTTAGGTTTAGTGGAGTAGGTGAGGTGGTAGTGGTGTAGTGGGTTAGGTTTAGTGGAGTAGGTGAGGTGGTAGTGGTGTAGTGGGTTAGGTTTAGTGGAGTAGGTGAGGTGGTAGTGGTGTAGTGGGTTAGGTTTAGTGGAGTAGGTGAGGTGGTAGTGGTGTAGTGGGTTAGGTTTAGTGGAGTAGGTGAGGTGGTAGTGGTGTAGTGGGTTAGGTTTAGTGGAGTAGGTGAGGTGGTAGTGGTGTAGTGGGTTAGGTTTAGTGGAGTAGGTGAGGTGGTAGTGGTGTAGTGGGTTAGGTTTAGTGGAGTAGGTGAGGTGGTAGTGGTGTAGTGGGTTAGGTTTAGTGGAGTAGGTGAGGTGGTAGTGGTGTAGTGGGTTAGGTTTAGTGGAGTAGGTGAGGTGGTAGTGGTGTAGTGGGTTAGGTTTAGTGGAGTAGGTGAGGTGGTAGTGGTGTAGTGGGTTAGGTTTAGTGGAGTAGGTGAGGTGGTAGTGGTGTAGTGGGTTAGGTTTAGTGGAGTAGGTGAGGTGGTAGTGGTGTAGTGGGTTAGGGCGGTCACAAACTTGTCGCACCGGCTGCAGAGCAGGACAAATGAGGTGCAACAGTTAAATTCCCAGCTGGCTCTGCTCCAACGCATGTATAAGGATGCGCGAGCAGAGATAAGTGTGCTAAATGCAGAAAACAAGGAGCTGAAGCGGAAGGCCACTGTTATGTTCCGATTTGGAGGTACGCCATATGCTGCAGTGGAGGAGTATGGGAGAGTGAACGTGCTCGGCGGCGTAGGAAACACGGAGGCAGCACCGGCAAGGGCCGCCCAGGACGGAGGCAAGAAGAAGAGACCGGCGGCAGAGTAGAGAAGAAATGAGGTCGGTGTTTTGTTTTTTTTTTTTTTTTTTTTTTTTTTGTTTGTTTTTTTTTTTGTTTTGTTTTGTTTTGTTTTTTTTTTGTTTTGTTTTGTTTTGTTTTTTTTTTTTTCGTGTGAAGAAATTGTGGATCGGGATTGAGCCCGGAGATGAATAAAATATGGTGTGTGCAAAATGGTGTGGGTGTTTTTTGTTTTGTTTTTTTTTTTGTTTTGAAAAGAAGAGATAAAAAAAAATAATAATAAATAAATAAAAAAATAAAGAAACAAAGTAGTAAAGTGGAGGATGTTGGGGGCGATGCTTTTTGAAAAGAAGAGATAAAAAAAAAAATAATAAATAAATTAAAAAGAAAGAAACAAAGTAGTAAAGTGGAGGATGTTGGGGCGATGCTGTCATGTGCAATAAAAAGAAAACAAAAAAAAAACAGTGATGCTGTCATGTGCTTTTTCCAGCCCTAATAACTAGGGTTTAGTACTGTATGGTCCTGTAATTGGTCCTCGACTCCTTGAGAACATAAGAAAGAAATTGAGTGCGAGAGAGAGCACAGGCTCACCAACCGACTGTAAAGAAGAAGAAGAAGACATGTCCGCGAACAATCCTTCTCAGCTCCTCCCATCTGAGCTAATTGATCGTTGTATTGGGTCGAAGATATGGGTGATAAAGAAAGGCGACAAGTTTGTGACTGGTTTTTTTTTTGGTTATTGAGGAGGGAGAGAGGACTGGTCAGCCATCGCCTCGAGGGCGGAGGCGGAGAAGCGACTGGCGCTACGGGTGGTGGAGGCGAAGATGCCGGCGGCGGAGAGGGTATCATATGGTGTCTGGTGCGGTGGATGTTGGGATGTTCAGGAGTGCTGCGGTGGAGGACGTGAACATACAACGTGAGAAATACAGTCAAGGATGAGAAGATTGGTGAGAAGCTCCCTGCTGCTGATAAGAAGAAGATGGAGGAGGTTTGCCCTTTCTCCATTGCTGCAGATGGAGAGAGAGAGAGACCATGTATGTATATCTTTGTTTTGTTTTTTTGGTTTTGCTTGGGCGAGGTGTTGAAAAACTCCAGCGGGCAGCGAAGGCATGGTTGCCGGCCGGCTGCCCGCCGGAAAGAAAGGAATATAGGCCTAAATCTTATGGCTCTGATACCATGTAAAATATATTGATAGAGATAAATTGTATGTATTATTGATTGATGTATTGATCTATATTACAATGATTCATGATTCCTATATATAGAAGAGGGTGAGTGTGTAGTAGGTAAGGAGTAGGTGAAGTGGAGGTGGTAGTGGTGTAGTGGGTTAGGTTTAGTGGAGTAGGTTTAAGTGGGTGAAGTAGGTGGAGAGTAGGTGGATTTTAACAATATGTTAAAAACAACTATGGGGTATCTTAGCATAAGAAATAAGGTGGGAAGGGTGGTTTCATGAACTCTGACTGCAGCATCAAATCAATTTTCCTCACGATGATGTGTAAGTTAGATGTGAGATTGTATTAACATTAGTATAGTAAATACATGTCACACATCAAGCTTTTGACTTCCATGTATTTAATGATTTATTTTCCTTTTATAGTGCAAGGAAAAGGAGAAACATTTTGTCTCTACCACTACTCTCATGGATATTTATGTTTTCCTGTGATCTCAACAGTGAATGTTCTTCAGAAAGCAGAAGTACTAACTTGTTTGACCAGTCATTTCAATTTGTATTTACCATACTGCCTTTAATTTTAGTATCACATGGTGCATGTTGTCAGTCAACTCTCAGTATAAATATGCAAGATGGTGTCAACACATTGGAGCTATTCACTATTGAATTCTGCAACCTGTTTTCCTTCTTAATTTGACTGTTCTTACCTAACAGTTGATTCTGGGGCTAACTGCTGCTGTATTTGTCTCAATGTCAGGCCCAAATCTTGACAGACGCTTGGAAGTATACATCTGCTGATCAATTTCTGCACTGTCTCCCATTACATCATATCCACAAATAACATTTATTTTACTATAAAACTCTTACTTTTCAACATTATACTGGTTGATTATTTGTATTCAGTTTCTTGGTCTATGTTTTGGAAAAACTTTTTTATAACAATTTCACGTTGGATTGATCCTTAACTTGCCCTCTGTACATGTTCATGGGCTTTTCAATGCTTTACTTGCCCCTCTCTATGCGGGTTCCACGGTAATCCATTCTATTTCATGTTCATAGTTGTTTCACAAAGTTGGCTTTCAATTTAGGTTGCTTGTTTATGTTAAAACAATCCTGCCTTTTATTTGAAGTTCTGTTCTGTTGCAGCACTTTTGATTCTTACGGATCGGTTTTATTTGTTGAAGGTTGAGTTCATTCCAAAATTTAGTGTGAGGGCAATCTGGCAGAGATGGCGCGAATCATATCCGAAAGATGGGACTAAGGTGGATGATGCTATAACTGTGTTTACAGGAGTAAGTCGAGTATTTTATGGCATGAATTAGAATACTATGTTCTGTGTGGTTCAGTGATTGTCATTTATATTTGCCAATTTTCTCACTACCTATGGCCCAGTTTGGGGACTTTGTTTATTTGGTTTTTTCTCATTAGGGAACACTTGGGACAAAGTAATATTTTATTTAAAAAATGTGAAGCATTTATGGCCCGCAATGCTTTTTGTAATATGTAGGTTCCAACTATGTATACTCGATTGATACAAGGTTATGAAGCAATGGATCCAGAATTACAAGAGGCTTCTGCCTCAGCTGCGAGCAAGTTGCGTCTCATGGTAATCAGCTTGCAACACCTTCTTTCTTGGGAAATTTTGATTACAAAATTTAAATAGGAATTAAGGATTAATATTAAGTGGTTTTTTTTTCCCTTTTAAATATTATTTTTTTAATATAAAATTGTAACTCTTTTATTGTGCAATACTGTTCCGTACAATCTTGTTCTCTTGTTCGCCTATACGGCTATACCTGAACAGAATGGTGAATGCTGAAACAGTTGCCTAATTGTTTTTTCCCCTAATTCCAGATGTGTGGCTCCTCTGCACTCCCTTATCCTGTCATGCAACAGTGGGAAACCATAACTAAACATCGCCTATTAGAACGATATGGTATGACTGAGGTGTGTATTAGCTGTCTACATGAAGTCCTTTTCGCAGGCTCTAGGCTTCAAGGGGAAGGGCATTTAAAATTTTATTTATTTGGGGATATTCTGGCTTTGTTTTTTTAATTATTGATATTTGTAGTTTGTGATGGCAATTTCTAATCCCTTGAGAGGCATAAGGAAAGGAGGCACTGTTGGCAAACCATTTCCAGGTGTGCAGGTTAGTGAGATTCATAATAATAGAATTCGACATTAGAAACAGCTTCACTATAGATCATCAGCACCATCTGAAGGAGACTGATGATTGTAAATTCTAGTGGATGGTTCTTCAAACTTATTTTTTTGAAGAATTTTTTAAACTGAAATGATATTTATGCTGTGTTTGGTTGGAGGATTTGGAAAGAGAAGAAATTTGAAAAGAAAAAGAGAAAAAGTATGTGAAATTATATGAAATGTAAGTATATTTTATTCACATTTTACCTACCTTTTCCCTTCCCTTTCCATATCCCTCTCAAATCTCCCAACCAAACACAGCATTAGAGGGAGCCCATTGCATCTAGAGTGCCACGGTGGAAGATTTTTATTTATTTATTACAGTAACATTTCTGGGTTTATCATAGGCCAAGATACTTGCAGAAGAAGGGAGTGGTGATGATACAACAGGGGTGGGTGAGCTTTGTATTAAAAGCCCGTCATTGTTTAAGGAATATTGGAAACTTCCTGAGGTACTTGTATTATTTTTTGCTATATTCCTCTTTCGTATTTACCTTGGGGTTTGATTTCTAGCTCATCAGTATACCTTCCTCCCCTTGTGTATTTTATTTTGTAGTTGCATATTTCTGTGTTTGGAAACTTTATACATTACAATTTTCCTTTTTTCTGTATGGATCATATTTACCTTTTCATTCTCCAATGTCACTCCACGTGTGCTACAAGAGGAACAGATATCATGTGTTCTTGAGGATTGTATTGCTTCATTTTCTCCTGGATAGAGGCTGTAGCATATTTATTCTCACATAGTGCATCCTATCAAGTTTCCATCCTGAATATGCACCTTGAAGCATGATTACTACCAAAGTGCGATGACCTGAATTTACTGCTCTTCATCTTCATCTTTGTCTTTTTCTTCTCCTCTTAGCTTCTTTGATGCTAATGTGACTTCATTGAACCATATAATTTAAGCTAAACGTGCATTAAATATTACAAACAATAAAATTATTTCAGTTTCTATTTCTCATTCTGGAATATACAATCATCTGTAGGTAACTAAGGAATCCTTCGTTGATGGTGGATTTTTCAAGACTGGAGATGCTGTTAAAGTGGATGAAGATGGATACTACATCATTTTGGGACGTAAGCATGCTTAGATTTCCATGTGCATGTTTGTAGCTAGTGATGTATTTATTTATTTAAATACGTACTTGGCAAGCTTGTAGTTTATGGGTGCTCCATATACGTGCTGCCATGTGATGTACTCCTGAGTCAGTGCTACCAAGTGACGACACAAATATTTGCAGCCCATGAACTTTTGGCATGGAATCATGGAGATATGCTCGGCCTCGTGGAATAAGGGGTTGTTGTATTTTTGAAATTTTGAAGCCCTTAGATATTAAATTAGCACCGCCAATCGATAAATACTTTGCTCTGAATCTGTGAAGTTAGAACTTTTTCATGATCAATTTCAGTACCACTTCTAATTGCCTCTTGAACTGTTAAATATGGGGCAAAAACTAGTGAATAGTGATCATCTATGAGAGTGTTGTCAATCCCTGCTAAATGGTTTTTTTTGTGTGTGTGTGTGTGCGCGTGTGGTGAATCTTTCACAATTTCTTTTACAAATAGTACATGCTTAAAAAGGTGTAAAAGATACAGTTGATGAAAGGTAATTTCAGTGATGTCTGTTTTGGTATGCTTAACATTGTCGTCATTCATTTGGTGCTTCTTGTGTAAACTGTATTTCCTTATCTGAGCACGACCTGATTGTAGTTTTTTTTTTTTTTTTTTTTGAGGTCTAGTTTAATGCTAGTAGTGAATAGGTCTATACCATTAGAATAGCATGGCACAAAGATTTTAATGTTTCAACTCTCTCTCTCTCTCTCTCTCTCTCTAAGCTGATTGTAGTGATTTTAATTTGCAAATGTTATTTTCAGGTACTAGTGCTGATATTATGAAGGTTGGTGGATACAAGTTATCAGCATTAGAAATTGAAGCAGTTCTTCTAGAGGTAATGCTTGTCTTCCTTTTCTCAGCTGTTCTACTTGAAGCAATGTCATGATGTAAACGACCTTTGTTTTACTTTTAATAAACACATTATGTTTGCTCCTCAAAGGGATCCTTTTAAAAAGGGAACAAAGTATTTGAATTTTAAATATCACAATAGCATTTAAACAATCTCCTTTTCTGCAGCATTCAGCCGTCTCAGAGTGTTGTGTGTTCGGCTTACCAGACAAAGACTATGGGGAGGCTGTGTGCGCAATAATTGTACCAGAGGTAGAGATGAAGAAAAAACAAGCGGGAGAGTTGAAACCTGCTCTAAGCTTGGAAGAACTTTGCACCTGGGCTAAAGAGAGACTTGCACCATATAAGGTATCTCACGGTACCCATCTCCCTGCTTCTTCCTTTCCCTTAGCTTAAATTTGGGAATTAGCATTTTTGGTCAGCTGTTTTTTATCATTGGTCGACAAAGAGAACTATTAGACACGAAATCATGCTTTCACACTCCAAGGCATACTGGTAGAAGAATTTCTGAACGTAAAACCCCATTGAAGTCATCTGAAAATTCAATTTTAGACACTGATGTTGCTTTTGTATTCATTTAGGCTTGATAGAATGTCTTGGTGCTCTAGGCTTAATTTACATCATGTTCAAGCTCTTGGACTATTATGCCCTTTGGTTTCAAAACAGCTCCATCTTCTTTGTTCCAAAAAGCCATGGTCAAAATCTTTGAATCCATTCTTCCTTCAACGTTGGTTTATATTGTTGATATTTTTTTGTTTTCTTCAAACCATGATTGTGTCATATTTCCCTTTTACAAAAATTCCACTCTCTTGTGCACACCTATGAAATCATGCTCTCTAAGGAAAAGATAAAAAATGTTGAATCTGATATTGATATTTTAGGTATGCACATTTCAAAGTGTCAATACAGTCTTCAGCGTTTCTGAACAGTGCCCTTGTCTATAAGAATTTGCCAAATGTCAGGCTCGTTACTATGCTTATTTTTGGTGAAGAGGGTGAAAGGGAGAGAAAAATCTTGCTTCTGTATTTGGGCATCATATTGAATGTTGTTACTTTCAAAATTTCTTGTATGGGCTGTCTTTAAGCATTTGCATTTGACTTTGACTTGAACTATATTTTCAAATTGCTTCAAGACACTGGAGCATTGACTCTAATCAATGAATAATCTTGTTATATCACTATTCTTTCCAGCTACCAACTCGATTGTTCCTGTGGGAGACACTTCCTCGTAATGCTATGGGAAAGGTGAATTACTTCTGCTATTTGGTTTTTCAAAAGACACTTTTATTCCCATTTCCTGTTTCGGTGCTATGTGAAAATTATCTCATCAGGGTAAATTTTATTTCTAATTCCAGGTGAATAAAAAAGAATTGAAGAAAAAACTATCTGCTGAAGGACAATAAAATTCTTTCGGTTGCAAATTGCTAGTGAAGGATATACAAAAGTCTTAGAGCTGAGAAATAAATCTGTACAACAGCTGTTTTTTTTGTTTTCGTTACTTCTTCCTTTGCGGGTGCCATGATGGCCCGTTCGGTATCTGCAGGAACATGCTGAGAAGCCCTAGAATTGTCTTTACCAAATTAAGCCAGAGATCCTACTTACCATTTTGAAGGTGTGTTTCTGGTATGCAATAAATAGTCATTGTATCAATAAATAGTCGTTTCTGGTAAAAATCTTTTTTTTATTGAATAATTAATTTTAAAATGTGTACATCGACTGTTGTTAGATAAAAGATAGTAGTTGTTGATTTCAGTAGATGAGCCCATTTCATTTTATTTTCATGATTATGGTGTTATCTATAGGGAACATGTTGTAATATATGATGTCTTTTGAGGTTGTGTTTTGTTTTTGAATTTGAGGAGGGATTTTTATCAACGGTTTTTAATTTATACAAATGTCTCTAATTGGACCACATATAAACTGAATTAGAAACTTAAAGACTAATGAAATTGATAGGTTAGGAAGGAAATAGAAAAAAAATTATGATAGTAGAGGAATAAAAGTGAAATTAAGTGAATTATTTTCAAAATTGTTTTCAAGATTTTCGTCCAACCTAATTTTCTAGGAGATGCAAAAATTATTTTTGAACTTTTGAAAAATTAAAACTTGAAAATGAAAACACAATCAAACATTCCAATTTTGTGCATTGCTTTGTCAAATAGTCGCACCCTTCAGCTTGTCTTTAGATCTTAGATTGAAGCCTTATTTGAAAATTGATTTCTTTGGTAGTTTTTGAATTTTTTTTAGGTGAAAAAAAATTTAATGTGCTTATAAATTATTTATTAGTTGTTTCAAAATCGTGAATTACGGAGATGTTTAATTTTTTGAAGTAACTTTTCAACTTCTTAGTTTTTTATATATTTTTATTTTTACTTTTTTTTATTATTGTAACTAAAAAGTCAAGTTAGCAAACTGGACTTTAGGAATTTGTGGGCCCAAAAAAAATATGAATAAGTATCATATATTTTGTATATTTTTTTAGAGTAATAATATATAAAAAGTCAAGTTAGCAAACTGGGCTTTAGGAATTTGTGGGCCCAAAAAAATATGAATAAGTATTATATATTTTGTATATTTTTTTAGAGTAATAATATATAAATAAAAATTACATATTAAAAAATGAAAGACGCTTCTCTCTAATTGGGTATCTCAATTGGAGTGTGTTGTTAAGCTTCTATGGGCTCGCTAATTCGAATTATTCAATATGTAAGACTCGTCGAGTTCTTCATTCTCGTAAAAAATCATGTTGATTAGATATTGATAAACATTTGATCAGATCACATTTATATAAATAAATTATTAGATGTTGATTAGGTATTTATGTAAATGTGATCTGATCAAATAGTTATCAAGATCCGATTAATGTGATTTGTTGTAGGAATAAAGTACTCGACAAATTCTATACATTGAATGATTTAAATTATCGATATGAGTTTTGTAATGAATGCACGAAAGTCTAACAATATCTTCTAATTCAATTTAGACCGGAGAAAAGTCTTTCTCCAAAAAATTTATGTAATAGGTTGTTGTCTTGTCTATTTTTTTTAAAAAAAAATAAAAGTAATAAAAATCTTCAAAAAATTCTAATTTTAAAAATAATAATTATTGTCGCATCACAAATGATAATGTATAAAAGTTTGGGCAAAAAAAAAATTGACCGGCCATTTTTGTTCCCCAAGTAATAAGGAGACAAATGTTAGCATTGCATAGCATGAGAGATTGAGAATGGAAGATGAAGATCATCGTCCGCAGCAAGCTCAGAAATGGCTTGAAGACATGTCAAACGGTTTATGTCACGAGATCGAAGCCCTAACTCTCGAAGGCATACAGATCGAACATGCCGAGAAAGGTCTCGTCCGCTGTAAATTCATCATACCAAGACACCTCTCAGTAATCATCAATCTCTCTCTCTCTCTCTCTCTCTCTCCAAATTCACCATAATTTGATAATTCAACAAACTCTGTAGTCTAATTCGATGCTCTGTTTTGACGATCATCAATATTTGCAGGATAGAGATGGAAATTGGCACGTCGGAGCGATAGCAGTGTTGATTGACGACGTCGGGGCTGCCGCCATATGCTCCGCGGTTGGACACATCCAAGTTTCAGTCAATTTATCCATTTCTTACCATTCAACGGCTAAAATTCAGGTTCCTTTTCCCACTTTTTTTTTTCATATTCTTTTTCTCTACTGTTTCTTTCAAAAAAAAAAAAAAAAAATACTTGCTATATTTTATTATCTAATAGGTCCGGCGAAAATTAATGACATTTTTCATTAAATATTATTAAAAAAATGTCATTAATTATTAATTTTTAACAATAGTTTGAAAATTCATTACAGAAAAAGTTATTAATTGTAAATTTTAGCTACCATTTATAAAAATCGTGACAAAAAAAAATCGACTTCATGATAATTAGTTTCAACTATTAAGATATATTAACAGTTTACCTGAAAAAAATAATTCAAAAAATTCAAAATTTTGCTTAAAAATAAAAATCGTATGGGTCTGAATTCAAATGCTTGGTCAAACGCTGTGTAAGATTGAGTTTAGAATTTTTTCTTCTTCATAACAGAGTGAGTTTAGATTTGGTTAAGAAAAATGCCTAAGACCCCCAATGTGGGTCACTGGGGGTCGTACGTGAAGACCCGTGATTGGTCAAAATTTTTTTTTTTTTTTTGTTTCAACGGATGGCAGCGCGCCACGTCATTGGGGGTCTGAAGCAGCGCTGTTTGGTTAAAACTAAAATGGTTGTCTTGCAAATTTATAAGGTGCCCTAGTTAGATTTTTATTAGTTAAAATAATAAAATTTACTATTTTTGTGTTGGCTTTTAAAAGATAAGAAAACAAATGATACAATATAAGGATACTGGATCATTGCTCTACTATCACTAAATAATCTCTCATCGTTAGCTAGAGAACATAGTGTGTAAAATTATGCAAAAATATAGCATCCATCTAAAATACATTGAAATTCACACTTGTTGACATTTTTCTCATTTGTTTTTTTGGGTTAGATTTTTTTTTTTTTTTAACCTTAATGACAATCCATTGTGGTAATGTTTAAGTAAGGGTAAATTATATCAACATCCTTTATTCGAAGAAAATACATTAAGTTCTGTGATTTGATGTAATTACGGTACATATATTTTTTTTAATAAGGTTAAAAAGATTATAGTTGGCTTATTTTTCCTACGAAGGTAAATATCATAAATGTAAATGTGCCAGTAAGGATTGAAAAATCCTTACAGTCAATTATCAAGCGATTGCGTTGGCGGTTCTTTTGCCTCAACGAAGAGGACTCCAAAATTGCCAAGTGTAGAGAAAATAAAAATTAAAAGCAAAAAAAGGGAGACGGAAAAAGATGATTGAGTGAACAATCAAACTAACTATTAATTTATTTCTACTCCTATACTTCGAAAAGGAAGTGCATAAAATAAAGTGCAGAGAACATACCTCTACTTCTATGCTTCGAAAAGGAAATGCATAAAATAAAGTGCAGAGAACTTATCTCTACTTCTATGCTTAAAAAATGAAGTGCAGGAAATATAAATGACAAGAAAAATAGAAATCAATTGTCCTTAATTTGAATTTTTGGACCTTTTACAATATAGCCATGAATGACTATTTATAGGCAAACATTTGTAGGAAAAAACTACCTAAAACTACCCACTCTTCCACCTCATCTATTTCATATTCCATGATCTTCCATAACTTCCTTCAACCTTCACTTCATGTTATCCACTTTGTTCTCTATCATCTTTTCACACTTCATAACTTCTCATAACTTCCAAATGAGTAGGAGGGTGCCACATGTCTTGCAATTATATAAATAATAAATAATAAAATTACAGATTTATGGTGTCAATATTACCCCCCGCGGCCATTAAAAAAGATGTTTACTTGAATTTTTGAAGGGTCGAACCAAGTACATGACTAATCTAAGCAACAAAGTGCTTCGAATAATATAAACAAAGTGTTTCGAATGATATAATAGCACCAAATGTTCACAAAATATATGTTGGTTTTTTTGGTTTTCGAGGGTTAATACTGTAAATTTAAGCGTGTCAGTAAGGATCAATCAGTCCTTGTAGAATTTTAATTGCCAACAAATTATCAGACGATTGTGTTGAAATTCTTTCAGTCTTAATGAAGATGACTTTTATTGGTCGCTTATTTTAGGAGAAACTGATAAGAAATAATAAGTACTGAATAATTCAAAAACTGAATTTCATTAAATAAATAAGAACTTACAATGAAATGACCCAGTCTTGAAAAAGTTTGCAGTAGCAACTACTTGAAACTACTCTTAGGAAATAAAGTGCAGTACATGAATTGAAATGCTAAAAATGTAAAGAACTGGAAATGTAAAACTGAAAAGAAATATGAAGTAAATAAACTGGTTTCTGGATCTGAGTCTAGGTTTGGTACTTCTACCTGTCCTTTCACACCTTCTTCCATACGCTCATTTTCTCATCTTGTTCTATGTCTAGCCATTTTTAATAGTCCCATTGGGTGTGCCCAAAATTGTTTGCTTATTTTTTCTACGAAGAAAAATATCATAAATGCAAGCGTGCCAGCAAGGATTGAAAAATCCTTACAGATTAAATTCAAGCTAATTCTCAAGCGATTGTGTTAACGGTTCTTTTGCCTCAATGAAGAGGACTTCAAAATTGTCAAGTATAGAGAAAATAAAAATTAACAGAAGAAAGAGGGAGACGGAGAAAGATGATTGAGTGAACAATCAGGGTGATTGAGTGAACAATCACGGTAACAATTACTTACCTCTACTCCTATGCTTGGAAAATGAAGTGCATAAAATACTTTAAAAATGAAGTGCTGAAAATAAATGCTTCGAATAAGAAGTGCGTAAAATAAAATACAAGAAATATAAATGACAAGAAAAATAGAAATCAATTGTCTTTGATTATTCACTTAATCGTCTTTCTCCGTCTCCCTTTTTCTTCTGTTAATTTTTCTTTTCTCTACACTTGACAATTTTGAAATCCTCTTCATTGAGGCAAAAGAACCATCAACACAATCGCTTAATAATTGGCTTGAATTTAATCTGTAAGGATTTCTCAATCCTTGCTGGCACGTTTGCATTTATGATATTTTCCTTCGTAGGAAAAATAAGCCAACAATTTTTGGCACGCCCAGTGGGACTATTAAAAATGGCTAGATGTAGAACAAGAGAAGAAAATGAGCGCTTGGAAGAACGTGTGGAAGGAGAGGCAGAAGTACTTAACCTAGAGGATAATGTAATATCACATCCCATGGATGCACCTATCCCATTAGATCCTCCACAAATGGTCGAACAGACTAGCACTTTAGAATATATAACGCATGTCAAACATATTAGATAGGGCCATGAAACTGGACCCTTGATTGTCCCTTCTACCCAACCAATGAATCCATGGGGAAGTATAGTAGATGCCATGGGGCAACAACTAATGTATACAATGGAAAGATGGGTAATATCTCTCATCAATCAACTGTCATAAGACAGGCTGAAGAAAACATGAATTCCTTTCAGCATATATTGACTCGAGATAAACAACATATGCAGAATAATAGACAAACTAATGGTCAGACTAGTAATCAAAATCATGAGAGGTCATCACCTGTGCCTCAGTCATGGTATGAAGCACCGTCAAGACCATCTTTCATTATTCATTGACAAATGGGACTGTTTTTTTATTTTTATTTTAGCCATTAATGGCTTATGAAAATCCTCCATTGACATGTTATTTCCATGGCTTGACTTTCTAAGAATGGATTTTTAACCCCCTGAGCCTTATACGGAACATCATTTTTAATCATATTTAGCTCAACAACATGCTTTTTAGCCATGTTATTTTCATAAGTTGGCTCTTTAAAAATGAATTTTTTAACCCCTCATGCCATTGATGACATCAGCTATTTCCTTTTGTCATTTTCAACATTTAAAGAATTCTGAAAAAATTCACCAATTCCGGTCATTAAAGCCTCGATTAAAGACTTAGTAGTGAGAGTTGACAACTTATCATTTAGTTGGTGAACTTCCATATCAAGTTTATGAATTTCTCTAATTAAATCGTGTCTTTTTTCTTCCACCAAATAATATTGTAATAGATAAAAGTTTGTTTCATCAAGAAAATGAATCTCTTCTTGAAGATCCAAAATTTTTTGTTTACGTCAAAACATTTGATCTAGGCTATTTGAAATGGATGAATCCAATTCATTTTTCATTTCTTACACTTGACGTCCTACTGGCCGTGCCAAAAATTGTTGGCTTATTTTTCCTACGAAGGAAAATATTATAACTGAAAGTGTGCTAGCAAGAATTAAAAAATTCTTACAAATTAAATTCAAGCCAATTATTAAGTGATTGTATTGACGGTTCTTTTGCCTCAATGAAGAGGACTTCAAAATTGTTAAGTGTAAAGAAAACAAAAATTAACAAAAGAAAGAGGGAGACGGAGAAAGATGATTGAATGAACAATTAGGGTGATCTAGAACTCAAATCAAAGACAATTGATTTATATTTTTCTTGTCATTTATATTTCCTGCATTTTATTTTACACACTTCTTTTTTGAAGCATTTATTTTCAGCACTTCCTTTTCAATACATAGAAGTAGAGGTAAGTAATTGTTATTTTTATTTTTCATACGAAGGAAAATATCATAAATGCGAGCGTGCCAGTAAGGATTGAAAAATCTTTACAGATTAAATTCAAGCCAATTATCGAGCGATTGCATTGATGGTTCTTTTGCCTCAACGAAGAGAACTTTAAAATTGCCAAATGTAGAGAAAAGAAAAATTAAAAGAAGAATGAGAGAGATAGAGAAAAATGATTAAGTGAACAATCGGGGTGATTAAGTGAACAATCAAAGTAACCATTAATTACTTCTACTCCTATGTTTTGCGAAAGAAAGTACATAAAATAAAGTGCATGCAATATAAATTTATGTTAAACTATTCCTAAGATAAAGAAAATGACAAGAAAAATAAAAATCAATCGTCTTTGATTTGAGTTGGTCCTTTTACAATGTAGCCATGAATGACTATTTATAGACAAACATTTGTAGAAAAAAACTACCTAAAACTATCCACTCTTCCACCTGCTCCATTTCATCTTCCATTAATTACTTCTACTCCTATGCTTTGAAAAGGAAGTGCATACAATAAAGTGCATGCAATATAAATTTATGTTAAACTAAAGGAAAATGACAAGAAAAATAAAAATCAATCGTCTTTGATTTGAGTTGGTCCTTTTACAATATAGCCATGAATGGTTATTTATAGACAAACATTTGTAGGAAAAAACTACTTAAAATTACCCACTCTTCCACATCCTCAATTTCATCTGCCACGATCTTCCAATACTTCCTTCAACCTCCACTTTATGCTCCATGTTCTCCACTTTGTTCTCTATCATCGTTCCACATTTCATAACTTCTCATAACCTCCAAATGAGTAGGAGGGTGCCACATGTCCTACAATTATATAAATAATAAATAATAAATAATAAAATTACAAATTTACTGTGCCAACATTACCTCCTGCGGCCATTAAAAATGATGTTTACTTAGATTTTTGAAGGGCTGAACCAAGGAAATGACTAATCTAAGCAACAAAGTGCTTCGAATGATATAATTGCACTAATGTTCGCAATTTTGTCGGTTGAATGCAAGAGCCATTGTTTGACTACAACCGAAGCACATATACTGTCATTATTTTGTGCCTTTTGTGCCTTTAAAAAAAAAAAAAGAAAAAAAGAAAAAAAAAATTGGCCATCAATTTGAAAAGATAAGCCATTCCTAACTACTTATTTAAATGTATGGGTTTTTCCTAGTCAAGTTCAACATTTCCAATGGCTAAGTTGTTCTTTAGTGCATCAAACTCATCAAAACAATGCTTCAAGATGATTGTTTTATTAGCTATTTCGTCAAAATTAAATTTTGATGTGAACCACGAATCCAAAAAGGATTTTGAACACCAAGAACTATAGTACAAGATGGCTTTAAAAATTTAAACAACTTGACATTTTGAATAATTTCAAAAAATTCAGATTCATGAATATTAAATTGTTCATCATTCTTAGCCATGTTTGGCTTGAGAGCATATTTTTTAGCCAAATTACTTTCATCATTCATTGACAAATGGGGCTGTTTTTCTATTTTATCCATTAATGGATTATGAAAATTTTCCATGTGAGTTTCATCATTTCTTGGTCTAAGGGATTGTTCCATTTTAGCCATTAATGGCTTAAGAAAACCCTCCATATGAGTTTCATCACTTTTTGACTTAATGGGTTGTTCCATTTTAGTCATTAATAACTTATGAAAATCCTTCATAGACATCTTATGTCCATGGTTTAACTCTCTAAGAATGAGTTTTTCAACCCCCTGAGTCTTAAATGGAACATTATTTTTGACCATGCTTGGCTTAACAACATACTTTTTAGCTATGTTATTTTCATAAATTGGCTCTTTAAAAATGAGTTTTTTGACCCTCTGAGCCATTGATGAAATCAACTATTTGCTTTTGCTATTTTCAACCATGGAAAAATTCTAAAAAAATTCACCAATTCTGGCCATTAAAACCTCAGTTAAAGACTTGGTAATGAGAGTTGACAACTCATCATTCGATTGGCGAATTTCCATACCAAGTTAATGAATTTCTCCAATTAAATGGCATCTTTTTTCTTCCACCAAATAATATTGTAAGGGATGAAAGTTTATTTTATCAAGAAAATGGATCTCTTCTTGAAAATTCAAAATTTTTTCTTTATGCCAAAAGATTTCATCTAAGTTATTTGGAATCGACAAATCCAATTTATTTTTCATTTCTTACACTTGATGTCCCATTGTGCGTGCCAAAAATTGTTGGCTTATTTTTCCTACGAATGAAAATATTATAAATGCGAGCATGTCAGTAAGGATTGAAAAATCCTTACAGATTAAATTCAAGCAAATTATCAAGCGATTGTGTTGAGGGTTCTTTTGCCTCAACAAAGAGGACTTCAAAATTGCTTAGCGTAGGGAAAAGAAAAATTAAAAGAAGAAGGAGAGAGACAGAGATAAATGATTGAGTGAATAATCAGGGTGATTGAGTGAACAATCAAAGTAACCATTATTTACTTCTACTCCTATACTTTGAAAAGGAAGTGTATAAAATAGAGTGCATGCAATATAAATCTATGTTAAACTACTCCTAAGATAAGAAAAATGACAAGAAAAATCTAAATCAATTGTCTTTGATTTGAGTTGGTCCTTTTACAATGTAGCCATGAATGGCTATTTGTAGGCAAACATTTGTAGCTAAAACTACCCACTCTTCCACCTCCTCTATTTCATCTTCCATGATCTTCCAATACTTCCTTCAACGTCCACTTCATGCTCCATGTTCTCCACTTTGTTCTCTATCATCTTTCTACATTTCATGACTTCTCATAATCTCCAAATAAGTAGGAGGGTGTCACATGTCCTACAATTATATAAATAATAAATAATAAAATTATAGATTTTTATGGTGTCAACACTAATATAGATAATGTGAAGACACAAATATAAACAAAATAAAATATATATTTCGGTGTAAAAGAGATGACAGCATTATTTTTTAAATCTATATAACTAATGAATTATTGATAAAAATGAAGTTAAGTGTTATGTGCATTAAAATCGTTAAGTGAACTCAAACTTGTAAAATTTATTGTATTTTTTTTCTATCAAACCTCAAGCGACGTTAGTGTAATTTACCTTTTAAATAATAATGTAGGCTTGGTTTGGGGACACCACCTAAAAAGCCAAAAAGGAAAAAACATCATATAAGTTGTCATATCACTCTCTCTATTTTTCAGCACAGTTTTTTATTTATTTATAAAAAGTCAAAAAGATTAAAAAAAAAATAGAAAGAAAGAAAGAAAACAAACAAACCCAAATGACCAATGAACACAAAATCAACAACCGAATCAGTGACAAAAATTAATGGTAGTCGTTGTATATATATCATATGAGGCCCATCATTAAGGAGGCTTTTTTACTCGCATTGTTCAACCAATATTTTTTGTGATTAGTTTTATAATTGGTTTTACATATGAAAAATTATTGCTAATTTAGTAGGCTAATGCTTTGAATCTTGGATTAGCAATCAGTCAATTTCATGCATAGTGCTCTAATGATATGTTACTATGTTGTGTAAAATGCAGGAAGAAGTAGAGATAGAGGGAAAGGTTATAGGGCATAAGGAGAAGCTTTCATTGGTTGTGGTTGCTATCAAGAACAAAAACAGTGGAAATATTATTGCTTTTGGTAAGCAATGGATGACTTCAGTTGGTATTGTTGAAACTAGTACTACTCGTCATCACTCTAGCAAGCTCTAGTATGACACTCTTTGCTTCCTTCTCAATACATTTAAAAGAAGAAGAAGAAGAAGAAGAAGAAGAAGAAGAAGAAGAAGAAGAAAATTGAAAGGAAATGAGAAATTAATCTTTGATTCATTTTGCAATTATACTAGGTTTGAGCTATAATGACACTATTTAAATAATTGCTTTGCTATACATGGAAAAATAGTGAATTGTAATAAGCAAAATCATTAGGCCATTGAACAATTAAGGTTCTATGTCTCATACCAAAAAAAGAAGATCAATACAAAAGTAACTTTATAATGTAAGTCTCTACTTAGTAGTTAAGAATGCCCATCCTAGTTTTGTGTTAAGCCAATATGTTTAAGGCTGCTTTTAACCATTTTTAGTTGGTTTTTTTTTTTCTTTCTTTTTAGTTCAAAATTAAACAAATACAAAAGGGACAAACTTTATCATTTAAAAGCGGTGATGTTACAACCTTTTTTCATAAAGGGGGTTGCTAATACATTCATAGCCAATGCATCTGTGGTGCAATGCTCTTGCGAAAGAAACATTCTCTGACGAGGAGAGGCAAATTTGCAAAAATGACAGAAACAAGTTGTTTTAGGCATGAAAATTCAAATTTAACATATTTGATTCTCCATATATATATTATGATGCAGAGATAGAAGTTCAATTGCAATTTTCATAACAAAATAACAATATAATAGTAAACTTGTTCGATATTGTTTTCCTCCAAGCTCCACTTAACAAACTTCAAAAGTCATACTACTTGAAAACCCAGATTGGAGGTCATAGACCAAAAAGGGAATAGTTGAAGAGCCAATTTAGAGAGCTTTAAGAATATCATCAGCACTGGATACAGTGAACTCTCCGTCTGATTCAACATTCGCAACCTTCACTGTAAGATCATCAACCAATAAAGCAAACCTACGAGAGCGAGTTCCGAGTCCTTTTTCTACAAGGTCAAGCTCAAGCCCAAGAGCATGGGTATAGGTTGCAGAACCATCAGCAAGGAACTTAACATGCTTGTTCTCACAATATGTCTTTGCCCACGCCTTCATCACAAGTGGGTCATTCACTGCCAAATTGAGCACAACCCACCACCACATTCAGTTGTAGAAATAGATACAGATTAAGCAAATTGAGTATCTTGATTAGCCGATACCATAAAAGAAACTGCCACGGATACTATTATATTGTATACATGTTGGCCTAAATTTCATTGTATAGGATTGGATTCTCTTTCGGATAGGCCTGAAAAGAATAAGACTGGAATGCTAACAAACGTCTATTATTAAATTCACCTCACCCCGATAGTACCCATTTGGGGAACATCAAGTGCCAAGTCACTGAATGGGAATCCATAAAACAGACTTATGTAATGTACTTCATTTGTTGGGTTACAACAAGCATTTTACCCGAGGCTTTTAATTTACTTGTGCGATGAATGAACAGATTGTTGAGTATCTCGGTGGGGAAAAACAAATCTAAAAAGGATTTAAAGGTAAACAACTTCAGAGTTGCAGGAATGGTGCAATTATTGTGCTAGACAAGAAGACAACAAAATACAAGGTTGAAGTTTAGAAAGGTACCACTAAGACACAAGATTCCATCGACACCCTTCGACTTCAGCTCCTCTGCTTCCTCCATGAAACCCAGTAGATGCTTCAAGCTACCATCCAAAAGAAATTAAAAAAAATCAGAATTCAAGAAATACAAGTGAGATGGCAAACAGTATAATGAAACATCGGTATAAAGATGAAAGAGCCAAAACTTCTAAGGTTGAAATCATCTGTTTGCATTGAATTTAGTCTAAAAGGATAAGAATGAGAATCCTTACCCACCTTCAATCCTTGATATGTTAAAATATTAAGTTAATATAAGTTAACACTTGGACTGTGTTTGCATGATGGATTTGGAAAGAAATTGTTAGTAGATATTTTAAAATTATAATGCATTATAGGTTTGATTTTCTTTTCTTTCCCTCTAAGTTTTCTTTTTCTTTCTCTCCAAGTCTTTGCCTAAGTCAAGTCTTTTTCTTTGCCTTCAAGTCTCCTCCAAGGAACTTTCTCACCGAGCTTCCTCTCCTATACTTATCCTCCAAGCAACTTCCAAGAATCCTCCAGGAAACTTGTCTACTAAGCTTTCATCTCCTATAAATTGAGCCTTTCACCTCTCTTATTGGTAGCTCAAGTTTCTTATTTGTGAGATTATCAGGCAAATAAAAAAGAGTGTATGTGTATAGCTTTGGGTTCAACCAATTGTGCAGTATTGGTTAACCATACGACTTAGTCGGGCTGTTGTATCCTGGGGGGACAAGTTAAGATTTTTTTCTACTGCACTGGTGTGAGGCTTTGCCTAACCGCAGAGGGCTTGAATCTCCTTAAAGAGAGCGAATTTCCCGAGCCTCAGTCCTTATAATAGTTATTGTAATTTTTATTATTTGTATTTTCTGGTGTTTTATTTGTAATTATCACCAATAATTTTAAGGAGATTCAAGTAGCAAAAATTCATGGAGCCAGTACTGGAGAAGCTCAACGAGAATATCGGCGATCTCAACAAGCCCTTCCGGTTCAAGGGAGCCCATTTCAAGAGATGGAAATGCAATGTGCTTTTCTACCTCAGTCTCCTCAAGATGGCCCATATCCTGACCGAGAAAAATCCGAACAAAGTCCCCACTGAAGAGATGACCGACGAGGAGTATGCTGTTCATCTTGAAAAAATTGAAAAATACAACACAGATGAGTATAAATGTCGATATTATCTTTTGAATTGTCTTTCAGATCAATTTTATGATTATTATGATACTACTTACAACACTACCAAGAAAATTTGGAAAGCCTTGCAGAATAAATATGACACTGAAGAGGCATGCGCTAAAAAATATGCTGCAAGCCGTTTTTTCCACTATCAAATGATAGATGGAAAATCAGTAGTGGAGCAAGTTCAAGATTTTCAGATGCTAGTGGTTGAAATTAGATCTGAAGACATCAAAATTGGAGACAATCTTGTTGTAGCAGGTATTGTTGACAAACTACCATCATCTTGGAGGGAGTTCCAGAAATCAATGAGTTACAAACAAAAAGAGACGTCCTTGGAGACTCTAATCACACGGATTCGGGTGGAGGAGGAAGCACGAGGACAATATGAGCTTATGACACAAGAGCATTCCACTGCAAAGATAAATTTAACTTCTTGAAATACTTTACCTAAAGGTCGATTTCATAAAAATAATCACTTAAAGCCAGTTAAGAAAATTTGGAAAAATGTTGGAAGGTCACAAAATAAAAATTACCCGAGGCAAAAGAAATGGAACCAAGAACCCCCTTCACAAGATTTGACAAATGTGACATGTTTTGTGTGTGGCAAAAATAGGCATATTACTCGAACTTGCAAATTTCGGAAACAACAGTCTCGACCACAGGCTAATGTTACTGAGGAACCATTTATGGCTATGATTACAGATATTTTTATGGTTCAATTTGTCGAAGGGTGGTGGGCAGACTCTGGTGCCAATAGGCATGTTTGTTATGATAAAGATTGGTTCAAAGATTTCACTCCTTTTAATGAGGAGATGATTGTTATGCTTGGTGACTCCAGTTTAACCAAGGTGCTTGGGTGTGGGGATGTTGAGTTGAATTTTACCTCTGGACGTGTGCTTGTTTTAAAAGATGTGTTGTATACACCGTCCATGAGAAAAAATTTGATGTCGAGTTATTTGCTAAACAAAGTTGGTTTCAAGCAGGCTATTGAATTTGACCAATATGTAATCACTAAAAAAGGCATATTTGTGGGGAAAGGGTATGCCTGTGATAGAATGTTTAAATTAAATGTTGAGAATAAGAAAGCACATGTTTCTGTTTACATGTTGTCTTCTATGAATTTTTGGCATGTTCGTTTGTGTCATATTAATAGCCGATATGTGGGAGTCATGAGTAGTTTAAGATTAATTCCCTGACTAACAAATAAGTTTGAGAAATGTGAAGTTTGCAGTCAAACAAAAGTAACTAAAAGGCCTCATAAAATGTGGTGGGAAATACTGAATTATTAGAATTAATTCACACTGATTTATGTGAATTTGAAGGAATTTTAACATGTGGTGGAAATAGATATTTTATCACTTTTAGTGATGATTTTTCAAAATACACTTATGTGTACTTGTTGAAAAATAAAAGTGATGCTTTTGAAAAATTTAAAGAATTCCTTCTTGAAATTGAAAATCAATTCGGTAAAAAGATTAAAAGATATAGAAGTGATAGATGCTGGGAGTATGAATCTTTTGGATTCAACTCGTTTGCTTAGTCTTTGGGAATAATCCATGAAACTATTTCACCATATTCACCTGTATCTAATGGTGTAGCAGAAAGGAAAAATAAAACTTTAACTGATTTAACAAATGCTATGCTAATTGAAACAGGTGCTCCTTCAAATTTGTGGGGAGAAGCAATTTTAACTGCATGTTTTGTTATGAATAGAGTGCCACATAAAAAAATAAAAGTTACACCTTTTGAGTTGTGGAAAGGACATAAGCCAAATTTGAGATATTTGAGGGTTTGGGATTGTCTAGCTTTTGTTAGACTTGTGAACCCTAAAAGACCTAAATTAGGTGTGAAAGCTGCCACTTGTGCTTTTCTTGGATATGCAACAAATAGTACAACCTATAGATTTTTTGATATTGAAAACAAAATAATTTTTGAATCAGGTGATGCAATTTTTCATGAAGAAAAATTTCTTTTTAAATCTAAAAATGGTAGGGGTCAAAATTGTCAAGAAAATATTTTATCTAAAATCGGTTTCTTTACTCCACTTTTACAAAATCAAGATACTGTAGTTTTTGAACCTAGGAGTAAAAAAGCCAGATTAGAAAAAGATTTTGGCCCTGATTATCATGTTTTTAATGTGGAGGAAACTCCATTAACTTTACAAGAAGCTTTGGCATCTCCTGACTCTGTTTTTTGGAACGAGGCTGTAAATGATGAGATGGAATCATTATTATCCAATAAAACTTGCGTATTAGTAGATTTACCACCAGGTTATAAAACTATTGGCTGTAAATGGGTTTTGAGAAAAAAACTTAATATGGATGGAACTATGGATAAATATAAAGTAAGGCTTGTTGCAAAAGGTTTTAAACAACAAGCAGATCTTGACTTTTTTGATACATTTTCTTCGGTTACTAGAGTTACATTCATTAGATTATTAATTGCAGTGGCTGTAATTCATGATTTAAAAATTCATCAAATGAATGTTAAAACAGCCTTTTTAAATTGAGACCTGGGTGAAGAAATCTATATGGATCAACCTGAAGGTTTTGTGGAACCTGGTCAAGAAAGCAAAGTGTGCAAACTAGTTAAATCCCTATATGGCTTAAAACAGGCCCCTAAACAGTGGCATGAAAAATTTGATTCCTGCATGATTGAGAATGGCTATAAAACGAATGAATGTAATAAATGCATCTACTATAAATCTGAAGAGAATTCACATGTCATTATTAGCCTCTATGTGGATGATTTACTTATATTTGGTTCTAATTTGCATATCATCATGGAAACTAAAAATATGCTTAGTAGCCATTTTGATATGAAAGATCTTGGTGAGGCTAATTGTATTTTGGGAATAAAAATTACCAAAACTTATGATGGTATATTTCTTGATCAGTCGCATTATGTTGAGAAAATTTTGAGAAAATATAATTTTTATAAGTGCAAGCATGTTCTTACTCATTTCAATCCTCATGTGCGTTTATTTCTTATTGAAAATGATGAGGATGTAATTAATCAAAAAGAATATGTTAGTATGATTGGTAGCTTGCGTTATGCGACTGACTGTACTAGACCTGACATTGCTCACGCAATTGGAGTACTTAGCAGGTTTACTAGCAAGCCTGGCAGTGATCACTAGCTAGCCATTGAGCGGATTATGAAATATTTATTTGGTACCATAAAATATGGCTTGTTTTATAATAAGTATCCTGCAGTACTTGAAGGTTACAGTGATGCTGATTGGAATACCTTGTTAGGTGATTCATTATCAACCACTGGTTACTTATTTACATTGAGAGGTGGTGCTATAAGTTAGAAATCGAAAAAACAAACCATTATTGCTAATTCAACAATGGAGGCTGAGCTTATTGCTTTAGCTACAGCTAGTGAAGAAGCAAATTGGTTGAGAGATTTGTTAAATGAAATCTGTTGTTGAGAAAAACCAATTCCATCTATATTGATTCATTGTGATAGCATCGCAACAATTGGTCGAGCTAATAATCGTTATTATAACGGTAAATCCAGACCTATCAGAAGAAAACACAGTGCTGTGAGATTTTATATGAATAATGGCATCATAAATGTGGATTTTATTAAATCTGGTGATAATCTTGCAGATCCATTAACTAAGGCCTTAGCAAGAGATAGAGTCTGGAATACATCGAGGAGAATGGGGTTGAAGCCCATTGAATATAGCAGGAGCCATGTATGAGGATACTCAACCCAGGGATCAGAGATCCTGTAACTGGATTCCATGAGAAAAACGATCATATGATGGCCGTGAGAAATGCACTAAATTACTTTTTACCCATCCCTATGATGTAAGTGCATTTATCCTGTAACGTTGTAGAGGTTGAGTTGTTAAAAAATTCTTAATGAATTTCTGTAGCTCTTATTGAGTGGGGTGTCATAGTTACAGGAGCACCCTTGACAGAATTCACCTATGTGAGTGTGATAGTGGGGCGCTACCTATGAGATTTGGGCTAATTCTCAAACACACTCATGAATCTTGGGATCGCACAAGGCCGTAATGTGCTGGCTCTTAAAGCTTATGTGAACACCTGGAATATTATGTGTGTGCAATAATTATTTATTTCCGTTAAATAGTCATAGTTCAATACTGAGTATACTATTGGCTCTAGAGTAGATATTATTGTTTCACTAATGGAGGTTCAATACAGAGCACACCTACTATGATGTATAATATCATTCTTTGCCTAATAATCTCAGATTTTGCTACCTATAATATTAAAAAAGGTGGGGAAATGTTAGCAGATATTTTAATATTATAATGTGTTATAGGTTTGATTTTCTTTTCTTTCTCTCCAAGTTTTCTTTTTCTTTCTCTCCAAGTCTTTGCCTAAGTCAAGTCTTTTTCTTTGGCTCCAAGTCTTCTGCAAGGAACTTTCTCACAAAGCTTCCTCTCCTATACTTATCCTCTAAGCAACTTCCAAGAATCCTCCAGGAAACTTGTCTACCAAGCTTTCATCTCCTATAAATTGTGCCTTTCACCTCTCGTATTGGTAGCTCAAGTTTCTTATTTATGAGATTATCAGGCAAATAAAAAAGGGTGAATGTGTATAGTTTTGGGTTCAACCAATTGTGCAGTATTGGTTAACCATACGATTTAGTCGGACTGTTATATCCTGGAAGGACAAGTCAAGGTTTTTTTCTGCTGTACCGGTGCGAGGCTTTGCCTAACTGCAGACGGCTTGAATCTCCTTAAAGAGAGCGAATTTCCCGCGTCTCAGCCCTTATAATAGTTATTGTAATTTTTATTATTTATGTTTTCTGATGTTTTATTTGTAATTATCATCAACAGAAATGTTTCTATTACTTACCCTTTCAAATACCTATCTAAATCCATAAATCAAATACAGACTGAATAAAATTTAATTAGCATTTCAACCATTAGTTCCTCAACTTTCACCAAATTCAGTATCAAAGCTAAGCACCCCTTAATCTCCATTATTCCCCCTCCTCGCTTGTTACTCCCAGCTATAAGCCTTGCTTATTTGTAACCTGTGAAGCACGAGTACTGGTATGAATATTGGTATTAGTACGATACGGGTACGTTGATACGGTAAAATCCAAAAAAAGTAGGGTACATGTATGGCTCGGTACGCTAGTAAAAAAATATTTATTTTTGATTTAGAATAATGTAAAAATTAATTAAATGATTTAATTTATTAAGATCCAACCTATAATTAACATTTAATGTCAAAATTAAAGGTATAAATCAAAATAAAATAACAATGTATTAAATAACTTACAAATCATCATAATTTAATTTTAAAATTATGCTAAGCATAAAATTAAAAATAAAAAAGAAGTCTAGTGACAGGAGTTTTATCCTTATAATAGAAGAAAATATTGTTTCAACTGAGATACGGTATGCCTTGGGTATATACTAGATACATCTGGGTACGTGAAAAATTAAGAAGGAAAAAATTTGGGTGCGTGTTTCGTGTACTCGGTACGTATGTAAGAGTACCATACGAGGTACCATATGTCGGTAAATACCCGATACCAGTACGACATGTTTTTCGAAGTATCCATGCTTCATAGTTTGTAACCCCCGTATCTGTTTTCCCATTCTCTTTGCCTGTGTTTGGATCATGAATGTTTGGATCGTAAATTTGAATAGAAATTTTGATCGTTAAAAGAAAAAGGTGGATGGAATATAGCTTCACACAACCATTTTTTCCTAACTTTTGAAAGAAAAATGCCTCAGATGAATGGTGGCTTCTCATTGGTTAAAAAAAAAACTGTTTTTTTTTTTTTTTTGTTTTGGACGAATGAGGGGCTGCCACCTCACTGGGGGTCGACCCCCAGTGGGGGTCTGTAGCATAACCCCTTTTGAAATTTCTATCCAAATTTATGCAGTAGTCCGGTACTCAGAATTAATTCATTGCTATTTCCCCCAACAATGAATAACAATCTCACACTTTTTTCACCAGCAAGCCGTTACACAGAGATATTCAGAAATTCATTACAACCACCTGTTTCAACGCAAATAGTTAAATTTCGTAAGACTAGATTCCAAACTTCATTTCTTCACCATCAAATTTCTCATCTACCAAACATGAAATATATATATATATATATATGTATATGTTGTAAATTGATTTTACACAAAAGAAAATATTTTATTTTTAGGGACAATGTTAAGTTAAGGCTCCGTACGTGAAATACACACACACACACACACACAATTGTTGTAAATTGATTTTACACAAGAGAAAATATTTATATTTTTAGGGACATTTATCTACAAGTCATAATTGGTGACTTATACTCTATTAAGCCTTAATTAAGATATTTTAGACCTTTAAGTCCCATTAAATTTTTAATAGTGAATTACCTTTCAAATAATGATTGTTCATCATTTATGATTATCAATAAACGAATATGATGATTTGACATTTATTTTGATTTTCAAAATTTTAAAATATCAACTTTCAAATTGAAAAAATTAAAAAAAAAATTATGTGCAAAGTATATATAAATATTTTTGAAAAAATTGAATTATATTTTTGTGCAAAATTAAAAATTTTGTATCTATAAAGGAGCATAATAATGAAACATTGATATGTAAAACTGAAAAAAAAAATTGATAATTTTTTCAGTTTTAAAACTGGAAAAAACTGTTAATGTTCTCAATTTTATTAGATAGTTGAATCAAACCAATAAGTAGAAGGACAGAAACGTTTAATCTCATGCTCTGTTTTTTTTTTTTTCATTAGTTAGTGAAATAATTATTTAGAACATTACTATGCAAAATTGATAATATTCTTAGATTTAAAAATTGAAAAAAAACTGATAATATTATTGTACGGGGAGCAAATATTCCGGTAAGCCCGTACTCCTTTCTTCCGAGCTCCGTCGATGTCCGATCACCTGCGAGCAAGTAACGGTGAGCTACCCGGCGGTGTGTGGCCGGAAAAACCCTCCGACGATCAAGTTAGCACACACCTTAGGATGGATAGAGAGAAGGGAGAGAGTGTTTGAGTGTAAGAAATTCCTTACAGAGTGTTCGTGTGTCGCGTATGGGGGGCGCAGACATGCCTATATACCTTCTGAGCCCCTTACCCACTCCCAGTCATCTCCTGACACGTGGCTCTGCTATCCCATCTGTCAGCATAGACCTTGCTGAACATCACCTAATCTCAACTGCCTGACTTCACAGCTGGAGCTCGGCAGCCGAGCTGCTCTACCACGGCCAAGCCATGCTTCATACCCATGCACCTAACCGGACAAACACATGGAGGACCGGGCTAGGCGGCATCCCGGCTAAGCCTAGCCCGGGTACCTCCTTTGGTCGGCCTTCCTGCCGGTCAATCAACTACCTCGACTGACCACGTCTTTCCGGGCGCCGGTCACTCGGTCTGTCTGGCTTCGACCATCCTCGGACCGAGCATCCTGGTCCGACCGGTCACTTCCTGGCCGAGCAGTTTCTGTTCGATCCGGGGTGGCACACACTCAGTCCAAACTCTGCCCGGCCCAAATCTGTCCGGCAAAACTCTGCCCGGCCCAAATCTGTCCGGCAAAACTCTGCCCGGCCCAAATCTGTCCGGCAAAACTCTGCCCGGCCCAAATCTGTCCGGCAAAACTCTGCCCGGCCCAAATCTGTCCGGCAAAACTCTGCCCGGCCCAAATCTGTCCGGCAAAACTCTGCCCGGCCCAAATCTGTCCGGCAAAACTCTGCCCGGCCCAAATCTGTCCGGCAAAACTCTGCCCGGCCCAAATCTGTCCGGCAAAACTCTGCCCGGCCCAAATCTGTCCGGCAAAACTCTGCCCGGCCCAAATCTGTCCGGCAAAACTCTGCCCGGCCCAAATCTGTCCGGCAAAACTCTGCCCGGCCCAAATCTGTCCGGCAAAACTCTGCCCGGCCCAAATCTGTCCGGCAAAACTCTGCCCGGCCCAAATCTGTCCGGCAAAACTCTGCCCGGCCCAAATCTGTCCGGCACAACTCTGCCCGGCCCAAATCTGTCCGGCACAACTCTGCCCGGCCCAAATCTGTCCGGCACAACTCTGCCCGGCCCAAATCTGTCCGGCACAACTCTGCCCGGCCCAAATCTGTCCGGCACAACTCTGCCCGGCCCAAATCTGTCCGGCACAACTCTGCCCGGCCCAAATCTGTCCGGCACAACTCTGCCCGGCCCAAATCTGTCCGGCACAACTCTGCCCGGCCCAAATCTGTCCGGCACAACTCAGGCTAAGTTGAAAGCTTATGATGACCTATACACTAGATTAGATAGTAAGGAGGGAGAGACAAAAAATAAAAAACTCAATTTTCAAAAAACTGAATTCAGAAAACTAAAATAAAACACTTTTTGATATTTTATTAAAAAATGTACAAAAAAATAAAAAAATAATATAATAACTATAATTTTTTAATTTTTTAGTAAAATACTTGGTTCCCAAATGAGTGTCTGAGTCTAATCATACACTCGCATTGTTCCTGAAAAGCAGAGGAAATAAAGTCTAATCATACACTCGCATTGTTCCTGAAAAGCAGAGGAAATAAAACAACATTGTAGAGTCTTGCAATAAACCGTTCCAACATCATTTTCGGGGGTTTCTCGAGAACCAGACAGAGTAGAAAGAGAGAAATACCTACAAATAAGGGTGAAGGCACCGGGGACAGCGAAGAGAACGACCTTCTTGTCGACGACGATGAAGTGTATAGACACGTTTTGGAGTTGATCTTTCTCGTCCAAGTATGAGATCTTACCGCCTAGAATCACATCGCCAACTACTATCGGAGCCATCTGATCTTTTCTATTATGGTGTGATTTTTTTGTTTAATTTCTCAACCACTACTCTCTGTCTTCTGAGATACTACTGCAGAGTGCAGTCATATAGTAACGTGTATATATATATATATACAATACATACAAAACGTATGTGTGTTTGGAAAAATAATTTGCTTAACAACAATGCTTGATACTCCGAATTTTCATGACCCGAATGGCTTGAATGTCTTAAAATGACATCGTTTTGAGGGTAAAAAGAAGTTGTTTTGATACATTCGAATCATTTGAGTTACACAAATTCGAGTTACTAAGCATTTTTTATTTGCTTGAGGTCTCGTTTGCCATGTAACAATTTCAATCTAAAAGTCAAAAAGTTTTTTAAAAAAATCAAAAAACCTATAATCTATACAAAAAAGTTAAAGATTCCCTTTTATCTCTATTTTTTGCACATCTTTTCATAAAAATTTAAAAAGCCATTCTAAAAATACAAATTTTTTTTACCTCATATTTTAGTCAAAAAGTTACCAATATAGTCTGTTTCCAAATGAGGCCTGAGTGGGGGACTTTGGAGTGGTGTTTTGGAAAATCGATAAAAAGCTATTTTTTTGATTTTTTTGTATAAAAAAGTAAAGAGAAATGATATGACTAAAAAAAAAATTAAAAAGTCAAAAATTAACTTTTTATGGCCCATTTTTTGAAATATGAATTAAAAGTCAAAGGTCAATTTTTAACTCATTTTTAACTACATTACCTCTCATATAAAATAGTAAAAAATAATTAAAAAAAGTTAAAAAATTTATTTTTAACCATCTTTCTAAAATATCCAAAATGCTCCAGAGTCGGCTATGATCCCTGGAAAAATTGGAAAGTGGGTCCCGCCTGCTTAATGGGGGAGGTGGCCGCGAGAATTAAGGAAGCTTCATCCTTTTTCCTTTTCCCTTTTCTCAAAGTTAAATTGTCACAACTTTCTATAAATAAATAAATTTTTCAAGGTTTTGTGTGGGTGTGGTTGTGGGTGTGTTTTTTCTTTCTTTTTTTTTAAATTTTAAATTTCAATATTTCAATTTTAAGAAATTAAATTTTAAAATTTCATGTTTTAATTTATTTCATCTGTCCATTTTCGTCTGTATAAGGTAACAAAGAGGATTTAAAATGACAAATATTAGAGTTTAAAGTGAAAAATGTGTGAAACCTTTGTGTTTATTTTGTAATTAACTTTTTTTAGTGATTTTAATTTTAAAAAAATGGTTAATTACGCACCAAAAAAAAAAAAAAACTCAAAGTTTCATGTATTTTTCATTTTAAATTCTACTATTTTTCACTTTAAACTCATTCTGTTATCTTACACAGACGGTGATAGACAGATGAGACAAATTAAAATGCAGATGGAATTCTAAGATATAATTTTTCGAAATTAAAATACTGAGATTTAAAGTAAAAAATGCATGAATCCTTAGGGTTTTTTTGTAATTAACCCAAAAATAATTGTTAAATTGTTGCATTTTAGGTGTTGTTTGGGAAGTGGCAGTGTTATTAAAAATTTAAAAAGTTATTACTTCTTTCATCTCAAAGTATTAGTTCTTTTTGAGAAATCTTAATTTTTTTTAGTGCTATTATTAATATCTATCTAATTTCTTTGGACCCCTCAATTCTCACTTCTTTTTTTTTTTTTTTTGTAATTACAATTATAACTTGAAGTAAAATTACATTAAAGGACAACTTTTAATGGAATACCTACCTATTAAATGAAAATAATTAGAATAACACTCTACAATATTGTACATCCATCATGCCCATTTATACGTATTTCTTACTAACTTAAATCCTAACCCTGTTCTTTTTCATCATCATTCTAAACCCACATATTCATCTTCAATGAAAAACATTTAAAGCCACTTAATTAGTTAACGTTTTGTTTGGTGATTTCAAATGTATTTGGTGTTTCAAATTAGTTACCGTTGCAAACAATCCTATTATTGGCTTTGAGGTTCTACATTTGTGATCGTTTTCACCATTCGTTGATATTTATAGAGCAATGGAGGACGATGACAGTAACTTTGATGAGGTTGGCATTGCATTGGTAAATTTATCTATTTGACATTTACGATTCTGGATCGTTTTCGGTTCGATACTAATTTGCCGATTGTTAAGGTTCTGTTCAATAATACAGTGCTGAACAGTAACATTTAGTTCAGTAATACAGTGTTGAACATAAACATTTTGTTTAACATTAAAATGTCAAACGACTCCATTTTGTAGGATTTTTCCTCTATTTTTGTTTTTCTGGGGGTTTGTCCCTCCAAAACCTCCTATATCGATGGTTTTTACCCCGAAATAAACAAAAAAAATATAATATGTGATGAAGAGTTGAAGGCTATTTAAGAGAAAACGAAAGAGGCAGTTGAAGAGATTTTAGATTGAGATACCGTTGTTCACGGTGACAAGGAGAAAGAGACTTCGTTTATGAGAGAATGAAAAGAAAGGGGCAGTCGATTTGTCTCTCAATTGTGTGTTGTTCTCAATTGTCTATCAATCGTTTATCGTTTATTGAGAGAAGAAGAAAGAGGGTGTGTAGAATTAGGTGGGTGTGCACTTAGGTGTGATGATATTATGAATATGGGTATGGGTATAATTGGTATTACGTAGAGTGTTCAAAGAAATCTTATTAAAATTTAGGATTTAAGATGGGGGTTCAAAGAAATGGAGGATTCGAAAAAACTAGGTAGGTGCTAATAGTAGCCCTCAATATTTTTGGTAGTATAATTATTACATTTTAAGAATATTAACATTCCAAAACTATCATTTGATTTAAAATTAAAATAGTGCAATTTTTTTTGAAAATATCGATTGTTATAATTATAATTTTTGTACATATTAAGTATTGTTAATGAATTTAAAATAAGGGTAAAATTAGAAATTCATATTATTTTAGTTATGATTTTTGAAAATGGACTAATATTTTCGAACAATAAAAAATAAAATAAAGGACTAATATTTTGAGACAGATAGAGTATAAAAAGTTATTCATCATGTTTGGTTTTAGAAATTGAAACCACTTTTTAGAAAATTAAATTATTTATTTTTTTTAGTGAATTTTTTAATATTTTATAGAATTTTTTTAATAATTTTTTTGATTTTTTTAAAAAACAAATTCAAAAAATACCCAAAAAAAATAAAAATTCAATATATTTTCGTATTTTGTTGTATTCAATAATTTTTTTTAAAAATTGTATACAAATTTTTTACTTTTTAATTATATTAAGATTCATGACTTTCTAAAAAAAAAGTATATTAATTAAATGAATCTAAAAATTAAAAAATAATAATTAAAATATTTAAAAAATTATTAAAAATATGAAAATAAGAATTGAAAATTCAAAAAATTATTTTTGAAAATTGAAAACCAAACAGGGTGATTTATTTTAAATTTTGAGTGAATTGTTTTTTAATTTTCTGAAAAAATATATAAATTCTTGAATAATGGGAAAAAAAAAGATGGCAGAGAAAAAAGTTTGAAAAAAATGACTTTTAGTTGGATACCAAACGAGGCCTTAAATACAATTTTTAAATTTTTTATTTTTCATATTTTTAGTTTTTAGTAAAAAAAAAATTCATATTTTAATATATTTGAAAATTTAAATACACTTAAAAAATAAAAATATTTGTGCAAATATTTTTTAAAAATTAACTAAAATTGACAAAATTAATACGGACTTATTTCTTTTTTTTCTTTTAATAAATTAAAAAATCATAATTTTTTTTTTCTTTTTAAGTACATGTAGATTAGATGTCTATTTTTTTTTATTAAAAAATGATTAAAATATGAAAATTTCCGTTAAAGTTAAAAATAAAAAATAAAAACTTAAAAATAATTTTTAAAAGTTTACCAAACAGATAGTTTCCTTTATAATTAAAAATTAGGATATATCACATTACCCTCCATTGAAATTAAAGAAAAAAAAAATACAAACCAACTCATAATTTTAACATAATTATAGTGAATTTCGTTTGGTTTATAATAATGATAATAATATATTTGATCTTAACTGCATGTTTGGTGTTTCCTTGGGGGCATGCCCACTTCAAAATTGAGTTGGATATGGGCCTTTTTGTTGTAAAATGTTTATGGGTTGTATTGGTGGGCTTATATTGATTGATGTTTTTCTTTGGGATGGGCTTCTATTCTGGGCCAGGATTGATTAGTTATCATGTAGAGACTGAGCCAGGCCTTGAGCTAGCCCATGCTGTTGTTCGTTTTATTGTTTGTTGTTCGTTTTGTTAACAATTAAATATTGTGTTTTTTAATTATTATTTTATTTTAAATCATACACTCTAAAACAATTTAATTTTATTTTTTAATTCAAATTTAGATAGTTGAACTACCACAGCCAAATCATTGCAGATTATACATGACCTGATACAACTCGTGTACCTGGAACATTACGTGGTTACGTGTCGATTTAATAATATTTTTCAAGTTATATTTAAAAGAATTGCGCAGGGTGTTGGCTTATATTGGGCTTAGGCCGACACCCATGTCGATAATCCGAGATGTGAACATTTGGGTAGATTATTTATATTAAAAATTTAAATTGATCAGATATATGTAGGTATAAATATTATTTTAATCGTGGATCATTTTGTTTAAAAAATAAATGTGATTTAAGCATATGATTATAGTATTAATCTAATTTGCTGCATAAATAATTTGCACAGAAGGCTCTACAATGTGAACAACTCAGATAATTGAGACAGGTTTTATTGTGCGCCAAAACAAGCCAACAACACATTTTAGAAGACTGGATAATTACTTGCGGAGATCAAACACCTGATCTCCTCTAATGACGAAAGGAGCAAAATAATTTTAAAAAATTACAAATCAATCCAATCTAGATCAAATTACACCGTTTTCGTTTGATTTTTTCAATATATGGTTCAATCTTAATTCTTAAAATAAGTGAATCACACTTTATGTTTGGTCCGTGATGTTATAGTTAGTTATGGATCCATTAGGAACCGAACTGGATCCTTTAATATATATATATATATATATTCATAATTTGTTACCTATTGTAAACATTCAAATATCTTAAACAATCATTTTAAACAATTTTTAAGTTGTGAATAATATTTTGTAACCATATTATGAATGATGACAACATTCATAAAAATCGTAGTTCCGAACCAAATTGAACAACATTTTAATAGTTCAATTTGGTTCAGTTCTATTTTTTTTTTTGTTATTTAATTTAATTTTAAATTTTATAAAATCATAAATAATGATTTAATCATTAACTTATTTTTAAAGAATGGTGCTATTTATCCTTATCTTTTTTCTTAGGATCCCCCATATCTTTTAATTTTTTCAGTTCTAATTTTGTCCAAACATAAAATTCTATTTTTATCATCATCCTTAACTTTTTAACCCTAATTTTTCAAACCCTAACCCTAATCCACCAACTATCTCTATCACCCCAACACTAGTCGCCACCCCCCATTTTGGCCAGCAATCTTTACTACCATCACCAACGTCACCTCTAGTCCCTAACACATCCACCTTTACTCACCAACCGCTGGCAACGCCACCACTCACACCACTTTTAGACTCTCTTTCTCTATCTCTATCTACTAATTTCTCGCGAAATCACAATTGCGATTACAGATGATCAGTGATGGTGCCAAATCTACCATCCTTGCATGTTTGTCGCAACTGTAGTGCTGCTTACGATCTCCCCAGATTTCGTTCGGCAGTTCAGGGCCGAACCATCACTATTTGTTCGGTGGTCTATAATTGAACTACTACCATTTGTTCAGTGGTTTACATCCAAACTTCTACCACTTGTTTGGTACTAGTTTTTCAAACCAAGCGAGACGATTTCAAATAAAGAAAAATCAAACACGAGCATATGGGAGAGGGCTCCAGGGTAGTTGTATGGGTGACAGTGATAACAAATGATTGAGATTAGTGGAATGGGAGATTTGGGTGAAAGAAACGATATGGAAGATCGCTGATGGAAGAAGGGGAAAGAAGATGGAGCTAGGAGGTGGGCCATGGGAAAAGAAAAGTCATCGGTGAGGGAGGAGGGCTGAAGAAGGGTCTCTAGTAAAAGAGAAGGGTTGTGAGAGGGTTGTCGAAAGTGGGGAGAGATCGTCAGTTGAAAAGTGTTGGGATGAGAGTTTAAAGGGTATATTTGGGATTATGAAAGGGGTCCACAGAAAAATAAGAAATAGAGCAATTTTGGTGGTGGGAGTTCAAAGAAGTCAGTGGTCCTAAGAAGAAACATAGGGGTATTTAACAATTCTCTTTTTAAATTGAGGGTTGGTTTGGGAATAGATTATTTAGCCTTCGTTTGAGATAAACTTTTTTAATCGGACTTTTTTACTATTTTAGCTTAGCCAAAAAAATTGTGTTCAGGATAATGATTGGCTTTTTTTGTAGTTGATTTGATGGTTGTAAGAGAAAAAATGAAATGATTATGAATGAAATGATTATGATTTAGATGTGACATTTTGTCTTATTAATTAAACTAACATGTTTTGTCTTTATTGGCTAATTTAGCCCCAACTCACATACCAAACAAAGCCAGTATGTTTTTGATTTTTTGGTTCAAATATGATATATAAAAAATTTAGTATGCTAAGAATGATTTTTCAGTAATTTTTTATGAAACTATTTTAAAAAATAGAGAATTTTTTTTTTTTAAAAACTCTTTTGTATAATTTTTTAACTTTTTAAATTTTTTTAATAAGTTTTTTGAATTTTTTAATTTTTCCTGAACCAAGCCATGGACAAAGGAAAATTATTTAATAATCTCGGAACACCATGTGATCATACTCCAAGCCAATCACCAACTATTTAGCCCCCATGTTGTTCCCCCATCTCTAGCATAAATCATGGGTCCCTATTTCTCTTTACCAATCAAAACCTTATGAAACACCACGTGTCCATACTCCGAGAATACTGAATAATCACTCATGACCAAACGGGGATGTGGTAAACCCAATCATTTTTTACGGTAAATGGTAGAGCATCACATAATTAAAAGTGAGGAACAACAATAATGAGTCATTCATTACGTATGCTTTGCATGAGCTTTCGCAATTCCATCCTTGAAGGAGTCCAGATCCTCTGCAGGGTTTTCCTGTAGCAATCCCTACGTTTTGGCACCTTTTTTTTTGGGCCTTTTCACATTTCTCTCTTATATTCCTATTCCCAAATCTGAGAGACGACGACAGACAGTGGAAGACAACAATAGACGGAAACTGAAGACCAAGAGTGGCGACGGAGAGCGGCAACGACGACCCCTACGACGTTCCATGAATCCATTCTTAGATCTGAAATAATCCCCCACTTTTATATTGGCCTTCCCTATTCACCTTTGATTTCCACATTGGTTCTTAATTCTTATCCGTGCCTTATTTTCCTTTCTCTCTGTCTCTCTACAACTTGCTCTCTTTATATATTATACAAAAATTATGTTGTTATAATACATAGTTCATCTTCAAAGCAAGGAGAGAGTGAAAGGGAGAGAGTGAAACCCTTTTCTCCTTAGTGCTGTATAGCTGCTTTCTTGTGTTTGAAAAAGGTTAATTATCTTTTAATCTTTGTGTTCATCTTTGGAGCTTCAATTTTTACATTAAATTAAACATGTCGTTGAGCAGCGTCGATGTTGTGCCAGAGCAACTTATGCAACATCGTTCTTGTGCTATCTGATCTCTGAAAACCTCTTGTTAGTAGGATTTTCTTTGGGAAATTTCTGTTAACCAACCCATATATATATATGTGTGTGTGTGTGTGTGTGTGTGTGTGTGTGTGTGTGTGTGTTGGGGGGAAATAAAAAGAAAAAACATCATGGATCTGTTGGCTACATATTTTGTATAAGCCAATTACAATTCAACGCGTGGCAGAATAAGGGCAATACGGGAAGACTATTCAAGTCTTCGGTTGTGATCGTACACGTGGCAATTAGTATTGGTTCTTACAAGATCTGCGTAGCACTGGATTAGCAAAGAGATGCAAAGTGATGTGGCTTCAACGGTTACTCACATTCAAATTCAAAATTAGGAGGGAAGCCTAACTGCCGGTAATGGCATAGTGGAGCTAACTATAAGGCAACATGATCAGCGATCATAGAGGAGCGATTCGATGGTTAGAAGTGCAGTTCGATGGTCATCCTTGAGAAGTATAAATAGTAGAAAAGGCCCCAGAAAAAGCCCCAAACTCATATCCAAAAAACCAGTTTTATCTACTTTATTTCCTTTCCAGTTTTACATTTCCTATTCTTTGTATTTCTGTACTTTAAAATTTTTGCACTGCACTTCGTTCATAGGAGTAGTTTCAAGTAAATTGTTGCTGTAAACCTCTACGAGGCTGAATTGGATCATTGTAAGTCTTTCGTTTTACTTAATGAAATACTGCAATTGTTCTTCATTTAATCATTGTCAGTTTATTCCTTCTAAGTAAAGCCAACAGTAAAAGTTCTCTTCATTAAGGCTGAAAGAACTAAAACACAATCGTCTGATAATTAGTTGGCAATTAAATTTCTGTAAGGACTGATTGATCCTTGCTGGCACGCTCAAAATTACTGTAATAACCTTCGAAAGCCAAAAAAGCCAACATATATTTTTGGCACTCCCAGTGGGACTAATTGAAATGGCTAGATGTAGGAGACAAGGAGAAAATGAACGCTTCGAAGAAGGCGCGGAAGGAGAGGTAGAAATACCTAATCCAGAGGATAATGTGATAACACATCTTGTGGAACACATTCATTTTATCAGAACCTATGGTCGAATAGACCAGCACTTCGGAACAAGTACCATATGTTCATAACATTGGATGAGGCCAAGGAATTGGACCATCCACTGTTTCATCTACTCAGCCAATGAATCCATGGGGTGGCCTAGTACATGCCATGAGACAGTAGTTAATGAACACAATAGAAATGTAGGCAACATCCTTTTTGGATTGAATGAATACCTATCAACCAACAAATGTAAGGCATATAGAGGAAAATTCAAATGCCCCTCAGCAGAGATTCGCTAGAGAGAAATAGCCTATGCAAAGTAATGGGCATACTAATGGTCAAACTAGTAACCAAAACCATGAAAGACCACCACCCTAGTCTTGGTATGAGCCTCTTTCGAGGCCTATGGCAAATCAAAATGTTTCATTACTTAACAGTAAAGCCATGCAAATTGAAGGATCTGGCCCAGTACAAGAAAATGGTGTAAGGATGGTTCTAAATCCCATGTTCGAAGCCATACCTGGCACTAGGTGGTTCACTAACCCTTTATTCGAATTTATACCCGGGGGGTTAGAAGGTTTTCTTGCAACTGAAAGAGACACAATATCTGTTCCAGCACCTTTCGCAGGTCCTTTTGTAGGACAGGCTCAAAGAGGTCATCTATACCCTCAACAGCAGCCAGCACCACAGGGACAACCAGTCCCAAACATACCACCCTATGGACCAAGAGGACCCCATGCACAAGGTTGTTCCCTAAATCCTGCGTTTGTTCCTCCAGTAGTGTTTCAACAGGCACAAAATATGGTCCCTAAGGACCAAATTGTTGACATTGTTAGAGAGATGTGTGGACCAATGGCTTGGGGGGTTCAAACTCTTGTGTACAGGAAGCCATATCCAGAATGGGTAGATAGGGTACATGAATACCCAAGGGGGTTTAGGATACCCGACTTCGCTCTTTTTTATGGGAATGGAAACCAGTCAACGGTTGAACATATTGCTACGTTCGCTGCTCAGTGTGGTGAATTTACTAACAATGACTATATGAAGTTAAGATTGTTCTCAAACTCTCTAACTGGGCGGCATTTGTATGGTATATTAACCTTACACCTGGCTCTATCCAAACTTGGTAACAAATGGAAGAGGCATTTCATGCCCAATTCTTCCAAACAGAGCCAGAGGTTTCCATGACAGACTTGGCAAGATTGACTCAAAGGCCTGATGAGAAGGCTACTTAGTTTATTGCTAGATTTAAAAGAGCACGAAATAAATGTTGGATCATCTTACCAGAGCCTGAATTTGTGAGATTGGCTCAAAATGGTCTAGAGTTTAGGCTTCGAAAGAAGTTTGACTCAACTGAGTTTAGAGACTTAGTGGAATTAACCTATAAGGTGTCTCTCGATATGAAGCATTATTAGAGGAGGAACAAGATCAAAATAATGCATCGTATAAGACATATTATAGAGATCCTAATTATGAGATCGATGCAGCAGAGATTGTGGGGAAAAAACCTGTGATCTGTGAAGCATTAATTCATAAAGACACAACAATTGACCAGCAGTTTAAAAAAAAAGACTTTCATAGGAAATACTCTTTCGATTTAGCAAAGGCAGACGACATTTTTGATCGTTTGCGTGCTGCAAATTTCCTGAAGTTACCAAAAGGAGTCAAAATTCCATCTCCAGAGGAACTTAAAGGAAAAGTGTATTGTAAATGGCATAATTCTTGGTCTCACTCAACTAAATGCTGCATTGTTTTTAGAGACAAGATCCAAGAGCAGATTCGAAAGGGGAGTTTAAAATTCCTAGCTAAAGTAGAAAAGACCATGGGGATTGATACTAATCCATTCTCAGAAATTGGAGAGGTGGCAGCCAATGTTGTTATATCAGACTTCCAGAACTTGTCCTTGAAATAATTGGAAGAAGTCAATGTGCAAATGCATGTTGCCAGCCAAACAACTATCAAGAAAGACACTGGAAATCTACCAGCTATTGGATAAGGTTTCTCAGACTAGAGGGAAGACTCTGATAAAGAAGCACTGGATGACGATTCTTTAGAAGCAGCTGTCATGCAAAGAATGTGTCCTAGATGCAGGCTGAGCTACAAGTGGTTGAAAGGGCTTCCAATTGATGGGAAGCAATATTACAAGGATGTGCAGAGGCATCCTAAACCAACCAGTTCTTATAACAAACGGCCATATCCAACTAGTATTAGGTAGCAGCCATTAATGGCTGAGCCAACAGCCGCTATAATGCATTCTAAAGGCAAGAGGCCTTTATATGAGTCCAGACCACCTAATCATTACAGAATAGAGAGCAGTCATCCTGATAAGAGACCGGAGAAAGGTTTAGTTTATGGGATCAAAGCCAGAGATTGGCCTCCTAGACCAGCCTCACGCAGGACGGAAAGTGGTCACCTTCATCAAAGGCCTAAGTTAGGCCCAAAACAAGGAGTCAGATCCAAGCAGTGGCCTTCACGGCCAGCTTCGAAGATGGCTTCGAAGGAAGAAAGAAACAATTCAATAGTTGGGTCAGTAGGTTCGTGGGTACCTGGAGTTCCAGATTGGTTTGTCATGGAGAACAAACCTAGGGACATGTTTACCCAAAGAAATGTTGTTGGAAACCAAGGTAGGATGGTCAAACCTCTTTTGGTAGCTCCAAACAATTGGGTATTGCTTAAGCACCCGAAAACAAAAGAACCAAATATGGTCCCAATGATTTCCAGGTCCTAAAGAAGGAAGATCCAACGAAGGTACACTCAGTACCAGAAGGATCTGAAAGAAGGTAGAGAAAGTTCTTCATTGGTTCAGCTAAAGAGCTAGGCAGAGGGAGAAGAAGATTCAAAGTTAGACCATAATCTAAAATCGACTCTTCCAGACAAAAGAAGTTGTAGTAGGGAGCAGTTGGTTAAAGTTCATTCCGAACTAAAGGCCAAGGAAAGATTCAGCTTGGTAGGATTGGAAAAAGCTTTGATGGAAAGTGATAGTGAGATAGAAGATGAAGTCGTCCCAGGCCAAAGGAAGGGGATGGTTGAGGAAGAAATGTTTGAAGTCTTCATGGCTGAACAGAGATTTTTGGTCAAAAAACCAACAGAAACAGACCATTCGAAAGAAGTTACTAATACAAAAGTGCTAGAATGCAACATGGAGGACGCTTCTGAAGTAATTGAACAAGTTGACCAAGAGGAAAAACAGGTACAACCAGTCATCCAATTTGGCTCGTTCTCTCCAGTGTCAGTGAATATGGTGCTTATATTACCACAGGAGTTTCAAGCTGAAGATAAAAATCAAGGTTAGGAGATTGACCCAATTCCAGTCTCTAGTGAAGACTCACAAGTAAGTATGGTGCAAGACGAATCTGAAGTAGCCACACCAATGGAAACTGAAGACGAGAGTGAGGAAGAGGTAAGTATTAACCTCTCATACCCTTTTGAGTATCCCACGATGTCCATGACAACATGTCAAACCCTTGTATATCAAGGCCTTCTTCGATGGAATACAGATGAATCGGGTACTGGTGGATAACGGGGCAGCAGTAAACCTGCTTCTAAAATCTTCGTTGAAGAAACTAGGAAAGAAAAATCCCAGACTAATCCCAACCAGTACAGCCATTGCTGGTTTCGCTGGAGACAAACAGATGGCCCAAGGTATTTTGTCCATTAACTTGAGTGTGGGAACCAGGGACTGCATGACAGCATTCTTCGTTATCGACAGCAATGCTAAGTATAATGCTTTACTTGGAAGAGATTGGATTCATACTAACAAATGTGTGCCTTTCTCTTTATATAAGAAAATCATGATGGCCTTGTGCAATGAAGAGACGGAGGAGATCAATGCAAATCCTCAACCCTTCAAAGCTGGTGCAGATTTCCCAGAGGCCACATTATATACTGAAAAAGTGGCACCACTCAGTATACTGAGAAAACCTGATGGATCAACCGAAGTGACGGTTGATGAGGAATTTGCACATCTAAAGCACTTAGTCCAGGAGAGTGCTGATGAAGAGTTTGTCGTTAAGGATGACAATGATGCCTGGTTGTAGGCAAAGAGAAGAAACCCAAGAAGTCAGGTCTTTGGCTCTAATTAAGTTCTCAGTATTGGATGTAAAATCAATAGTCCAGAAAATGCAAGAGCAAGAGAAAGAAGCCATGATGATTGGTTGTAAGAAGGAACATCAACATGTCAGATGTTTGGCCTTGGATAAATATTGTGCTTTGGATATTGAAATAAAAGTCCAAGAGATACAGGAGGAGGATGCCTTGTGGACAGACTTTGTCTATGAGGAAGAGGGTAAAGATGTTGAATCAAAGAAGCTGGGAGCAGAACAAAGCAAGGAGATTGCTTCGAAGTCAGAAGGAATCAAAGAAAGAGCATCAGTAAGTTCTCAGATACAAGATCCCTTGGAAGAAGTGGACTTAGGGGAAGGTTCCATACAGCAGCCCACTTATGTAAGTGCTTGTTTGAATGCTCTTGACAAAGACCAGTTGTTGGTTGTCTTAAAGAGATACAAAGATTGTTTTGTATGGTCTTATAATGAACTACCAGGATTGGATAGATCATTAGTGGAACATAGGCTCCTTATGAGGCCTAATTTCAAGCCATATAAGCAAAAAGCAAGAAGAATGAGTCCAGAAGTGATTTAAAAAGTTAAGGAGGGAATTCTTAGACTCCTCAAGGCAGACTTTATTAGGACAACCAGGTACGTTGAATGGCTATCCAATATTGTGCCTGTAGTTAAGAAAAATGATAAAATGAGGGTATGCATCGATTTCAAAAACTTGAATTTAGCAACCCCAAAAGATGAGTATCCTATGTCTATAGTGGATTTATTGGTAGACAGTTCAGTAGGGCATCAAATTTTATCAATGATGGATGGGCATTCTAGTTATAACCAAATCTGCATTGCAGATGAGGATGTACACAAGACAGCATTTAGATATCCTGGGAATATTGACACCTTCGAATGGGTTAAAATGCCATTTGGCTTGAAGAATGCTGGGGCTACATATCAGAAGGCTATGAACATTATCTTTCATAACCTCATTAGAGGGTATTTAGAATGTTATATTGATGATATTGTAGTGAAATCCCAATCCATGGAGGAATATTTGTTTCACTTAGAAGCAACTTTCGAAAGAATGAGAAAGTTTAAATTGAAACTCAATCCTCTTAAATATACTTTTGGCGTATCATCTGGAAACTTCTTAGGCTATGTATTACACAAGAAAGGAATACAGATTGACTAGAATAAAGCGAAAGCCATCATTGAAGCCGGACCTCCATCAAGTAAGAAAGAATTACAAAAGTTCCTTGGACAGGTTAATTTTCTTCGAAGATTCATTTCTAATACTGTAGGGAAAACTAAAGTATTTTCTTCCTTGTTAAGGCTAAAAGATGAAGCGGAGTTTGTGTGGATAGCAGAGCATCAAACTGCCTTCGAAGAAATTAAAGCCTACTTGGCCAACCCTCCAGTGCTGATGTCACCAAAGGGTGATAAGTCCTTAAAATTGTACATAGCTGCAGCAGAGGATTCATTGGGAGCTTTCTTAGCCCAAGACAATGAAGAAGGCAAGGAGCAAGCTGTTTATTACCTTAGTAGATTTCTAAATTCTTGTGAATGTAAATACTCAGCTGTAGAAAAGCTGTGCTTTGCATTGTATTTTGCTGCAATGAAATTAAGATACTATCTTTTGCCTACAACTGTCATGGTAATTGCAACCATAGATTTGGTTAAATATATGTTATCTAGACCCATGTTGAGGGGAATAATTGACAAATGGATACTAGCTTTATCAGAATTTTATTTAGAATACGTCCCCCAAAAGGCAGTAAAAGAACAAGTTTTAGCTAATTTTTTGGCAGACCATCCATGTCAAACAGAAAGTCAAGAGATAATGGAACTTGGTATGGCTAGTGTTGAACCATGGCAAATGTGGTTCGATGGATCAAAAGCCAATGGTCTAATTGGAATTGGTGTAGTAATTAAGTCACCACAAGGAGTAGAAACCACGCATGGTTTCAGAGTGGATGAAATTATTTGTTCCAATAATCAAGCTGAATATGAAGCCTTAATAATGGGACTGGAAATACTTATTGGATGACAACTCATGCAGTTGACATATTTGGAGATTCTCAATTAGTAGTTAAACAAGTGAAAGGGATTTTCAAATGTCAAAGTATAAGTATGTTGCCATATTATGTTGTTGCATTACATCTGCTTTCTCAATTTCAGATAGCAAATGTAACTCATGTCCCAAGATTCTTGAATAATAAAGCTAATGATGTGGCTCAGAAAACTTCGAATTTCAAGAAAAAGAGATAATACTCAAAGGGATATAAGCCAAACAACATATCAGAAATTAATACCACCCTTAAATAAAAGGAATATGGTCCTGGAAGTCAATCATAATGACTTACAAGAACAAGATTGGAGGCATCCAATAATGCAGTATCTGGCTGGCCCATCTTCGAAGGCCAGCAGAAAAATTAAATTGCAGTCTATGCAATACATAATGTATAGAAATGCTCTCTATAAAAAAGGGGGGAGATAGGTTATTGTTGGAATGTTTAGGCCCAAAGGAAGCATTGACAGCTATGGCTGAGGTTCATGAAGGCATATGTGGTGCTCATCAGCCCGGTGTGAAGATGAGATGGCTGCTTCGAAGGCATTCCTACTATTGGCCAACTATCCTTAAAGACTGCATAGAATATGCAAGAGGTTGCCAGGCATGCCAAAAGCATGGTACAATAAGGCACGTGCCCATAACTGACTTGCATGCAGTTGTGAAGCCTTGACCATTTAGAGGATGGGCCATGGATATGATGGGGAAAATACACCCACCCTTTTCAAAGCATCATTGTTTCATCTTAGTGGCCACTGATTACTTCACTAAGTGGGTCGAAGCTAAGCCATACAAGGCTGTAGACCAGATTGAAGTCATTGGATTCATTAAGGAATTAATCCATAGATTTGGTATCCCGCAAACTATAACTGTTGATAATGAGACTGTATTTGATGGGAAAATGGTAAAGTCTTTTGTGACAGAGTTTGGAATTAGCCTTGTTAATTCCACCCCCTATTATGCACAAGCCAATGGTCAAGCTAAATCATCCAATAAGTTTTTGAAAAAAGGAATATAGAAAGTTGTGGAAGACAATCCTAGGGATTGGTATAACTTATTGTTGGATGTATTGTAGGCTTATAGAACTTCTCCAAGGTCAAGCACAGGAATCACTCTTTATGCCTTAGTATATGGGCATGATGTAGTTCTACCTGTGAAAATTAATGTTAAGTCCTTGAGGGTGAGATGCCAAGACCAGTTAGATCTTGAGAAATACCATCAGAGTATGTGCTTGGAGTTAGAAAGTATAGATGAAGTTAGAATTCTGGCATTAAATAGCATCCTTTTCCAAAAGAAGAAGGCAGCCAAAAACTATAATAAATAAGTCAAACACATTGGCTTTGATAAAGGTGATTTGGTATGGAAGACAATACTTCCAATAGGGATTAAAAGCCATAAGTTTGGCAAATGGTTACCTAACTGGGAAGGACCATATCAAGTTCATAGAGTCCTGCCTTTTGGAGCATACCATTTGAGAAATTTGATTAGATATGTATATCCCAAAAAGATTAATGGCCGATATTTGAAGCCTTATTAGCCAACCGTGTGGGAAACACAAGGAATAGAATAAGTGCTAAATAAAAGAACATGAGAACACTTTAATGATAAATAAGAATTTATTTCATAAAGAGTCAAATACATGTAGCCATAGATTGGCCCAAAAGTCAGTACAGTGTTTAAATTGTTCTTTTACAATAGATGCTTTATACTTGAGGGGTGGAAACAATTGAATGGTTGTAGTCATTTCTTGCTTTCGATCAGCCAGCTCTTGATTAGTGATTTGCAGCTTGATAGTAGTCCGATTCAAAGCTTTGTTAACTGCTGATAATTCTTCCTCAAGTTGAGCCTTCTTTTCCAACAGTTTAGCTTGAAATTGGGAGACAGATGAATGTTGTTCTTTCAGTTCTGACACTTCAGCATGAACTTTAGAAACAAAACTCTGATCTCTCAGCAACTTCTCCTCTGCAGCCTTAGCAGCATGACATATGTTGATGTAAAAATCTATGGTGGCTGCTGCCTGAGATAAATGACTAGAGACAGCTATGCCGGATTACTCAGCAATCTTGCAACATTGGAGGAAGCCATTTTTGATTATAGGCCTTTACAAGGTTTCAAAAGGAGTCCTCGAAAAAGATGCCAGCAGTTCCAGACAACTGTCCAAGTCTATCGAAGGCAAGGAAGTCTTACCACTAGAGGAAGAGCTCTCAAAAATTTATAGTAGAGAATCAACTAGAACTAATGACTCAGTCTCATTGCTAGTTAGTGGAGAGGTGGAAGGTATGTCAAAAAGACTAGCTAGTCTAGCCTAAAAAATGTCCACATCATCAATTGACATGGAAGGTGTCGAAAGAGCTCTGGTAGAAGGAAAAAATGACTGCATAGGAATTGGAGAAGAAGATGGAGTATCCTTAGCAATCTCTATGGTTTTTGCTACCAATTGGTCAAGAGAAGAAGGACTGGAGCTAGGCAGAGATAATGGACCATGAGTTGGAGAGCTACCAGTACATTCTCTATAGGAATCAGCTACCATCAAAGATGAAGTGTCAGCTGGAATTTCCTTAGGAGGGGGAGGAGAAACAAGGCTTGAAAGAGAATCAAATTGAGCAAAATCAAAAGACAAATGAGGGAGGTATGGAGTTAAGCCAGAAGAAAGAGGAGCAGGAATACTTGGCCTCAAGAAGGGTATGGAACATATAGGCCCAGGAAGTGGGAGAATTATTTGAATGGGCTCCACATCTTGAGGTTGTTCAACTTCGACTGAAACTGATGGAGTCCTTATTAGAAGAATATACAAAGTAGTTGTTGCTGCAAAAGAAGAAATACAAAACAATGTCAAGCCTCAGCATTGAGAATTTGAGAAAGATGAATAGAAGTACAAAGGAGCTTACTGGTTTCAGAAGTAATGGCTATGATTAGAAAGCTGCGAAGAGTATAGTGTCCAGCAGCTTGCTGTTCTCTTACAACCTCTTTCTGGAGTACATCGGCGGCGGCGGCTTCATCCCTGAGCATTTGTTGTTGCTTCCTCTTTTCAGCCCTTTGGAATACAATAAGCTTTTTAGAATGCTCTGCTTGTACTGTTTTAGCAGATGCTTCGTGGATAGGATCTCCAGTGAAGTCAGCAAGAGAGACAGTCATCTTCTTTATTCTTTTTAGGGGTGTTTCTTGCTCTTGTTCTGCCTCTTTTTCTTCTGCTGCCTGAACCCCAGGTGCTTTCTCTTCAGGATCAAGTAAAAGCTTTATTTTCTTTTGTTGTTGTTTGCTCCTGAGAAGATTTAAAGCTTGGACCTTTTGGAGAGAATCTCTCAGTGAGGCACCTGCACCACCTTCACCAAAAAGAAGAACTAGAGGTAAGGCTAAAAGCATTATAAAGAAGAAGAAAAGAAAAGAAACAAGGGTATATACCTTTCTTCGAGGCAGTTCGAGTAACTCTAGGAGGAGTTGAGACAGTAGGAACAGACTGTGTGGTGGCAGGTATAGGAACTGAAGTGGTAGGAACAGTGGAAGAGGTGATAACTCCAACTTCTTTGGGCTTGGCTTGGGGCACATCCAGCACCATTAATAGGTCTTGGGGAGGAATGACCAAGTCTACCTTCATATTGGTCACCCACCAGTTTTGGCACCTTTTCAATAGGTTACTTTGAAGAATGAAAGGGATATACTTAAACTCAATCAATTCCTGGATAAATTTAGAAGTTGCTTCTTCTAGTCTGGATCTTCGAACCTTTAAATCCCTGCTGGTAAGACTTAAATTGGTCTGGCTGCAGAGAGGTATTGAGACGACTTGTGAGAGGCCAAATTGCCTAGCAAATTGAGCAGGACAATAGGGCTCAGCAATGCACTTGTAAGCTCTAAGGTTCATAGTCCCAATGAATAACTCTCTGGGGATCATAATAGAGGCCCATATGTTCTTGTGTTGAAGTGAAGAACAGAACCTATCACTTAGAAAGTCTTTCAACCAAGATGGGCCAATGGTAGTAGGTTCGAAGGGACGAAAGCTGTAAGAAGGAAGGGAAGTTGGAAGTGGGTGGAAGAAAGAGAAGTAAAAAACAAAGGTAGAAGGATAGAGTGAAGCGTTGGTTAGCCTCATGCCATGAGTAGTAGGGTTTGGCTCAAAAAATTTAAGGCATTTAGATTGTAACTCAGTAAAATAAGCAAAAAGCCAAAGCTGAAATATCCAAAATGGACCCCCTTGATTGGCATCCAAGGGTTTCTCACAAAAAAGAGAACAGGCTCTATATACGTGACCTAGAACGTATGGAGCTAAGGCCACATTTTTCTGTAAAAACAAGGGCTTTGGCAAGAGGGGCGAATTCAGGCATGATTCTTTGAGAAGAGGTGCAAAAAAGGAATTTGCAAAGCCAATATAATATGAAAGAGAAGAATTCCCTATCAGTCACAGGGCCCTCCCTTTTATTCTCAGCCTTGACAAAGTCACTATAAGATGAGTTAAGAGAAGGGAGAGAAAAAGGGGTTAGTAGGTCAGGATAATCTAGTCCAATGGGGTTCCAGTGGGGGACAATCCTAATAGATGGCAGATATCAAGAACAATAGGGGTCATCATCCCACATCTGAATTGAAAGAAATTTAAGGCAGAATTCCAAAAGCAAAGGGCAGCAGGTATTAAAAAAGGGTTCTCTGAGATAGTGAACGTGGATAATTAGAAGGCGTCGAAAAGGCAGAGCTCTTGAAGGTCCAGAGTCCTATTAGGGACAACCCGATCATACCATTCTTGCCACTCTGGTCTCACCATAGGCCAGCAGCGATGAGGGCGGTTCATCCTCCAGTTTCCCCAGTCAAGACCACCTTCGTAAAGGAGATAATGGTCTTCTAGACGTGGATATAGAGCTGGAAGCTTAATATGAATCTCTTTGAAGATGGTCCCAAGCACATATTCTTGTTGCTCATGATGACGAGGAATAAAAATGCGTCCGTCAATGACGCTTTTCTCACCAGCCTTGTACTTCTCACATTTTGCATCAATAATCCTTTTCAAGGTTACAAACGGGCTCGCACGCTCTACGACTGATATTTTCAAGGAAGAAGAAGCCATTGATAGGAAGCTTTCTCAAAGGATGAAATTGGAAAAGAGAGTAGAAAGAAGTGGAAGGTCAGTAGGGATAAAGGGTTTGTGCGGTAGAAAAATAGGTGAATTCCGAGCACAAAATAAATGGGTTTTAAAACTTTTGTGTCTGAAAATATACTCGGTCGTTTGACACGGACGAAATTCACAAAAAGTACTAAAAAATACGGATGCGAAAGGTTTCCCTTAATATTAGTAGTTTTGGAGGGAAACATATCTCAAATACTGATATCAGCTTCGAAATAAAATATTTGGATTCGAAGCCAAATTTTGACGCCGAGATCCGACAACAAGTAGCTTCGAAGGCAGGAGGCCGGCTTTGAAGCACACTCCACGCCTAAGGATGCAAGGATGTTCAAGTATTAGTTTACCTCAACAGGATTGAAAGCCTGTTTTAGGGTTTCTTAGTGAGAGTAAATCCTTCGAAGCAAAACTTGAGATCCCTTAAGGATGGGAATTGTTGTTCGAAGTATCAAAACCAATAGTTGGTTTGATAATATACAAAAAAGATTGCTTTTTCAGATTAAAACAGTGCAGCCCTCGAGAGGGGCTTCCATATTTCTGAAAGTATGGACTGTTGTTCGAAGCAAAAATGGTCAATTTAAAACTGGTTGGTCGTACTAATCATGACCATATATTGGATATGATTAAAACAAACTTTAAGGGGCAAGGTTGTTAAATTCGAAGCACTGATTCTAAATGGAAACCAGCAAAAGTTGTCAACTATATTCCATGAATTGGAAAAGTTCATGTTGGTTTTTCAGTGTTTCATTTGAGATGATTGAATCTAGATTCGAAGGATGAGATTGTTGAGTTCGAATCCCTAAATTTGCTTGTAAAGACAAACAGAGATAAAGTCAAACCATGGCAAATAAAAAGAAAAGTCTTAACTGTATTGAAACAAAAACAATTACATCAAAAGGCCCTCTTTGGGTACAAATTCGAGTTCATAAAAGTAAGGAATAGAATAAATAACAAGATCATAAAATTTGGTCCAGCTATGGACAATAAATTTATGTTCTTTTTTATTCTATCTTCTATTTTCTCCAAGCTTGGCTGCTGAAGTTGATGTGCTCTTACTTGATAAAAGAGTTCCTTAGCCTTGATTTCAAATGTTGTTTCTTTTAACCCTTGTTCCAGCTCATCCATATCTAAGTCATCCCAGTACGCAGAGTCTTTATTTTTGAAGTCATTATATTCTTCAATGAGGTTCTCTACTTCGTACAGAGTATGAACTCGAAGGGATGAAAGTTGGTTCAAATATTGGGTGGTGGCCATAGAAGTCTGGTGCCAATGAAGAAGCAACGGGAGTTGGTCTAAAAACATTTGGAGTTCTGCTTGGACGATGGTGTTAAGGACGTGATTCCGAGTCATAACATCACAAGCCCATCGAAAGTTCTTGAGATGAACATTGTCTTCAAGAACATTGAAAGGCAAGTGAGAAAAGGCCACAAGCAGAAGTTGGGCTTGCTTTCGCTGAGCTGGAGTAGGGGGAGGCGGAGGCTTATAGGGGGAAAAAACCTTGTCCGCAGAAAGGGTAAGCCTCAGTCTCTCTATCTAGTAGGGATTTTGCGGAAGAGCAGGTATAGAAGCTTCCATCTCGAAAGAAGGAGGAAACTGAGGGGCATTAACACAATCAAGCCAGTCAGAAGAGCAAAGCCTCGCTTTCTGGGCTAAGAACGATGGGTTATACCCTTGTGCCTCTTCTGAGTGTCGAGTAGCTCGTACTATCTTTGTAGGCATAGAGGATGTGTACCATGCTACAAGCAGATTGTCCTCTAAATTGTGTCGGCGGTCGATGGGCATGTAAGGATAAACCACCGAACTCCGAGCATTAGAAGGGAATTCTAGAGGATCAGTGAACTCGACAAAGTGATGATTAACTCGCTCCCTTAACTCCCATGCCTTAGGTTCTGACCAGCTTCTCCAGCCAGAAGCCCTAGAGGAAGAAGAAGCCACAGCCTCATCCCATGCAGAAGATTGTGAATTAGAAGAAGAGCTTCCAATGTCCATTTTTGCAAAATTTTGGGTTAGAGAATTATAAGTAGCGGGTGCGTAATCCAAAGGTTGATAGTTTGCAAAAACTTCCATAACTTGAATATAGGGAGGCGGGTAAAGGTGGCTAATCAATGCATGAAGGTTCTTTTGAGGAAAAACAACATCATCAGATGACTCTTCGTATACTCGATCAATAGAAGAGAGAATTGGTTTGGCCATAACAGATGTATTAGTCTGTTCCAATACTAAGGTGGTGGGGATGTTCAAAGGATTAAAAGAGAATTTAATGCAAATGATGAATGACAGTTGCATTTCTGGAAGAATGCAAAACTCATGTACGTTCTACGACGTGGATAAAAGACCTTGATCCACTAATATCACCAAGTATTGGGTATATTAGTACGGGGGGTAATATTGGCTACATATTTTGTATAAGCCAATTACAATTCAACGCGTGGCAGAATAAGGGCAATATGGGAAGACTATTCAAGTCTTCGATCGTGATCGTACACGTGGCGGTTAGTATTGGTTCTTACAAGATCTGCATAGCACTAGATCAGTAAAGATATGCAAAGTGATGTGGCTTCAACGGTTACTTACATTCAAATTCAAAATCAGAAGGGAAGCCCAACTGCAGATAATGGCATTGTGGAGCTAACTATAAGGCAACATGATCAGCGATCATGGAGGAGCGATTCGACGGTTAGAAGTGCAGTTCGATGGTCATCCTTGAGAAGTATAAATAGCAGAAAAAGCCCCAGACTCAGATCAAAAAATTCAGTTTTATCTACTTTATTTCCTTTCCAGTTTTACATTTTCTGTTGTTTGTATTTCTGTACTTTAAAATTCCTGCACTGCACTTCATTCATAGGAGTAGTTTCAAGTAAATTGTTGCTGTAAACCCCTACGAGGCTGAATTGGATCATTGTAAGTCTTTCGTTTTACTTAATGAAATACTGCAATTATTCTTCATTTAATCATTGTCAGCTTATTCCTCTTAAGTAAAGCCACCAGTAAAAATCATCTTCATTGAAACTGAAAGAACTAAAACACAATCGTCTGATAATTGGTTGGCAATTAAATTTTTGTAAGGACTGATTGATCCTTGTTGGCACGCTTAAAATTACTGTAATAACATTCGAAAGTCAAAAAAGCCAACAGGGTCCTAAATAAAGCTATTGTTTGTTCTGATTTTTTCCCCATTTCTTACTTCATTTTGGTCTTTGCCGGTCACGTTCTTTTGTCACCCAAAAGAACACAGAACAAAAAGAAGGAAAAGGAAAAAAAAATAAATGATATACTCAAGGTATACAAATCACTCATTTTGATGAAGAGATTGAATGCTTGAAACCTTAAAAATCTACACCATTCCAATAATGAATACATCATTCGAATCCACTATCCTTGCTTGCTGGCCCTGCATACCATGGCTTTGGGTTAAACTCTCTCTCTCTCTCCTAAATCTTTTTATTGTTTCACAACATTCTTAATCTTTGGATCATTAAAAAGAAATGAGGTTTTTTTCTGTTCAAATTCTAAATTAGAAGGCGTTGTTTGAGTTCGTGAGACTTATCACATCTACTGTTTCAATAATTTAAATCGTTTATTTCGTTAGACACTTGACATATTTTAACTACAAAAAAAAAAGATCGATTTGATAATCGTAACTTATTTAATTTATCGTGTTTGCCAAAAAAAAAAAAAAAAAGACGCAAATTGTATTTTTAAAATTAAATTAAATATGCCACTTTTTGGCTGATGAAAGAAAAACTAAAGTGTTTGAGGATGATTTTTTTTTTTAATTTTTACAAAAAAAAATATGTAAAAGAATAAATAAAATGTGAACAAATATTCTTTTACTTTTTTTTGTGTGAATTAAAAATATTTTAACCTTTTGACTTTTTATATGAAATCTTCTCATCCCAAACAGACCATAAATGCTCTTCGCTTGAGTGTTATATATGCTTTTATATTTTTCTTTAATAAAAGTTGTTATATATCATTTTTTTTTCACCCTTTTATATATAGGACAACATTATTTGACTTCATTATTTTCTTAATGGTGAATTGCACTTAATAGTCCTTATAGTTTAGGATTTGTATCACTTTAATCCTCAATTTTTTAATTATGACACATTTGACCCTGAATTTTGAATCTTGTTTCAATTAAGGATAATTGAATATATCATTAGATTTTTCAAGGGTAAAATAGTCAATTTGATAAAATATAAACTAATTTGACAAAAATAAATGTCAAAAAAATATTTTTGAATTTTAAAAAATTATTTCTACCCACTAAAGATAAAATTATGTAAAACTTGATAAATCTTTTAAACATTTATTTATTTATTTTACCAAATTAAGTTTTATTATGTGTTTGGATGACGATCATGTAATTTTTATTCATTTTGATCAATTTTACATAATTTTATCTTTAGTGGATAGAAAAAAATTTAAAAATTTAAAATATTTTTTTGACATTTATTTTTATCAAATTAGTTTATATTTTATTAAATTGACGATTTTGCCATTGAAATTAAATAATGGTATCTTCAATTATCCTTATTTGAAACAAGATTTAAAATTCAGGGTCAAATGTGTCACAATTGAAAAGTTAAGGATTAAAGTGATACAAGTCCCAAAGTATAAGGACTATTTTTGTAATTTGCCATTTTCTTAATGATTATTTCCAGAAATAGAACCAATTATGAGTAATCCACATAGGTGGTGAGAAAAAAAAATGATATACAATATTTTAGAAAAATTATACAAATAGTCCCTATATTTTACAAAATATGTCAATTTGGTCCTTGTAATTTGAATTTGCTCGATTTTGCCCCTTAATTTAATGGATTGTATCATTTTAGTACGATAAATAACGGTTGTTAAGTTAATTTAACGGAAAGTCAGATAATGTGTCAATTTGGTCTTTATATTTTTCACAATGTGTCAATTTAATTCCTGTCAAAATTGAGAAAATTGAAATTACAGGGACCAAATTGACACATCATTAAAATATAGGGATAAAATTGACACGTTGTTTGACCTTCCGTTAAATTAACTTAACAAACGTTATTTATTAGACTAAAATGACACAATCTGTTAAATTAAGGGGCAAAATCGAACAAATTGAAATTACAAAGACCAAATTAAAACATCGTATAAATTACAGGAACTATTTACATAATTCACCCTAATATTTTCTCTTCTAATTAGTTTTTATTTTTAGACATCATTGCTAATTGTATCACTAAAATAAAATGAAACGAGTAAAGAAGGTAGATCAAGAAAGTACTCTGGAAAGAATAGAGGATGGTTGCTGTGATGCTGGTGTACTGGTTGTCCGGGGCTTGCCAGTTTGAATGGGTTGTATTGCTGGTTCTTGTGTGTGTTTCTGGTTGTGTGTGCTGTTAGGCTGTTTGTAGGCGTCCTTGTGGTGAAGTTGTTTGGCGGTGTGTGCTGTTTTTTAGTCATCTTCTAGCTGGTTTTGCTGTGCTTTTGCTGTTAGTGGGATAGTCCTCTGTTAGTGGTTATGCTGTGGGATGGTCATCTGTCTCATGCTTCAGAAATGGGAAGGCTGGCTATCTGTTTTCATCAGTATGGGAAGGTCGTTTGGTCTGTTTCAACAGATTGGTCTGTTTTCATCAGAATGGGAAGGATGTTGGTCTGTTTCTGCCTTCATCAGTAGTGTAGGCTATGATGATTAGTGTTTTGATCAGATTTAGGTAATGCCTTCTGTTGTTGTCTTTTCTTTTCCTCTCTTCTGTTGGTTTCTCACCAACTGGAGCTGGGTGCTTTTAAGCCCCAAACTCCTTTTTATTGATGTAATCTTTCTTTCCTTGTTTTTTTCATCAATAAAATTTTTCTTTGCCGAACAAAAAAAAAAAAAAAATTGATCATAACTTAGTCATAACCACGCACTACTACAAAAATGCTTAAAGATCACACTTTGAAAAAAAAAAAATCTCACTTTTATTGAAAGTGTGATAAAAAAAATTAGATTGATAATTTAATCACACTTAATTTGATTGAGTGTGATAATATTTATATTTTATGTCACCTTTCAATTAAGTGTGATTATATATACATTTTTTTAATCACACCTTCTCATTAAAGTGTGATTACATATACACTATTACTTTTTAATCACACTTTTAAAATAAGTGTGATTATATATATATATATATATTACACATTCTAATTAAAAGTGTGATTATATATACACTACTACTTTTTAATCACACTTTTTAAATTTCACACAAGACAAAGAATTGTAAAAGCAACTTGCATAAATCTCTATAATGGATGGATATTAGGAATGATAATCCCAAAACTACAAACACAAATTTTTATTTTTAGGCATACAACAAATCTACAACACAATTGGGTATTCCTCAAAATGTAAAACAATAATAACTCTATACCTCTTCTCCCTTGGATTCTTTTCCTTCATTCTTGTTACCTCCATTCCCAATCTTGGACTTCTCTTCTTGTTCCTTATTATCTCCATTCCCAATCTCAGACAACTCTTCCCCCTCATGTCTATGTGTAAACAATCCTTCATTCGAGCACGGTCCATAAGCCCAACTACATCGAAGAAAATAAAATATATTGATCGCACTCATAATCGCCAGAAGCCAATAATAACTCTCGTAATGGGCCTTATTAATATTATTCGAGAGCCAACTCTCCTTCCCTCCTCTTCTCGTTAGTTTATCCACCGTGTTTATTACAACACTTGCTAACAAGCTGCCCACAGCCAGCCCAAGCCCAGCCATGCATATAGCAATGCTCGACATTTTCTTTGGTAATTCAGAGTAAAAGAACTCGTTTTGGGCAACTGCATTGAACGCCTCAGCCATACCGTTCAAGAGATGTTGTGGCACGAGAAACATAGCCGACATAGGAATCACTCCTAGCGGGTTGTTCAAAAACCCGCTCTCTATTGCCTTTCTTTTTCGAAAATGCTCTACGGTTGCTGCAACCGCCATGGCTAGGAAAGAGCAAAATAGGCCTAGACCCATTCTCATTTTTAAGCCAACGTGAGCAGGTTTTCCTTTGATTTTCGATGATAAGGGAAGGATCACACGATCGTAGGTAACGATCCAAAGTACTGCGCCGGCGATTGTGAACATGCCGAACGAGCCTGCTGGGATTGAGAAGCTGGATGTTACGTGTCGGTCCATGGATTTAGCTTGGAGTAATTGAAATGAACCTTGGCTTACGTTTATCGACATCATGATAACTGAAGACCACAATGGCATGACTCTGACGAGTGATTTGAGTTCTTCAACTTGTTCTACAGTGCAGAGCTTCCATGGATTCGAGGCTGCTCCGTCTGGTGTTAGGTCCTCGGGGTTTCTGACGATGCACGCTTTGGTTAAAAACCTGTAAAGGCATGAAAATAACAAGATTAGTATTGTAGTAATGGAGAAGTGTTTATTTGGGCGAAAAATGTTTTATTATCTGGCATTTGGTAAGACGAAATTTGGAATAGATGCAAGGGAGATCAGAGGCTAGAGTAGGAAGCCTTCTCATCTAAGAAAATGTTTTTCAATTTTAAAAGATGAAAAACATTTTCAAACTAAAATTTTCCTATACCTCCAAACCCTACCACCGCCTCTTTTAATCCCATTCCGCCCAGCACCACCACTGTCACCAAGGAAGATCAGATTCTAGAGGAGGTGCTATTGCCCTCTCTGTCCAAGAAAATGTTTTATTTTTAAAATATAAAAAACGTTTTCTAGACTAAAGCCTACACTATCTTTCCTCCACTACCCCACACAACTACCACTCTCACCCTAGCACCACCACCGCCACTACCCCAACTAGCATTTTAGTTTCAAAGTCGTAATGAACATGAAAATATTTTCTGTCGAAAGAAACTAAGCATTAGTTAACGACGTTAAGAGGAGGACGATGATATACCTAAGTTTATTAGTTGGCTCTGACATCGTTGAGTCCTTGTTATGATACCCCAAAATCGAGGTCTGAGATGGGAATGCTACCCTTCTGTTCTTGAAAGAAACCACTATCACTTGCACAAGACTGGTAAACAAGCTCGAGGTAGCTTTCTGCTTGATATAAAAAGGGGAAGCGAGGAAGAACGAGAGAGCAGACAAGAACATGAGGATTGCCGGGATTCCAAACCCTATTTTCCAACCGGTATGATCTTGAAGGTAAACAATGACGGTGAAAGCAACCAAGACTGCAACAGAAGTTGAAGCGTAGTACCAGCTAAAGAATTTCTCTAAAACCCTGTTGTTCTCGTTCTGGCGACCAGCTCTATTGTCCACTTGATCTGCTCCGAATGCTATAGAACATGGTCTAATGCCACCGGCTCCAATAGACATGAGGGCAAAAGAGCAAAGAAGAATAGCATACTGGGTTGAACTCGGCGATTTGCAGCTCTCCTTGTATTGATTGCATTGGGGAGGCCTTGCTTGTGGGATCATAGCAGTCAACCAAAGGACTACAATACCCTGCAACAACGAAAAGAATTTATTTTGATTTGGTGGTTGCCGGAAAATGGATTACAAATCCAAATATTTCATTTGACAATTCAATTTATTTGATCATAAGTTCTTAAATTCACCATACAATGTATTTGCTGAAGTCATTGAAGATGTTTCAATCATTGTGATTAATGTTTTTCATAGGAAATTTAGATTTGTCGCATTTTCTGTCATAGCTACTGCCCACAGGAAAATGTTTTGCATTTTCTCATGAAGTTTTCCATGAACACAAACATGAATGTACCTAATGACAGCAAAAAAGTTGCATATTTTGGGATCCTTTAAATGAAAAGAAAAATTGCTTTAGGCCTTTTCACCTTTTAAACATGTGTATGATAAAGAAGCCTCAATGTGCTTAAGAATCCAAAGTCATCATTACTGCTAAAAAAAGCCATTAACACTTCAAAGAATAAAGTTCTATACAAATCTTAGACAATTGTGCAGCAGATTTCAATCTTATTACTTTGAAATTAAAAAAAAATAAAAATAATGTGGCTCATAATTTTAAAAACGGCCACTTTCACATTAGGCCAGGAAATTCTACATGACAATATTATATGATTAGAATTCCTTATACAGGCCTGTTTAGTAGTTTAAAAAAAATGAAATTGGACCATTTTAAAATACTCATGTGTTTGATTGTGAAATGTGACCTTTATGAATATTCTTATAAAGCACTGTCTATTTGTCTAAAAACAAAGGTGAATGGACATTTTAAAATTGGCATACGGATGTTCGGACAGTTTATATGTATATCATGTTATTCATAAATCCTTTGTTTATGTTTTTTGGCTTTGAAAAACAATCTGAAACTTTATGAACAATAAAATTTGTTTATTTTTTTTAAAACACAAGAATTGAGGCTTTCTAAATATCTTTTCTTTGATGCTTACACAATAAATCTTTTAGACATTTATTTATTTTTTTACAAAATTAATTTTTATTATGTGTTTGGATGACGATTATGTAATTTTTATTGATTTTGATTAATTTTACAAAATTTTATCTTTAGTGGATAGAAAAAAAATTTTAAAATTAAAAACATTTTTTTTTGACATTTATTTTTGTCACATTAGTTTATATTTTATTAAATTGACGATTTTGCCATTGAAATTAAATAATGGTATCTTCAATTGTCTTTATTTGAAACAATATTCAAAATTCAGGGTCAAATGTGTCACAATTGAAAAGTCAAGGACTAAAGTGACACAAGTCCCAAACTATAGGAACTATTTGTGTAATTTGCCCTTTTCTTAATGATTATTTCCAGAAAAAGAACCAATTATGAGTAATCCACATGGGTGGTGAGAAAAAAAAATGATATACAATATTTTGGGAAAATTATGAAAATAGTCTCTATAGTTTACACGATATGTCAATTTGGTCCCTGTAGTTTGAATTTGCTCGATTTTGTCCCTTAATTTAATAGATTGTATCATTTTAGTATAATAAATAACAGTTGCTAAGTTAATTTAACGGAAAGTCAAACAATGTGTCAATTTGGTCTTTATATTTTTCACAATGTGTCAATTTAATTCCTGTCAAAATCGAGAAAATTGAGATTACAGGGACCAAATTGACACATCATTAAAATATAGGGATCAAATTGACACATTGTTTGACCTTCCGTTAAATTAACTTAACAAACGTTATTTATTGGACTAAAATGACACAATCCGTTAAATTAAGGGACAAAATCGAACAAATTGAAATTACAATGACCAAATTAACATATCGTATAAATTACAGAGACTATTTACATAATTCACCCTAATATTTTCTCTTCTAATTAGTTTTTATTTTTAGACATCATTGCTAATTGTATCACTAAAATAAAATGAAACGAGTAATGATAATTAGAAAGTCATATCTCAGTAGCATAAAATAGGATAACTCTGCCTACACGTTTCTTTCACACAAGACAAAGGCTCTGTGTGGTGAAGGTTTTTTTTAAGGTAAAAGTTGAAGTAGAAGTTAAAAACATTCCTATCCCACCCCCAAAACTATAACAAAGAGTCCCAAAGAATTGTAAAGCAACTTACATAAATCTCTATAACGGATGGATATTAGGAATGATAATCCCAAAACTACAAACACAAATTTTTATTTTTAGGCATACAACAAATCTACAACACAATTGGGTATTCCTCAAAATGTAATGCAATAATAACTCTATACCTCTTCTCCCTTGGATTCTTTTCCTTCATTCTTGTTACCTCCATCCCCCATCATAGACTTCTCTTCTTGTTTCTTATTATCTCGATTCCCAATCTTAGACATCTCTTCTTCTTCCTTATTACCTCCATTCCCAATCTTAGACAACTCTTCTTCCTCCACATCTTCCCCCTCATGTCTATGTGTAAAAAATCCTTCATTCGAGCATGGTCCATAAGCCCAACTGCACAGAAGAAAATAAAATATATTGATCGCGCTCATAATCGCCAGAAGCCAATAATAACTCTCGTAATGGACCTTATTAATATTATTCGTGAGCCAACTCTCCTTCCCTCCTCTTCTCGTTAGTTTATCCACCGTGTTTATTATAACACTTGCTAACAAGTTGCCCACGGCCAGCCCAAGGCCAGCCATACATATAGCAATGCTCGACATTTTCTTTGGCAATTCAGAGTAAAAGAACTCGTTTTGGGCAATTGCATTGAGCGCCTCAGCCATACCGTTCAAGAGATGTTGTGGCACGAGAAACATAGCCGACATAGGAATCACTCCTAGCGGGTTGTTCAAAAACCCGCTCTCTATGGCCTTTCTTTTTCGAAAATGCTCTACAGTTGCTGCAACCGCCATGGCTAGGAAAGAGCAAAATAGGCCTAGACCCATTCTCATTTTTAAGCCAACGCGAATAGGTTTTCCTCTGATTTTCGATGATAAGGGAAGGATCACGCGATCGTAGATAATGATCCAAAGTACTACACCAGCGATTATGAACATGCCGAACGAGCCTGCTGGGATTGAGAAGCTGGAGGTTACGTGTCGGTCCATGGATTTAGCTTGGAGTAATTGAAATGAACCTTGGCTTACATTTATCGACATCATGACCGCTGAAGACCACAATGGCAGGACTCTGACGAGTGATTTGAGTTCTTCAACTTGTTCAACGGTGCAGAGCTTCCATGGGTTCGAGGCTGTTCGGTCTGGTGTTAGGTCCTCGGGGTTTCTGACGATGCACGCTTTGGTTAAAAACCTGTAAAGGCATGAAAATAACAAGATTAGTATTGTAGTAATGGAGAAGTGTTTATTTGGGCGAAAAATGTTTTATTATCTGGCATTTGGTAAGACGAAATTTGGAATAGATGCAAGGGAGATCAGAGGCTAGAGTAGGAAGCCTTCTCATCTAAGAAAATGTTTTTCAATTTTAAAAGATGAAAAACATTTTCAAACTAAAATTTTCCTATACCTCCAAACCCTACCACCGCCTCTTTTAATCCCATTCCGCCCAGCACCACCACTGTCACCAAGGAAGATCAGATTTTAGAGGAGGTGCTATTGCCCTCTCTGTCCAAGAAAATGTTTTTTATTTTTAAAATATAAAAAACGTTTTCTAGACTAAAGCCTACACTATCTTTCCTCCACTACCCCACACCACTACCACTATCACCCTAGCACCACCACCGCCACTACCCCACCACCATTACCATTGCCACTACTACTACCACTAATACAACAACTAGCATTTTAGTTTCAAAGTCGTAATGAACATGGGAAAATATTTTCTGTCGAAAGAAACTAAGCATTAGTTAACGACGTTAAGAGGAGGATGATATACCTAAGTTTATTAGTTGGCTCTGACATCGTTGAGTCCTTGTTATGATACCCCAAAATCGAGGTCTGAGATGGGAATGCTACCCTTCTGTTCTTGAAAGAAACCACTATCACTTGCACAAGACTAGTAAACAAGCTCGAGGTAGCTTTCTGCTTGATATAAAAAGGGGAAGCGAGGAAGAACGAGAGAGCAGACAAGAACATGAGGATTGCCGGGATTCCAAACCCTATTTTCCAGCCGGTATGATCTTGTAGGTAAACAATGACGGTGAAAGCAACCAAGACTGCAACAGAAGTTGAAGCGTAGTACCAGCTAAAGAATTTCTCTAAAACCCTGTTGTTCTCGTTCTGGCGACCAGCTCTATTGTCCACTTGATCTGCTCCGAATGCTATAGAACATGGTCTAATGCCACCGGCTCCAATAGACATGAGGGCAAAAGAGCAAAGAAGAATAGCATACTGGGTTGAACTCGGCGATTTGCAGCTCTCCTTGTATTGATTGCATTGGGGAGGCCTTGCTTGTGGGATCATAGCAGTCAACCAAAGGACTACAATACCCTGCAACAACGAAAAAAATTTATTTTGATTTGGTGGTTGCCGGAAAATGGATTACAAATCCAAATATTTCATTTGACAATTCAATTTATTTGATCATAAGTTCTTAAATTCACCATACAATGTATTTGCTGAAGTCATTGAAGATGTTTCAATCATTGTGATTAATGTTTTTCATAGGAAATTTAGATTTGTCGCATTTTCTGTCATAGCTACTGCCCACAGGAAAATGTTTTGCATTTTCTCATGAAGTTTTCCATGAACACAAACATGAATGTACCTAATGACAGCAAAAAAGTTGCATATTTTGGGATCCTTTAAATGAAAAGAAAAATTGCTTTAGGCCTTTTCACCTTTTAAACATGTGTATGATAAAGAAGCCTCAATGTGCTTAAGAATCCAAAGTCATCATTACTGCTAAAAAAAGCCATTAACACTTCAAAGAATAAAGTTCTATACAAATCTTAGACAATTGTGCAGCAGATTTCAATCTTATTACTTTGAAATTAAAAAAAAATAAAAATAATGTGGCTCATAATTTTAAAAACGGCCACTTTCACATTAGGCCAGGAAATTCTACATGACAATATTATATGATTAGAATTCCTTATACAGGCCTGTTTAGTAGTTTAAAAAAAATGAAATTGGACCATTTTAAAATACTCATGTGTTTGATTGTGAAATGTGACCTTTATGAATATTCTTATAAAGCACTGTCTATTTGTCTAAAAACAAAGGTGAATGGACATTTTAAAATTGGCATACGGATGTTCGGACAGTTTATATGTATATCATGTTATTCATAAATCCTTTGTTTATGTTTTTTGGCTTTGAAAAACAATCTGAAACTTTATGAACAATAAAATTTGTTTATTTTTTTTAAAACACAAGAATTGAGGCTTTCTAAATATCTTTTCTTTGATGCTTACACAAATTGAGTGATTCAAATTATTACAAAATTTTTAAATTTATCCTGATACAAATCGGAATTATTTAATAACCAAAGGAGCCCTAATTCACTGGTCCCCCACTTCAACCAATTTATGGTTACACGCACTCGTCAATAAATCAAGCCCCAAAATCTGTCCCAATCTAATACACTCACAATACCAAAACACTCTCATTTATGTAATTATAATTTTAAATCAAAAAATTCTCAAAATACCATTCACTCTATTTGGTTTCCGCTTTTAAAATTCACTTTTTAAAAAATTTTACATTTTACATTTTTGTTTTTCGTATTTTTTTTTATTTTCACTGAATTTTTTTTAATATTTTAAGAATTTTTTTAAACACATCTAACATAAATACACTTAAAAAGTATAATATTTGTGAAAAAAATCTTTAAAAATTTACCAAATACCAAAAATATATATAAAAAAAAAGGAAAATTCAGTATATTTTTCATATTTTTGGTGTATTTATTAATTTTTAAAATATTTTTTTACAAATATTTTTACTATTTAGATATATCTAAGTAAAATGTATCTAAAAAAGTAAAAAAAAAATTGCTTAAAATTTTAAAATATTCATCAAAAATAAAAAATATAAAAAACAAAAAAAATTCAATTTCAAAAAAAAAACTGAATTCAAAATCTAAAACCAAGCACACTAATTGTGTGGCGTGGGATACAATACAATCCTTAAGATTGATTGAGTAATGATACATAACTTTAATTTGAGACCTCTAAATGAAGCTATAGTGAGGTGGGAGAGAAAGAGAGGAGTGTGAACACTACCTTCATGTGGGTACTCTTCTCCACATCATTATAATTGTATTTGAACTCTCAAACATTATTGACATTGATTATATTATGTAGTTAGAATCTCAATAGATGAAAATCTCGAAAAATGATTATTGCACTTCAATTAGAGGTCGTTCTAAATACTCTTTCCAGCTTCAAATAATAATTTTTTTTAAAGAATTTAATTTTATTTGGTAATACAATTATTATTTTTTTTTAAAATTAATTTTTCAAAATTTCTCTTTGATAGTATATTTTAAAAGAAATATTAATTGCCATAATTATACTTTTTGAGTTGTTAATAAATTTAAAAGAATGATAAAATAAGAAATTCATATTATTTTAATCTTCAATTTTTTTTTAAAGAAAACTAATATTTAAAAAATAAAATAAAATGAAACACTAATAATTTAAAACGAAAGGATTACAAATAAATCTTGAGATACGACTCTATGATTAATAATGGAGACAAAGACAAATGATCCCGAGCCATAAAACAGTGAGTTAAGCGTGTGAGAAGTAATTAAATGAATTATTACCAGGAGACTGGCGATACAGCCAAGGCCAATAGTGAGGTAGCGACCCAGATATGAATCAGAGATGAAAGCCCCAACCAGAGGCAAGAAATTGGTAGCAGCTGACCACAGGAAGAGTATGTTTGTGGCTTGTGCTACCCCTATGTGATAGTCTCCCATCACATACAATATCATGTTTGCAGACAGCCCGTGACTCGCAACCCTCTCCAATGCTTCGTTTGCTGTAATTTTTATCATATCAAAAATTACAACTCATATATGATTAATATAAATATATATAGCTCGTCTATATATCTAATATATATGAACTATATATATCATTCATTTTATGAGAGTTAATTAGGAAAACCTAACAAACTCATCAATATATATAGCTTATTCATATATATCATAGTTCTAAAAATCGGCCGATACGCTACGTACCGGCCGGTTCGTATCGGAAAAATAAGTCTCTGTGATGGATACAGTCCAATATATCGTTGAGATCGAAAATCGCACGAGAATTGGCCGAGTCTTGGTATGTATCGGTCTATAACCGTTACACAAGTCGTAATGGGCCGATACTCAATGGTTCGGAACAGTAAGGTAAAGAAAAATTAAAAAACCTATGAAATGATTTTTAAAATTTCACCGCCGCAACACTCGATTCCCAATACGTACCGACCGATACTACTGATACAGATACTCCGCAATCGATACCGTTATATCACCCGATATCGCTATTTAGAATCATGATATATATAGATATATTATGAACTATACATATGTATATGCATCAAAAGCTGTACCTATGATGAATGGCATGGTTATAAGGCCACCCTTTTTTCTTCTGGGTGGTGCTTCTTCTTGTCGTTGCAGTTGTTGGTGGTCCATTTTTGTCTTATCTGCACCATTCTCCATGTCCACCTTCTAAAATGGAACCTGTCTTGCCCTCTTACCAGGAATGAAGTGGGTGGGGGGAGAGAGATATCTCCTTTGCTTTCTATTCTTGCCAGGAATAGAGAGAGAGAGACAGAAAGACAAAAGATTTTGTTTGGTTTGCTGTTGAGAAACAAATTTTGAAGAGATTTTTTTAAAATTTTATTTGGTTTAGTGATTTTGAAAAAATATTTTCAAAATTACTTTCTATCTCGTATACTTTATATTAATCACTTTTTTTCTCTAGTCTCTTATTTTCAATCACTCTTTCTCTTGTACACATCTACTCAACTATAATAAAATATCAAATCATCTCAAACTCTCATATTTTAAAATTGTTTTCAAAATATACAACTAAACAAATTAAAAAAATTTCTAAACTCTAATTTTAATTTTTTTTAAAAAAAATTTATTTCTCCAAATCAAATCAAATACACCAACAATTTGCCTTTGATGACTATACACAGATAACACAGCAACCATTTAGATATATTAAAGGAGAGAGAAATAAACAAATATTTGTGCAAGGAAGAAGCCCAAAGATCACGATGGTGTCAAATGATTAGACCTATGGTCGGGTGTGTGGATAATGAATAGACTGTGGGAGGCTGCAGATTGAAGTGGATGGTCCAATACTTCCACTGCAGCTTATTTTGGAAAGTGACTTATTTTAAAAAGTGGGTTAAAAAGTCATTTCTAAATTTTTAACTACTACAAGAAAAGAGGATAAAAAACATGGAAGTATTTGCGACGGCGCATTCCCCGTCACAAAAAATGGTTTTTAGCGACGGTAGAGTAAACCGTCGCAAAAAAGAGTTTTAGTGACGACGTTTAACCGTCGGTAATAAAACTGCATGGGTATGCGGAAGTATTAGCGACGGCATTTTGAACCGTCACAAATATTTTTTTTTTGAGACAGCATAAGTTTGCTGTCGCAAATATTCGACAATTTGCGACGGCAAATGTCCGTCGCGAAAAAAAGATTACCAAAACGGCGTCGGTTTATTAATAATTATGTGTCATTTGCGACGGTGTAAAACGTACCGTCGCAAAAAGTAAATTTTTTTTCCCCCCCTCTTGCCTTTCATCTTGTCGCTCGATCAGTTGGATCGAAATCCTTAATTGTTTGAAACAAAATTTTTCCCCTCAAAATCCCCAAACGAACGACGAGCGACGAACGGTGAAGGGCTAGTGGTGGTGCGGCGGTGCGGCGACGACGAGTGACGAACGGCGAGCAGGCTAGCGGTGGTGCGGCGGCGACGACAGCTACTCAGCGTATGCTCTCTCTCTCTCTCTCTTTGTCATTTGGGCCACCGATTTTTCAAATTCCTGAAATAATTGAGCTACAGAACTTTTAAAATTGTTTATGGATGGTTCATTGAACAACATTTTGTGGCTAACATTGTTAATTAGGAAGCTAAAACCATTCTATTTTTCTATGATCTTTTGCTGGTACATTACAGTTAGTGATTTTGTTTGTAGATAAATTTTGGAATTGTCAATTCATGATGGTTATAAAATTATTATAAAATTTCCTAATCATGATTTTTAAATGGTTGTAACGTATTTAGATTCTAGACAACCACCTTATTCTATGAGGCATAATAGTAAAAGCTTAAACAAGATCTTTATTAGCAGGATTTTTAGTAAATATGGATACTTGTAAACTTTAGCCGTGAAACTTATCTTTTTCACAAAATTGATTTCATGTTAGAATTCTCTCTCTCTCTCTCTCTCTCTCTCTCTCTATATATATATATATATCCACTAGCTATTGTTTTTGCAATTTTACATTTAAATTTTTAAGTGGTTTGATGAATAAGGAAAATCTTTTAACAATTTTAGACTATTTGATTAATGATATGATACGGTTATTCAACAGAGAGGACATTCTTGGGAAGAAAAAAATGACAATGTTCACAACTAAAATTGAGAATATAATATAAATAATAAAATTATTAATGATATAATATCATCTACAATTATTTAAGGTAGATGATGTTTTAGATATAATTCTCTCTTGAAACTTATGAAGGCGACACAAACTTTCTCTCTACTACTACAACTTGATAATTATTGAGCTCTATAACTTGATAATTATTCATATGAATTTTTTAGAAGACATGATAATTAGAAATTAGAGAGGGGAAGGGGCTTCAATCCCTAACTTGAGCTTTATAAGATCTTAAAAATTGAGCTATATGACTTGTTCAAAATTATTATTAAAAAAATTTAAATAAAATATTTAGGCAAACTCTACAAAATAGTAGGTCATGATTTCTAAGAAAAAATAAATAAAGTTGAGCTATATTAGTATACACTTTTAATTTTGCATGCTATGCTCAATTATAGGAAGAAAGTGCAAGACATTACCAAGGAGATATGACTCCATGGGCCAATAAATTTGTTTGTGGGGGGCCAAAAACTCCATAGATAAGTCATTCGCAGCTCCATCAAATCAAATAACAACTTGTTTACATAGCTTTTGGAACACAAAATGATTTACATGAGACACATAGGTGGCTCCACTATTTGTTTCATCAACTCAAAAACAAAACATGAACACCTAGAAAGAGAAAATTGAACACTAGTACATAGTATTATGGAATACTAATAATTTGGAGAATTCTACCATTCACATCCATTTATCATATGCATCATTAGTTATGTTCTCCTATGGATAAGAGTTTGATTGATTTGCCAAATAGGATGTCGAGCGAATACATTAATGGGATTGATGAATTCCTTGTGTTTGCCTACACCAATAGGGTTGAAGGTTCGATGATCAGTTGTCTGTGTAGGAAGTGTGAGAATCAATACCATCTTGCACGAGAGGGTGTACGGGAGCATCTGATTTTGAATTTTTTTTAAAAAAATACAAACATTGGATTAATCATGGAGAATTTTATGTATCTATGCATGGTAATTGAGAGAATGAAACATTAGCTAATTTAGACATTGGGAATGATATGATTGGAATGATACAAGGGCCTATGGAAAATCTACATGCCGGTACAAGTGTTGAGGGTAATGAACCACAGGGGCCTGATCTCCATGCATCTGAACCCCAGCTCGGTCCAAATGCAGAGACTGCAAAGTATTTCAAACTTCTTCAAGATGCACAAAGTGAATTGTATCCGGGTTGTCAGAAGTTCACATCTTTGTCATTCATTGTTCGACTTCTACATTTGAAGGTGCTTAATCAGTGGACGGACAAGTCTGTTGACATGTTGCTTGAGTTATTGAATGAGGCGTTTCCGTTGGGTGTGAAACTCCCGGACTCATATTATAAAGCTCAAAAGGTCACAACAGATTTGGGCTTCACGTATGAGACGTGGGATGCATGTCCCAACAGTTGCATGTTGTTTCGAAACGAGGACGCCAATCTTGATAAATATGTCATATGCAACAGTTCTAGATGGAAATCAAATGGTGATGGTGGTTCAAATAGTCCTAACAAAGGTGGCAAACAAACAGCTGCAAAACAGATGAGGTATTTTCCTTTAAAGCCAAGGTTGCAGAGGTTGTTTATGTCATCCAAGACGGCCAAGTTCATGAGATGGCATGCAGAGGAACGAACTGATGATGGTGTCTTCAGGCATCCTGCTGACTCCCTTGCATGGAAAGATTTTGAAACTTAAGCACCTCATTTAAGGATTTCTAAACCACCTAAGTGTTCAATTCTCAAGTCGAAAGGGATGAATTCAAACTCCCTCTAATTTTCTTCCTACTTTTCTTTCTTTTCTCTAACTCTCTCTTCTTGCTCTCAAGAAGATTTCACGTTGGTGAACTTCAATCATTTGTTGTACCGAGATGATCGAATTACCAATGAACTTTTCATAGGGTGTGTCAACATTTGATGCATCAACAAATCAAATGTTTCAAATGCATGCAGCTTTGCTGTGGACAATTAGTGATTTTCTTGCATACGCAAACTTGTCAGGCTGGAGCATTAAAGGCGAATATGCATGTCCTTGTTGCAATAAGGAAACTACATCGTGTTGGTTGAAGCATAGTAGGAAACAATCATACTTGGGTCATCGCAAATTTTTACTTACTGGCCATAAATTTCGGAAGGATAAAGTATCATTTGATGGTACTCAGGAAGTCCGACTCAAACCAAAATTGTTGTCTGGAACTGAGATGTTGCTACAATTAGAATCTGAGGGTATTTTAACCCAATACAAGAGGGATGACCTTAAGGAGAGGCATAGGAGACAGGTAGAGAAGGAGAAAGCTGGACATCGCACCCATAGCTGGAAGAAAAAGAGTATCTTTTATGAACTGCCATATTGGGAGCAAAATCTAATAAGACACAATCTCGATGTGATGCATATAGAGAAGAATGTTTGTGACAATGTGTTGTGGACAATATTAGGGGTTACAGGAAAATCGAAGGATGGTGTTAATGCTCGGCATGATTTACAAGATATGAATATTAAAAAACCCCTACATTTGCAGTTAAGAGGGTCGAATAAAGCCTATTTACCACCAGCACAATTCACGATGACCAAGGATGAGAAAGATTTGTTCTTGAAAGTGTTGAAGGAAGTAAGAGTTCCCGACGGCTATTCATCCAATATATCACGTCGTGTGTGCTCACATGATAGAAGTATTGGGGGCCTTAAGAGCCACGATAGTCATATTCCGATGCAACAACTTATTCCATTGGCTATTCGAAGATCGTTACCGAAGAATGTAATTGAACCCTTGATTGAATTGAGCAATTTCTTTAGACAATTGTGTTCCAAAGTGAATCGTGCGACGGATTTGCAATATATTCAAGATCGTATCGTTGTAACACTTTGTCATCTAGAGAAAATATTTCCTCCGAGTTTTTTTGATATAATGGAGCACTTACCTATATATCTAGCTGATGAAGCATTATTGGGTGGTGCGATTCAGTTTCGATGGATGTATCCAATTGAGAGGTATCTTCTTACTTTGAAGCAATACGTGCGTAATAGAGCTCATCCTGGAGGATCAATTGCTAAAGGATATCTTATGGAAGAATGCATAAATTTTTGTGCACAATATCTCAATGATGTGGAAACCAAATCTACTCGACCCGTGAGGAACTATAGTGGTGCTGATAATCTGGGTCATGCTATTGGTGAAAACACAAGCTTTTAACTTGATAATACTTCTTGGGTACAAGCTCATCGGTACATCTTATTCAATATAAGCGCGGATCAACCATTCAAAAAGTAGGTTAAGTCACTCAGTCAATATTTTATTATGTTTTTTTGAATTTTCAACCAAATTTTTTGTATTGCTAAATTTTCAATACTACACAGCAAACACCTTGGTTCAAGGAACATGTATGTATTTAAGTCTATAGATTCTAGTTACTTAAGTCGAACTACATTTTAAATTTTACATTTTCGTTTTAAATAGGTCCAAACTTTGCGAAGGACTATTGATGTCATATTTTCTGAAGAGATTATTCTATTAGCTGTAGACATCCCATTTTTGACCGACCTTAAGACTCAGACGTCACCGATTGAGCGCTTGGTGATATTGCATATTGTGCTCGTTCAGAAGTTTCAGAGTCTCGGCTGCGAGCCTTGCCTCCGAACTTCCGGGCTCTTTCGTGTCTTGCCTCGGTTTGCGAACCAGGCTCTATTTTCTTTGTTTTCTCTTCCCGAAGGGAGGGAGAGGTCTCGTAGATCATCTCTCAGTGGCCGTAGGCTACATTTCGTGGTCGTAGGCCATTTTGCCCGTTTGGAGTTCGGTTTCCGATTTTTCGGAGCCGACGGTCGTGTGCCTTGGTTCGGGACCGCTTAACCACCTCCGTTTGCTCCATTTTTTGGCATGCATCTTATTTTCTCCCTTTTGAGGGACACTTTGGCTCGAAAAACCAATTTCGTGGTCGAACACCACTTCCGGTGCCTAACAGTCAGTTTTCGGGGCCTCGGGCTGCGCGTTTCGGCCCCCGAACCTCCATTTTGCATCGGTTTGAGTTCATTTTTGGCAGGGACCTCTGTTTCATTGTTAGGAGGGTCGTAGAAGGGTGGGAGGCCAGCAATTGTTCTGACAACCAATTTTATTCCTCCATTGCCCTCCGTCGCCCTTTTTTCCCACTCGAAAGCCAATGTTGACCACCATAAGGCCACTTTTTCTTGCCCTAAACCACATATTTGTGTTGTACACACCTGGGAGGCCACCAATATCACATGGCCAGCTAGTAATTGTGTTTGCCCCTTTTGAACCCCTCCAAAAAGTGGGCTTTTCTCTCTCCTGGTTTACTTTCTCCAGTTTTTGACCACATGGTTGTGTTGTGCACACATGGGAGGCCACCAATCTGGGGTGGCCGGCCACTAATACCTCTTGACCCTTTTGACCCTTGGCCGGCCGGCCATGGGAAGGGCCAGCCGGCCACCTGCAACTTCAATAACCCGCCGGCCATGATCCCCTCCTCTGGTACATTACAAATATGTATTTTGTTTCCCCCTAGATTGTGTATCCGGGGGGCTGCATTTTTGGGGAGAAACTTGAATTCCATTCCCACACTTTTGCCTATATATCCAGGCCATTCCAGCAGCTTCAGAGGGTTACAAAAATTTGCTTAAGGCTCTTGCATTATCTCTCTCTCTCTCTCTCTCTCTATTCCAAGCTCGAAACCTCCCAAACCCTACACCATTTCTACACCACCACCTAGCACCACACCACCACCATCCATTCCAGCCACTTGGAGCTGTTTTCCAGAGCTTAGGAGCACCTTTCCTCAAGCCAAGAGCTGCTGGAGCTTGGTCTACAAGGGTGAGTCTTCATTCTCCCTCTTTTGTGCTTTATTTTGCTCAATATATTAGCTCCTCTTGCTTGCATAATTGGGCTCCGACCCTAACTGAAAGTAGAATTATTTTGAGCTCCTTTTCATGTTTGTTTAAGGGCCTCTCCCTATTTGAGGCCTCCTTTTTACACTTGCTTCTTTACCTCTCTTGTATGCCTCTTTCTTGCATAGTATTTTAGGCTCATTTGTGAACTGCTTTGAGTTTGGTTATAAACTGTAAAGTGACTTATTTTGAGCCCTTATCCAACATTGTTGAAGGGATCTTCACTGTTTGAGGCTTCCTTTTGTCACTTGCCTCTTTATCCCTCTTTTGGCCTTGTTTTTGCATGTTTTGTTAGCCCCTTGTGCTTGTATTTTTGGACTCTGGTCCGAACTGTAAATAGCCTTATTTTGACCCCCTCTTCATGTTTGATCAAGGGTCTTTTGCTTTTTGAGACTCCCTTTTTACACTTTGTGTTTAAACCTTCTTTTTGGCCTATTTCTTGCATAGTATTTTAAGCTTACTTGTGCACTGTTTTGGGCTCGGACATAAACTGTAAAATACCTTTTTTTGAGCCCCTCTTCAACTTTGTTGAAGGGCTCTTCATTGTTTGGGGCCAGCATCTGCTACTTGCTTCATTACCTCTCTTACGGGGCCATTTTTGCATGCTAGCTTAGTCCTATTTGTGTCCATTTTTTGGCCTTGCTTAAAACTGTAAATATGCTTGTTTTGGGACTGTCTTGATTCTGTCTTCACACTTCGTGTTCAAATAATGCATGCTTTGCATAGCCATAGGTCATTCCATGTACCTAATTTCATGTTTCGGGTCTCATTCCATGCATCGGGTGCCATGTTTCCATGTTTTGGGATCATTTTGCATCACATTTCAGTGCTGAAACTTGCATGTTTGTATGCCATATTTC